>CM062808.1:848623716-849223716 GCA_031772625.1 Pinus tabuliformis | reverse complement strand
ATCCTGGAAGCCCTGGTTGGAACAAACGTTCTGGAGCCCTGAATAGCATGGGTAGAGATCAATCTGGTGATGGTTAGTAATGTATGACTGTGATATGGAATCATTGGTTTAGTGTTGAGGTGGTTTGGCCTCTAGAAGCCCTAGTTTGGTTTTGCTATATTTGTTCCATGAGATCCCACATTCATGCTTGGAATACGGCACAGGGGTGATTGGTTGAAAGAAAGTTTTGGTTCAACCAATCTATGGTCGAGTGTACGTGGATGTCCCAAACCTGGTTTCGTTTTGCATACGTTAATAAGATCTTATTTCCTCTTGTATTAAATGGGTAAATATACTTGTTCATATGTGGTGTTTATGGTTGTTATATCCTTGTTATTTATGTTGGTTATATGTTGGTTGTGAGTATGTTTTATGACATACTTGATGTATGGATCTCATCATGATTTGATTTGCAAATGAATAAACAATGAATATATGATAATGTAGCTATTGTGATAAGGCATCATTGCTTCTTCATGAATCTCATGTATGTATGAGACCCTTATGCGCAAATTTGTTATTATGACCTGTAGAATGCATATTTGTGACATGTTTGACAAAATGCATGTCATGGCTAGTAGGGGTCCAATAAATTAACTGGTCAATTGTTTGCATTAGTACCTTTGTTTTGTTGTTATTTATCATTTCTGAAAGTTTCATGAAGTTTTGGACAGTGCCCTAAGTCCTGGTCCTAAAAAGTGGCACAGAAGTTGGGATCACTGGCTTAACACCAACTAAAAAATTCCATAGTCAATAGCATGCCCTTGTTGTGGGAGTGAATATAAGGCCACAATCAGATGCATGCCTTTTCATAGGAGCAACTAGGGGTCCAAGTCAGTGAAATTTCAAGTTGTCTCAGGGGTTGATCACCTGGAACAGTTGGTTGGCTCTTATAGGTTCAGTAGCATGTGTGGAAGATAGAACGGTTTGTTTTGGTCTGTTCCACTTCCTTAATTGTACATGAGTAGTTGAATCACATCATAGTAGCCTCTCGTCACATGTTTAGCCTAATAGACTGGTTAACTTGGGTAAATGTGGGAGGAGGGTGTTACAAATGAATTTGACGATGTTTGAATTGAAAAAAGTCATTTTGACCAAGTAGCATACTTATATCATTTTTTTGAGCTCTGTAAACCTATGAAAAAGGAACACCCTAGAGTCCTCTTTCAACTCTTTTCAAACTCCCTAAACATGAAAACATTGTCGATCACTTGCCTTTTCTAACTTGTTAAAGTAAATGAAAACATGTTTACTTAGTATAAGTTTAACCCTTTTCCAGACTAAGCTAGACTATCTATGAAAAATGAATAACTTAGTCGAACATGGTAAGAGGTTCTCCTGAGTATCGTTTTTTGCCTTTTCAGACTCAACAGACTATCTACAAAAAGGAACCTTTGCATTTTTCTTTTTCACCTCTTTTTCAAACTCTCTAAACATGAAAAATGAGCCTAGTTAGACCTTCGTTGGACTCATAAAAGCATCAAACACAATGGAATCATCAAACATGATGGGACTGAACCACTCCTCAGGATTCATTAAAAATACTCGGAGGGATTCATCTGAAGGATGAACTTACAGATCAATCATATGTTATCCTCCTTAATCTTGTTAAAAAATAAATAAGTACTGACCAAGAATGGTTGGGGAAATTGGGAAATGGGATACTCTACTTATTCATGGAAGTGAGTTGCTCTTGAACATGACACTCTTCCACTTCATCTTCATGGTTGTTAGGTTGGGGAATCTGCTTATTTTCGTTCAAAACACCATTTCCAAGCCTCCGCTTTCAGTTTTGGGTGAATGTTGTAGACTCCATTCAGTGTCTTTGATGTGTTCAAGAGAATTCATTCAGTTGATATCCACTACGATGCTCTTAAGTATTCATTCCACGCCTGTCGTTCTTGAACCAGTTCCACATTGATGTCATTCTATCATGATACCCGTTTTGTGTCATTGATGGGGGATACATCAAGGCCCTCCTGCGACAAGTCACTTCCTGTTGACATCAACTCATTATCCAAGAAGTTTACTTAGAAACTCTTCCTCCACTACCTTAGAGCTTGCATACATCAATGGCAAGTTTCCTCACTCTCGGCGACAAGTTTTCATCATTGGCCTTCAACCGACAAATTTTGTGTGGTGTTTGACTTCAACTCATTCATTCACACCATACGGAATGCACTGCATTACCTTGAGAGCCATTAACATCATCAGTGGTTTTTATCGTGTCTGTTAGTGAATTACATCATTGGTCCGTAATCAAATGGTTTCTTCCATGTTCGACTTCCTCTCCTTTATTTGCATGTCTAGACTCATACGTTGGACGATCGAGTGAACGAGGTAGAAAACCTCGGATCTAGTTTCATCCATCTGGGCTGCGATTTCAAGATTAATGCGAGATTACAAAGCATGATTGTTATGATCATACAGTCAGTCATCCAATCATCAGTCCACCCTTTGTCATCAGTGGACATGTCTTCTTAATCATTTTACATGTAATGTTATCCTATGTATTGAGCATGGATATGCCCCCTTAGCAAAGATATCATGATCAAAATGTATTGTAATAGATGATGATACGACCGATTGTTCTTGATTTGAACTTGTCACAAGGTAAAGCACTTCATTCATTAGTTGTCATTTCTGACTTTGCAATTTAGGGGGAAATATACTATAGGCCATTTTGTCGCATCTGGTCAATAGGCCTATAAAGTAGATCAATCAACATCCATGAACACCTTGTCATCATCCCTACACAAATCCCTAAGGATGGCTCTCTCAAATCCCTAAGTTTCTGACCTTAACTACTTCATTATAGTGCTTTTAAGGCCTAGCACATCCTGGCCCTTTAGGGACCTGCGTTTAGCAACAGGTTGCTCAATTCTGCACATGCTCTAATTAGAGAAGGTTGTCCCTTGTTGGGGGTGCGCTAATTCTAGAAATTCGAGAAAAATAAAAAGAATATTGAAGCTTCTTCCTTAGAAGCTTCTAGGAGTTGTTACAACCATTTACCTTAGATAAGAACTTATGATCCTATCTGATCCTACCTTTGATATTTCACCTCTTATCCCTTGAGCTTATCCTCCCATCAAGAGTGGATCTCAAGCCTAGATTGCAATGGATAAGAATTCCTAAACTACCATCCTTTCCTATATATTTATTGTCATCCACAAGCTAAAGGCTGCCTTTTGAAGACTAATCATACCCTTAGGATGTTGCTTTGAGCATAAGAGAGTTAACATTCCCATGCATTAGGGTCGCCTAGAGCTGTACATTGTGGCAAGGAATGACAAGTCAACTTTGAGGGATCTCTACAAGATCATATTCCACTTTTGGCTGTAAATTCTCTCCCTTTCATATTAATACAAATAATATATCATTTTCTTATATGTGTTATGTTGTCGATCCATTGAATAGAGTGATTGGATAATTCTACATAGATGTCGCACATCTTTGGCTTGTATTTTTTATTTGTGCAGGTTCTAATTATAGCAATCAGAGCTACAATTGGAGATTCCAATCCAAGAGGAGATAAGAGCTTGCGACGGGTCACAAGTAATTATCTTTCCATTCTCCAATTGCTCTAAGGATAACTTTATAGTCTTTGATTTCTATTGTTTTAGACCAGGTCACTAGGTCCAGGGAAGAAACTTTTGTTTAAAGTTGTAGATTATGTATAACAATGAGCATCATACCATGAATGCCATGCTGTCTATTGGAGGTTTATAGCATAGCTCGAGGTGGTATTTACATACATATGCATATATATAGACATAACCAAACACAACATCCAACACATATACTATAATACATCCGCTCCACCAACGAATAGACAAGGATACATATCTTGCATCTGATCAACCATCTCCCATGTAGCTTCATCAAGCCCAAAGTGCTTCCACTGCATTTTAACCAATGTGATTTCTCTATTATGGAGTATGAGCATCTTTCACTACAAAATGAATTGAGGTTTCGGCTGGAATTCTCCTTCTAGTTCCACATGCAATATAGTCCAATAAATAGCATGATCATCATCCTTCATGTATCTTTTAATCAATGAAATGTGTAAAACATCATGGACTTTCACTAATATAGATAGTGCAAGTCGGTAGGCCAATGGTCCAATCCTCTCAAGTATCTCGAAAGGCCTGCAATACCAAGTTTCCAACTTGGCACATGATCTAATCCTCAAGGATCTATTCTTAGGCTTGATGCGCAAGTACACATTTCCCCAACCTGAAACTCCATAAATACCTTGTGTTGATATTGATAACTCTTCTGCTTGTCTTTTGTTGCCTTCAAATTCCTTTTAATAGCCTGCATTTCCTATTTTGTCTCTGCCAACATATCTAGTCCAATCAATACCCTGTTCACTGGATCACTCCAACTTATGGGAGTATTACAACTCCACCGATAAACTTCCTCAAACTGACTCATCCTCAAGGATTATTGATACCCATTTGCATAAGAAAGCTCTACTAGTGGAAGATACTCTTCCCACTTCCTCTACTATCGCATAACATACATCCTCAACATATCCTCTAGAATCCTGTTAACCCTCTCTATTTGTCCATCTGTTTGCGGATGATAATTTTTATTGAAAGCTAACTCTATCCCCAAACCTGCAAAAAACTCTTTCCAAAATCTAGAAGTGAACTTGGAATCTCTGTCTGACACAATCTTCTTAGGAATACCATGCAACCTCACTCTCTCCCTGATGAAAATATGAGCTATGTCACTAGTTGAGTTTGTAGAATTAACTACAATGAAATGAACTACGTTGGTCAACCTGTCAACCAAAACCAATATAGAATCGTGTTGCTTTGATGTCCACAAAAGACCTGTAATGAAGTCCATGGAAATGACCTCCCATTTCAATTCTAGAATTCAAATTAGATGAAATAAACCACCTATATGCTTACACTTTTCTTTTACCTGCTGACAATCCAAGCATTTCGCAACATAGTCAACCACCTCTCTCTTTAATTTCGGCCAATGATAAAACTTCTTAACCGATGTTAATGTCTTCTAATATCTAGGGTGACCTGATTATGGATTGACATGGAATTCCCCCAAAATAAGCTTCTTGGGCTCGTTGATGTCTGACACATAGATCATGTCCCTATATCTGACCAAGCCATCTACTGTGAGATGATAATCCACATCTTGACCACCTATAATATGTTGTTGTAACTCGTGCTTAAGCTATTGGTACCTATCATCATGCTGCACTACTTGCAAGATTCGCTCCTCCAAGTCTGTCCCATATGAACTCATAGGTGTAATGTGATTTGCTTGCACACTTCTAATAAGAGATTTTATAACCATGTTCTCCTTTCCCTTAATGTACCCTATCTCGAATTCAAACTCACTTAGCATTGCCACTCACTTAGCTTGTATGGCATTTAGATTAGGTTGTTTAAACAAGTACTTAAACCCACTATGATCACTCATAAAAATGAACCTCCTACCAAGAAGATAGTGCCTACACATCTTTAGTGCATGAATGATCATTGCTAACTCAAGATCATGAGTCACATAATTGTGTTTGTGCTCATTTATCTTCCTTGACTCATATCATGCTACTTGTCCTTCCTACATCAGAACTCCACCAAGTCCTCTTTTGAAAGTATCTATACATACCAACACTTTATTTGGATCTACAATCTTTAGAACTGGAGTGTTTGTAAGCAACTGCTCAAAACTAGATGTACATTCCTTTGTCCATTCAAATTTCTTTCCTTTCCTCTACAAAGATGTAATAGGATAGGAAATCTATGAGAATTTCTTAATGAACTATTGTAATAACCTGCTAATCCCATGAATTATCTTACCTCATTCAAATTCCTAGGAGTTCCCCACTCCATGATAGCTCTGATATTTTCTGGGTCCACTACTATACCTTCCTTGGAAACCACATGCCCCAAGTAATGAACTTTTGTCTGAAAGAAACTACACTTACTAAGTTTGGCATACAATTGATGCTCTCTCAATAATCTCAACATTGTTGCTAGATGTTCTGCATGCTCTTCCTCATTCTTATAATATATCAATATGTCATCAATGAATACTATCACAAACTTGTCCAGATAGGGATGCAACACACTATTCATCAAACATATGAAAGTAGTTATAGCATCAGTCAAACCAAAAGGAACCACAAAAAACTCATAATTCCCATACCTGGTTCAGAAAGAAGTCTTGTAGATGTCTTATTCTTTGATGTGTACATGATGATACACTGATCTCAAATCAATCTTTGAGAACACGGTTTCTCCCTTCAACTAATCAAGCAAGTCATCAATCCGTGGAAAAGGGTAATTGTTCTTGATCGTCACCCTATTTAGTTGTTTGTAATCAATACACAAACCGAGAGTACCATCCTTATTCTTCACAAACAATACTGGTGCAACCCAAGGTGACACGCTTGGCCTAATGTATCCCTTATCAATCATTTCCTTAAGATGCAACTTCAGTTCCATCAAATCTAGAGTGCTCATCATGTACGGTGCCTTCATTATTCCCGACATCAACTCAATAGAAAAGTCCACTTCCCTATGAGGCGGTAACCCTGAGATCTATGTTGTCCTAAAACTACTACAAAATTGGATACCTCTTCAAGACTTCAACATCCTCACCATCCTTCCCGTTGTCCCTAGAAATCAACTACAAACAATACACACCCTTTCCTGTTACTGTGCTTTTCCTGCATAGTTGTAACCATTCTCACTTACATAGGCTACTTCTTACCCTGCAAGATTTTCTTCTCTCCATCATCATCCAAACACTTAATAGCCTTCTCATAGCAATCTACCTTAGTCCTGTGAATGTATAACCAATCCATACCCAACTACATACTGTATGATCCCAATGGAACTACATTTAGATGCACTGATGTAGCCATACCATTCAGCTCAAATGCACAAGATCTCACCCAATGATGAACTCTTTTCTTAGTACCTATATCCAACTACACCAACCAAGACTCTGCATGCACTTATTTATTCAAGCAACACTTATCCACCAAGTCAGAACTGATATAACTATAGTTAGATCTAGAGTCAATAAAAATAAAAACAACTTGATCCCAACGCTTACCTTCCATCTCAATAATAGATGTTTGATGATCAACCTGCCTATTATCCAATGTTGCATAAATCTGAGGAATAATTTGTCCATAATCCCCAACTATATGTGCCTCCTTATCACTATAAATCTGCAGTCTGCCACCCTGATACCGTGGGAAATCTCTCCTGCGATGATCCTTGCCACAAGTTCAATGCTGCAAAGGCTTCCTGCCATCACCCTTTTTCTACTCCTCAAACTGAAATCCTTGTCCTTTCTCAGCTGCATTAAACTTATTGTGCAGCACTACATTCTCTTTTTCTTCTATATCCCGAGGTTTTCCTCTCTTCTTAGCCCACTTTCCTTTATTCTTCTCATTACCTTTCCAATCATGCTTAGATTCAGTCTTGTGCTTCAATTGCTCATAACAATGCTTCAAATTTTTTATGGCTTCCTCCAATGATATAGGCTCATCAAACTCAATTATGTCTTTGAATGATACCGACAAACCACTATGAATCTCTACATATTTTCTTTCTCCTCCTTAAGATAAGGAACATATCTCAATAGCTCTAAGAATCTGCTAGTATACTCCTCATCAGTCATCAATCCCATATTCAACTCATAGAACTCCTTTGCCCTGCCACCATAGTATCTTTCAGATAACTACTTCTTCTTAAAAAGCCTCTCAAACTCACTCCAAGTTAGCTCCTCTTCTCGAATGCCTCTGACATTCTTCACATCTTCCCACCAAATGTTTTCTTTCCCTTTAAGACTGAAAGTCATTATCCTGGCTTTCATATTTTCTAAATACTCATGCAATCTGAAAAACTTATTCATCCCAAGCAACCAAGATTTTGCATCTTGTGACTTCTTCATTTCTTCATCTAATGCATGAGGCTTTGCTTTCTTGAACTCCTCTAGAAAGTACAGCTTCTCACTCCTCCTATACAAATGGTGGCAGTGATGACGATGATATCTCTCTGAACCATAACTATAATAGAACCTATTGTAGCGGCTACAACCACCCTCCAAACTTTTGGCCTGCACCCAATTTCGGAGCCTCCCTTGAGAGTTTCACTTGATGACTGCACACACTCGGGTTCACTCCGTGAGCTCGTGTGAGTCTTCGCATTCGCCTTGCTTGTTCATTTCACCAAGTCTTGCATGTTGATGTCAAATTCATGCTTGCGACCATGTTCTGGTTATGCTCAAAGTCTTCGCTTCGTGTGCACTTTGTGTGTTCGCTATGAAAACATTTATCGCACTCACACATGGAGTCACTTCATTGTCACACAAGCGTCATCATGGTCGACCAATGATCAATCACAAGTGTTGTGCTTGTCACTTACACCGTCAATCAGTCATGTTGAACATGTGTATCTAAATGGTTTGAGTCATCTCGTCGTAGAGTCATGCAAGTGTGTGTTTGTAGGATCACCTATGCATCTTTCACTCATTCACACACTTAGTCTTTTTTGTTGAATTTCTGACGATCGGACTCCCCTATGACAGTCGAACCGTAACCCTACCATTGACTCGATCGACTGCCACCCAGAACAGTGTAGAAGCGCCAAGCAATTCATTTCAAGTTGCGTTGCTCGCAAGTATATCAATCAATATCCATGCTGGTCAACTAGAGAGTTTGACCTGACAACCACCTCGGGGCTGACTCCCCTAAAAAATTATGCAGACGCTACAAGCATTACTTACTCCACTGACTGAGAAAATTGTGCAAATAGGCTGGACAGACACCCAAAGCACATCCCTATCTCCCTCAAAAAATTGCACAATTTTTCCAGCCAACCCTCCCGACAATCTACCGGCTGCTCACCCAGAAAATTGCGCAATTTTCATGAGTAGGCCCTCTACTACCCAACAGTCCGCTCAGCCCAAAAATTGCGTAAAGGTGATCAGTAGGTTGGCCTCCCAGCATCAACGCAGTTTTTATCACTAGCAACAGACTTCCAGTTCCCCTCAGGAATTATGCATTTTCTGCTACTAGTTCCCTCCAGGAATTGCACAATTTTGGTTGCCAGCCTCCCAGCCCATTCCTCCAAAAAATTGTGCAATTTTTGTCTCCCAAGCCTCACTACAACCCGACCTGTTCCTCCAAAAAATTGTACAGTTTTTGCTGCCAAGGCCCATTGCCCACTCCTCCTAGAAATTGCGCAGATTTTGCCTACCCAACCTTCCTGCAGCCCGTACTATTCCCCTAAAAAACTGCGTAGTTTTGTCCTCCAGTTGAGTCAGACCTCACGGATATTCATTGTCGATCTGGATGGCCCATCTTCATCACCCATTGACTCTTTCATAGTTTTCATCAGTAGTGCCCAGAGCCTTCATCCCACCTCACAACCTTGTTGCCTCTTCTGGTCACCTGCATCCCAAATGATCATGTATCATGGTAGACTAGGAGGTTTTTGGATTTGATGTCGTCTCGTCATGAGTGACTATAGGAACAGGTACACAAACAAACATGGGGTGATGACGAATGGGATGAACGAAGGGAGCATATGCAAAAGGACAGGTTCATCAACGGACGAACAAATGATGCATTCAAAGAGATGTTCTTGCGAACGGATGATCATGAAAATATGTGTTCACGAACGGATGGACAAGAAAACATACAAGATGTGCTCACGGACGGATGAATGGATGAACATGCACCTTTCGTGAACATACGAACCTGCCAAGCCTTCGAACATACAAGCAATGAGAAACGTGTAAAAGCAACATCAAGCGAACCAACAACCCTCGAAGACTCCATGCACTTTGCCATTCGGAGGTGAAGCTATGACACACCATGAGGACATCCATCACCCAGTAGCACTGCAACTTGAAATGCACACTAGAAGTAGCACAAATGTACCAGCATTGTCATGTCAAGTCATGTCATGAGTCAAGTCGTCCACATCCCTACTGTGGGCCATATTGTCTATCAATGTAATGTAACGTGGAAGTCCAAGAGACCCACTTGTTGTATAAAGAGTCATGTAAAGTCGAAGAGTCATGGAAGTCAAACAATCATGAGGGTAGTCGAACAGCCACAAGGGTCAGTTTCATTCTTGGCTATAAATACCCCCTCATTTGTACATGCAAAGGACTTTTCACCTCAGCTCCTCCCACATAGCCAAGAGAGTCTATAATATTTTCTTTCAGGAGTAAGTTGTGGCTCTAATGCCCCGCCCACGGGTTTAGTGATGTATGGTGTAATGATGTGTTTTGGAACTTTCGCTTAATTTAGAAGCCTGCTAACAGGCCATCACATTTTCACACATGTATTGTAACTTTTGTAAGACTAATCTTAAACACTTGTGATGCATGTTGCTTTAACCTGTTTTTCACACTTGAACTATTTCAGTTGTTGTAATACATAATCTATTAATGAAAATGTGTTGTATATGCTGTTAAAGCTCTCTCACCCGTGGTGGCTACCTTCCCGAACATCAGACATACCTTTCACATAAGACTTGTTGTAACAACCGTTGCACTCGTGCAGAATCATTCGTTGAGTGTTGTACGTGTTATCTTCCCTTACATTTCGCGATTGTCACATCCATATGGATTGTTCCTCCGGAAGTTGTCGACGTCCTATTGTGTTGTGTGTTCCTAGCAGAGTTGGGACTCACTCTCACCCTCTCCCTCTACAGTGAAAGAACCATTGACACAAGTAACACTTACAATCACCAAGCACGTGAACCTCACTTCTCAAAGACAAATCGGACCACTCTCATGTGCTGACAAGCAAGAGTTGAGGCAAATATTTAAGATAATGGCAAGCGGTCCATCATACCTGATGGAACTCCCACACCAAATGGTGTGAGGTATAGTTGGGATTTCATACCGGGGTGATCCTCTGAATGTTGACAGGTTTAGCACCATCAAAATTTATGGCGCTAGAAGGGGGGCAGCCAGTTGTGTATGGTTGAACATCCTCTCACACTCATTCATCAACCATTTGGTCAAGGCAGTAACTCTCACTCCCTCTCACCTACGTGCGACTCCGCAGTTGGTTACTCCTCACCTCCCAGGACCGAACACAAGATTCTATATCATCACCTTCTCTCCGTCCATCCCATCACTCACCAATTCATGAAAGCAGTCAGAGTGATCCCAGGCATACAACATTTTCCATACACATCAAGGAAGCCAAAAGCCACTCCTACATGATTTGTTGTATCATCAGTGGAAGAAGTAGTCCTTTCCACACTCGAAGGTCTAAAAAAAGCTATTGAAGATGGAGAGGAACCTCTGGTCTTCCAGTAAGGTGAACAAGACACTCTTGTGATCTTGGGATCAGACGCCGGTACAGGAGATGGAGGGGAAGACAACGAAGGAGGTGGAGGCGGAGACGAATCAACAAACTCAGGGCCAAAACTGTCAGATTCTTAAAGAGAGGAAGTGGACGAAGAAGAAGAAGAGACGGTTTACCCAAATTTGGAATGGATGACTTAGGGACCATTGGCTCTCCTGTTTTCTATCCGCAAGATGTCGAAGCGAGCAGAGAGAATGAACATCAAGTTTAACCCTGACAGCACAGTGAAGGTAGAAAATCACTTGGAAAACTTCTACCTGCAGCTGCAGACCCTTGAGGTATGGTATGACGACGTAGCATGTGTATTATTTCCATGTACCTTGGACGGTCACGCAGCTGCATGGTATCACAGCCTTCCACCGAACTCTATATAGAACTGGGGTACATTCAAATGCATGTTCCTTGAAAAGTTTGCTAATGACAAGATCCCAACCATGCTACTCAAAGAATTGGGAAGCCTGCAGATGGAGGGAAAAGAAAAGGTAAAAGACTTCAATCAAAGGTTTACACACATATTGAAGATGTTTGTATTGGACACTAAACCTCATGACTCCGTCATTATTGATTACTACACGTCCGCACTGTCGACCAGCATTGCGTAGTTTGTCAAGCGAGCTGCGAAACCAACACTCTTAGAAAACTGCAAAGAGGCTATTGCTGTTGAGAAAGACCTGTACGCAATTAGAGTCATCAAGGATGACGAATCAACAAAGGACTCCAAAGATGCGAGCAGGAAGTTCCAAGCGATGGAGAGAAAGGGTAGAGACAAGGAAGCAACTGATACTGAGACCCTCACGACTTGACTACGGAAGTGTCCGAGCTCAAACAACAGAAAACAAACACATTTGCAAGCAGCCATCCGCCCAAGCAGAGACAGGAAAGTAGCTCAGCAAGTAGCAAATGATTCGCTCCAAAAAATGCACAGAGCTCTGTCTTCCAAGTCGAACAATGTGCAAATCCTAAGTTCTGTTCATTCCACGAAGAACATCGCCCTGAGAACTCTTGTTCGGACTAGAAGCGAGTCATGAACTCTGTATGCAGTCATACTTTCGATGCGGAAAACAGTATGAAGGAGCAGCTGGAAGTCACTAATGATGACGAAGAGGTTGCACTTGATAAACCATCAAGTTCTAGGCATGTGGTGAATTCATATCAGTTCTCACAAGCAAGGGTTGAAGACGAACACCAAGAAGTAGCCCCAAAAGCAAAATGGCCGATACAATCTCAGGAGTAAAGGGGATCCCCTTACACTTAGGGAAGCACAAGAAAAGATGAGACTGTTGTTGAGGAAGGTTGATCCACCAACTGCACCAAATAAGAAAACATAGAACAAGTCCAGGAAGATAGCGATGAACAAAAGTACATCAATCTGCAGCAAGTTGCAAAACACTCCACCGGAAGACACAAATATCCGTTCTACCTCGGTCACCTCGGTGAGTCTACCACGTCTGGAATACAACATTGTAGATGACATGAAAACCCGAGCGAACATCAGTTTGTTAGAGCTAGCTAAGATCCAGAGTCAGTGAGACATCCTCCTACGTGCATTGGGATAGACAGCAACGAACAACGCAGCCTCTATCAGCAAGGGAGCAAGCACATCGCCCGTATCACTTTCCACTGTGGTCAACATAGTTCAGATGGAAGAAGCAAAATCAGGTTGCCCTCTATTCCTACTATCATTCGAAATCTTTAACTGCAATGTTCATAACTGCTTGGTTGATTCCGGCGCGGCACCCAACGTCATGCCGCTCTCCATTGCGAAAAATATCAATGCACAATGGAGCGAGACATCTGTGTGAATCATATAGTTTGATCGAACATCGGTACCAGCCATTGGTGAACTATGAGACGTGATCATCTGATTATCTCATGACAGTTGAGTCCACCAATGCATCAACATAGTGGTTGTGGACATACCGGAAGCATACGGTCTACTACTCAACAGAGACTGGTCCAGCAAGCTAGACGGATATTTTGCTACAGACTAGTCTCACATGTGGCTTCCGTACAAGGGAAAATGCAACCAGATCTAGGTGTTATCCGAGAGGTATATGAAACATAATGTCATTCCCCTTAATGGCGAGAATGGACCATTGGCTTTCGCATAACTCATGTTTGGAAACTGCCTCCTTAAAACAACATTGGGGTGTTATCCTGCATGACCAGCTCCAACCCCACCAGAAACATAGTTGGGACTCCTTCCTTGCCCAACTGATGGTAATGAAACTTGTACAGTAAATTGTACCAATAGTAGCAATAGTAGCAGCAACAGTGGTAGAAGTAGTACTAGCACATTAAGTGGTCCATGTACAAACAAGTTGTGGACCATGTATTTTGACATATCAAAGACACAGGACGATGCAAGAGCTAGATGTGTCTTGATTGACCCTTACAACAGGAAGCATCTGGTTTCAGGCTCTTCGAGTTCGAGTGCATGAACAACATTTTTTAGTATGAAGCACTAGTGTTAGGCTTGCAGAAAGCCATCAGCCTCAACGTGGTCGCACTCAAAGTGGTAGGTGATTTAGAGATAATGATACGGCAGGTACGTAACACCATTCATTGTTTTTCACCGCATCTCAAAAGTTACCAGCAAGAGGTATGGTGACTAATCTCAAACTTCCAAGCATTTAACATCATTGTTGTACCGCGTACATGTAATGCAACTGCCAATGCTTTGAAAATGCAACTTCGAGAATGTCATCGATTAGGGATAGATTTACTATTGAAATTTTGTACAAACCATCTATCCCAGATAACATAAATAATTTACTCATGTTTAATAATGATCAACAGACATTGCATTTCATGGCCAACGCTGACATCTTCAAAGATGCAGCGATAGATGATGACGAGAATGAGCACTCTTTGCAAGCAAAAGCTAGTAGCAAGAAAGCCCTCCTTATCACAAAAGGTTTTGCAACGTTGGAAAATCTTTATGACTTGCAAGAACATTTTCAAGGGCCAAGGAACAACAAGACCCACAGTTCCACCATGAGGCACGAATTGATAAACTTGGGAACATAACAAGATCTGAAGTTTGTCAATCTTGGTACATGTACACAACAAGAGCGGCAAGCCTTTGTCCTCTTGTTCAAACAATACCGAGATGTTTTTGCATGGACATATGATGATCTAAAAACTTATGACACGCAGATCATCCAACACATCATCTCGATCAAAGAAGGGGTCAAGCCATATCAACAGAAGTTGAGGAAGGTACATCTGTCGCTTGAACCCCTCATACAGAAAAAGCTCACTAAGTTGTTGGATGCACGGATCTTATACAAAATTTGTCATTCCACATGGGTTTCAAATCTTGTTCTTGTATGTAAGAAGTCCGGGGAAATCCGCTCGTGTGTCGATTTCCAAAACGTAAATCGTGCCTCGGACAAAGACAACTACCTCGTGTCGTCTATGGACCACATTTTGCAAACAATATCTAGGGCACAGATGTTTTCTCTTCTTGATTGTTTCTCATGATACAATCAAGTTCTAGTAGCAGAACTTGACAGACTTAAAACTAGTTTTCGTACCAAGTGGGGTATGTTTGCTTATAGGCGAATGTCGTTTGGGCTTGTAAATGCAGGCACAACCTTTCAGCATGCCATGGTCATCGCTTTTCGTGGACTCATTAGACCGAGCGTAGTGGTATACCTCGATGATGCGACTGTGTTCTCAAAAAGACAAGAAGACCACATACGCCACCTGAAGAAAAAATTTGAGCAATGTCGAAGATACAGGATTGTTGACACCTAATCTTCATGATTGGGAATTTTATGTAAATAAATTAATTAAGAAGGTGAACAGTCATCGGGAGATGAACTGAACAATCACTCCCTATTGTATATAACAATGGGTTACCTATGGAATAAAATACGAATAAGTTTTTTCTGCCTTTGGAGAGTTACTGCCTGGCCTGACATGGTATCAGAGCCAACACCATTTTTGGCTTCTATCTGCCATTGTAACTCCCTTATGTCATTTCCTCAGAAATTTGTCAGTTTGTCCTGCATTTTCTGCCAATTTTTATAACCTCCCATGACTCCTCTGACATAGTCCACACGCTACTGGCCTCCATACGTTTCTCTCTCTATGCTGCTACCTCCATACGCTACTCTCTCCACGCTGCTGGCCTCCATATCTGCATGAAATATTATGAAGGATTGAATGTTGATGCATTGAAGCTGGAAGCGTTGTTTGGTATATCTCAGTTATTACATTATTTTACTCCGTTCAGGCGTTTTTTCCGTTTCTTCTGTCAGAATCACGGTTCATAATCTGCATACCACATTTTATGCCTTCTCCAAAACCAGCTAGGAAGTGACCCCTGATCCGAAAGTAAAAGAATTCATTACAGGAGGCGCCGAATCCCGTGCTTCCTTATTACTATTCTGTTGAGCAAGCGTTGTAAATTGTGGTCGTGTTGCTTTGGCAAATACACTGTTGTGTTTCTCATATAATGCCTGTTTTTTAATACACCTCCACCGTTTCAATGTCAATACACTGCTGCGTTTCTCAAATGCTCAGTTAGTTTTTCTGTGTATGCTGAACTTTTCGACGGAAACTTTTATTTGGTTTATGGAGTAGATCTTTTAAAAGGATGGGAGAGGAGAACCAGTGAGAATTTATGTGTGTTTGGTGCTTTGAACATAGCCGTGTGAGATTCACCTTCCAAACCAAGACTGACAAAAAAAAATTATGAGTTTAGAATTATTCTCTGCGCTATGGTTGGATGCGTGCAGTTTTGATCGATGCGTTTCGATGTCAATACACTGATACATGTGTTGGCCTCCATATAAATCGGTTCACCAAATTGCCCATATACATTGAGACCAGCTAGTTCGTGAGTATTTCTCTGTATGGTGTTTCGTTGACAAGCTATGTGTGAAGGCAATTTGAGGCTAGTAATTTCCTTCGGCCTATCTGTAGCACAATTCGTGGTTTAGAGCAAAAAGAAGGTGTACTTCTCCATCAAGGGACGCTCTGAAGTATTCAACTCAGATGCACAAATTTTGGCCTTCCTGAGGCCTGAAAAGAAACCCTTTTGAGAATATTTTTTGGCCTTCCCGGGGCTTGGTTTGAAGACTATTATACACCTTCCCGTATACCACGACAAAACAATACCTCTGTTTTTTAATATATCTGAGTACAATTTCGCTGTACATCAGTAGAATTCTTTGTATCAGCAGAAGTTTTTTTATCAGCAGAAGCTTTTTATCAGCATAAGTTTTTTTTATCAGCAGAAGTTTTTTTTTTATCAGTAGAAGTATTTTTTTACAGAATGCATTCAATCATCTCTATGGTAGGAATAGTTCTCACTGGCAAGGAGAACTATCCTGAATGGTCCTGGATGATAAAACACACCCTCATCTTCAATGAGTTGTGGAAAGGAGTGTGTGTCGGAGAAGCAGACAATGACCCAGTGCAGCCTACATTAGACAAAGAGCTCATCATTTGGGAAAACAAGAACAGCAAAGCCTATGCATTAATCGCAGCATCTGTAAATGAAGAAGTAAGTCGCCATATTTCATCATATTCAACTGCCTTTGAAGCTTTATAAAAGCTGAAAGAACTCTATGACTCACATTCTGCACTTGAAGTTGTTCAGCTCATGATTAAACTCTTCACTCTTGAACTGAAAAATAATGATCCTCTTGCTCTTGCATCTGAAGTAAAATCTATAATGCATGATATCAAATCCACTAAGGTTGAGTTGGATATCCCTCTTATTGCTTTTCTCAAGGCACTCTATCCTACTTACTCCAATTATCTTGAGTCTTTACAAGCAAATGGAAATCTTAAAGATATAACCTTTGACTCTCTTGTGAAAAAGTTTGCTGAAAGAGAGAAAGCCTTTGGAAAGAAGACAGTCCCTGAATCTTCTGAAGAGACTGTGTGCCTTGCTCATAAAGAAAAGCATCCTGCTCAAGATTCTGCAAGAGGAAGAGGTGGACGAAGAGGAAGAGGAAGATACTTCAGAGGGAGGGGGGGCAGACATTCTCAAGGAGAAAAGGAAGATCTGCATTGCATTCGCTGCAAACGAAATGGATCACATGATGCTTCTACATGCAAGCTACCATGGGACAAAATTGAGCAGAAAAGAAACCAACAGAAAGGTAAAACTGATGATACAGACAAAGGTAAAGCACCTGAATCCGCTCACTATATTGAGGCACAATGTAACATTGGAGTAAATGAAGATTTATTTAATGCTTCACTTGCTTCTTCGAAAAATGATTGGTTACTTGATTCAGGAGCAACTTGTCACATGACTCATAGAAAAGATTTTTTTGAAGATTTCACTGACAATGTTGATGGAGCAGTATACTTTGCAGATCAGTCAAAAATCAAGCCATCAGGGCTTGGCACAATCAGGCTTAAACTACCTAGTCTTCCAGACTTTCTTCTGGATCATGTTCTATATCTCCCACAGCTCAAAAGAAACTTGTTGTCCTTGGTTCATATCCGTTAGCAAGGTCACTCCATTCATATGTTTGATGGCAAGCTTGAGGTAAGAAAAGCATTTGACCACTCACTTGTCATGAGCGGAATAGAAGAAGAAAGGCTTCTTAAACTGCAAGGAACCTCTGCTCATGCACAACATTTCTCATATATTTCTCATCATGAAGAAGGTACACTTCCATCAAGTTTATTATGGCATGCTAGATTTGGACATGTAAACTATGACAGTCTCCGCTTATTGAAGAAAAATGGTGTTGTTGGTTTGCCTACAATTCCTAGGAAACATAAGCAATGTGATGCTTGCATTCTAGGAAAGCATAGCAAATAGTCTTTTCATGATTCACATTCAAGAGCACATAGGAAGCTTGAACTCATTCATTCAGATTTATGTGGTCCAATGCCTGTTCCTTCTGCAAATGGAAATAAATATATCATGACATTTATTGATGATTACACCAGAATGTGTTGGGTTTATTTATTAAAGAACAAATCTGATGCCTTTCAAACATTCAAGAATTTTCATAAATGGATTGAAAATGATGCACAATCTCATATTGGGTCTATTTGCACTGATAATGGAAAAGAATATACATCAAATGAATTTGAAAACTATCTTCGCCAACATGGGATCAACATTCAAACAACTGTGCCTTATAATCCCCAACAGAATGGTGTAGCTAAAAGAATGAATAGAACAATCTTGAATATGGTACGATCCATGCTTTTCTTCAAAAATGTAAAGATAATGTTTTGGGCTGATGCTGTTCTATGTGCTGCATATATAAAGAATAGATGTCCATCTAATGCTATAAGAAACAAGACTCCTTATGAATTGTGGTATGGACATGTTCCTTCAGTAAAACATCTCAGGGTCTTTGGTTCCACCTGTTATGCTTTGATACCAAAGGTACATAGAAACAAACTTGGTGCTAGAAGTCGTAAGTGTATCTTCCTGGGGTATTCAAACACCTCCAAAGCATACCGTCTCTATGATGAAGTAAATAAAAAGTTTGTTGTATCTAGAGATGTAATTTTTCTTGAATCATCCAAATCTGACAATGTTGTTGAGCGACAACTTGATCACTTGGATAGATTCGCAAAAATGAAATCATTTCAAGAATTTGATAATCAGATTCCACTTCTTGAAGGGGGGATTCCTATACTAGATCAACATGTGGAATCTTCTTCTGAAGAACAATCTCCCCTGCATGAAACTCCAACAACGGATGATGCTTTAAGTGATGTAATTGATAGAGTTGGGAGACTCAATCTTGATTCAGTCCCAACTCAATCAACAGATCAGCCTGGACCATCTCAGAAAGGTCCCCCAAAGTGGCTAACAAAGACACTTGAAAGTGTTCATCCTGATGAAATTGGAAAAACAGGAACCAGAAATTCAAACCGGCAAAATGGAGGTGATGTAGATGACTCTAATTCACCTGTTGATATGGATGTTTCTTATGATTGTGAATTGAACTTGTCTACAGATTTTGAACCAACTTCCTTCAAAGAAGCTGCTTCTCATGATGAATGGAAAGAAGCGATGCAAAAGGAGTATGATGCCCTCATAAAGAACGGCACTTGGAAGCTGGTTGACCCTCCATTTGGAACCAAACCAATTGGCTGCAAGTGGGTCTACAAGAACAAGTACAAAGCTGATGGCTCACTTGACAAGCACAAAGCTAGGCTTGTGGCAAAAGGTTTTGCACAGAAGGAAGGGGTTGATTATGAGGAAACTTTTGCCCCCACAGCAAAATGGGCCACCATCCGGACACTCTTTGCACTAGCAGCTCAGAACGGTTGGAAATTCCATCAAATGGATGTAAAAACTGCCTTCTTGAATGGAGATCTAAAAGAGAATGTTTTTATGTCCCAGCCTGAAGGATTTGCTGTGAAAGGACATGAACATAAAGTATGCAAACTTGTGAAGTCCTTGTATGGCCTCAAACAAGCACCACGAGCCTGGTATGAAAAACTAACTGAGCATCTTCTGAAACTCAACTTCAATCATTTTGATCTTGATGATGCAACTTTATTTGTCAAGAAAGTTGGCAAAACAATTGTGTATCTTGTGGTATATGTAGATGATCTTTTAATGACAGGGAACAATGAAAGCTACATTTCATCCATAAAGAAGGAATTGGGGAAAAGTTTTGAAATGACTGATTTGGGCTATGTTCATTACTATCTTGGCATTGAAGTAACCCAACATCCAAAATCCATATTTCTTTCTCAAAAGAAATACATTGGAGATTTGTTAAACAGATTTGGCATGACAGAGTGCAATCCTCTTTCTACTCCAATGGAACAAAACTTAAAGCTCACATCTGTTGAAGGAAAGGAATTTGAGGATGCAACAAAGTATAGACAACTTGTAGGAAGTCTCATCTACCTCACTACTACTAGACCAGACATTTCATTTACTGTTGGAATCCTCTCCAGGTTCATGCAAAAGCCTTGTGAGGGACATTGGTCTGCTGCAAAAAGAGTTCTAAGGTACTTGAAGGGAACTCAAGACCTTGGAATCAAGTATACACAGGTGGACGACTTCAGCTTGATTGGATACTCTGATTCAGACTTCGATGGAGACAAAGAAACTGGGGTATCTACTTCAGGATATGCTATGAGTCTTGGATCAGGAGCTGTCTCCTGGAGATCACGCAAACAATTAGTTCCAGCAGATTCCACAACAGAAGCAGAATACGTGGCAGCAGTTGAAGCAACGAAAGAAATTGTGTGGCTCAGGAAAATTCTTGAAGATTTGCAGGTAAAACAAGTACAATCAACTCCACTCATGATTGATAACACCTCTGCAATAAACTTGGCCAAGAACCCAAAGTTCCATGATCGAACAAAGCATATCAATACTAAATATCATTTGATTCGACATCATGTTGAGGCCAAAACAATCCATCTCCGTCATTGTTCCACAAATGAGCAAATTTCAGACATCTTCACCAAAGCACTTGGAAGGGAAAAGCTTGAACGATTCAGAATGATGCTTGGACTCATTAACATCCCTTCAGATTAATGGGGGGAATGTTGACACCTAATCTTCATGATTGGGAATTTTATGTAAATAAATAAATTGAGAAGGTGAACAGTCATCGGGAGATGAACTGAACAATCACTCCCTATTGTATATAACAATGGGTTACCTATGGAATAAAATACGAATCAGTTTTTTCTGCCTTTGGAGAGTTACTTCCTGGCCTGACAAGGATTTCCTTGAATCCCAAAAAGAGCGTATTCGCAGTGTCCGAGGGAAAGCTTCTCGAACAGATTTTTGCCAAAAGTGGGATCAAGGTGGATCTGTACCAAGTCTAGACTATTACAGAGATCCCTCACCCAACCAATAAGAAAGCCATGCAATCCTTCTTTGGCAAGATAAACTTCCTCCGGAAGTTCATCTTAGATTATGCGCAGATAGTTAAGCCCATGCAGGACATGATCAAGAAAGATGCAGTCTACAGTTGGGACAAGAGGGAAAAGTATGCATTCACCTGGATCAAGCAAGCCATTGTAGAAGCGCCTGCACTCTACAACCCAGACTTCAAGAAAGATTTCATGTTCTACACCTTCGCCTTCGATAACTCATTAGCTGCAGTACTCACTCAAAAGGATGATACGAACGATGAGAATCCCATATCCTTCATGAGCGCAAGCATACAGGGACCCGAGCTCAACTACCCTGCCATTGATAAGCAAGCATATGCAGTATACAAGGTGGTGAAACACTTCAGGCCCTACTTGTTGAAGAACCACTGCATAGTCTTCGTCCCTCACCCAGCAGTTCGCACATTGCTTGTACAACAAGAACTAGGTGAACAACGTGCGAACTGGATGATAGGCTTGCAAGAGTATGATCTTGAGATCAAGCTAGTTCACACGATCAAAATACATGGGCTCTGCAGACTTGCAGCTGAAGCGGTACACGCATCGGAGAGTGAAGAAGAGCTCGTCGGCTGGGAGCAGGAAATTGAGATGTATGATATAAGGCGAGCCACACCCACTGAAGACAGAACCTCTTGGTATGCAGATGTGCACTAGTAACTTGAGCAAGGGACCATACCCTCTCACTTTTCCATCAGATAGAAGAAGGCATTTCACCTTAAATCCTTAGCATATCAGTTTGTGCACAGAGTGCTTTACAGAAAGCACAATAATGGAGTTTTTCTCATGTGCTTCGAGGCACATGAATCAGAGAAGGTACTTCAATATCTGCATGACAGACCCACCAGGGGTCACTTTGCGGGAAACACCACTGCACACAAAGTTATGCGAGCTGGTTTCTACTGGCCCACATTATTCAAGGATGCACATGATTATGCCCGCAAGTGCCCGGTCTATCAGCGATACGCCGACAGAACGCGAATATCGGCAGCCCCACTGCACCCTGTTGCAGTGACTGAACCATTCCAATAGTGGGGCATGGACATCATTGTGGAAATATTCCCACATTCGTCAAAGCAACATCGCTACATTCTAATAGCAATTGATTCCTTCACGCGGTGGACAGAAGCAGTTTCGCTCAAACAAGTGAACAACCAGGAGGTCATCAACTTCCTCCTGGAAAACTTCATCTCATGATTCAGCGTTCCGGTATCACTTGTTTTTTATAATGAAACTTACTTTTCATCTTTGAAACTTTATGATTTTACAGTACATAATGGTATTGTGCTAAAGCATTCATCTAACTATTACCCACAAGGAAACAGTCTCGCAAAATCCACAAATAAAATCCTCATCCGCATAATCAAGAAGACCGTTTTATCTGAGCAGCGCAACTGGCATACCGCCCTGATGAATGCATTATGGGTTGACCGTGTAACACCCAAGCCTTCTCTGAATACCTCATCATACTTCCTGGTTTATGGAAAAGAAGCCATCCTTCCACCAAGCATCTACTTACCTGCACTTCAGCTTTCCCAACCATCCCAAGGCAAGCCTTGCTAGCTAGTTCAACGTAGGATTGTTGCTCTCCATAAGCTTTAAGAAGAAAGGATGAAAGCAAAAGAAAAATTCACACTCCACTAGAACCATATCAAGAGATGGTTCAATAAGAAGTCGGTATGGAAAGCTAACTTCGATGTTGGTGACTTAGTTTTGAAATGGGATAAGTCCCATGAAGACAAGGGAAAACATACGAAGTTCCAGTCCCTGTGGATTGGTCCATACACAGTCCACGAGAATCTTGGCCCACACACGTATCAATTTCAATCACTTAACGGGAGGATTGACAACCTTCCTGTCAACGGCCAAGATCTCAAGCACTATTTTCAGTAGGTCGGGTCATGCCCCGTGCTAGTACATAGTCTTCTTACTGCTTGTTGGTTTCATCTTGTTTGCTTTGCATACTATCTTTGTTTTTACTTTGTTTGTTATTCTTACTATTTTTGTTTACGTTTGTTTTATTTGCTTGATATATTACTATTTTTGTTTCCGGAAATAAGTGTTTCCAACTACGACATTCTAGCTTTTGAATAGAGTATGTGGTTGAAATTTGAAGAGACTTGTGAAACTGCAGGCACTTGGCCAATCTTGTGTCTGTCTTCTCTATGCTTGGTTACAACCTTCAGCCGATGAAGTCTTGACAAAGAATACGAGCCATCTGCAAGGGAATTTTTGGTCCAACTATGAGCCCGTGTCCACACTGGGAAGCCCCATGCCTGTACTCAACCTTCTTCTCTCTGTGTTCAAGCTCATCCAACTCGTAGAAACAGAGAAGGGGAAAATATAAATGAAAAAACCTATGTCAGAGGTCTTACATGCTTCTCTGAAGGAACAACCTCTTATGCTCTCAATAAGTCAGGATGCCTCTTTTGCCCTAAAAGTAAATCAGTGCTTATGCATAGTCCTCTCAAAAAAATATGAAGGCGAAAGAAGAGAAAGGCTTCCTGCGTAAAGAGGTGAAGCATGCAACTCCACCAGGGTACTGACCAGGCTCACTGGTAGTGGAGCAATCGTGTGTTCCTACATGAATCCGTTGGGGTATTGTCCAGGCCTACTGGCAGCGGAGCAACACCAGAGATGAAAACTTATACTCTAAAAATCTTCAACTCACAAGCTAAACTACCCTTCCCGAATTTGAAACACTGTGTTCAAGCTAAACTTTTGATTGTGTTTGACTAAGTAGGCAAATGTGAACCATGTATGTCCATGGGGTAAGTGGGGAAGCCGATGTAACCCACATAGCGATTCAATACTCCCCGAAAGACCAAGGCCCTGTGCTAGCAATGAACCAAAACAGAGAAGTTGGAATTCTACCAATGTGTCACCAAGTGTTGTAGCGGCTACAACCACCCTCCAAAATTCTGGCCTGCACCCAATTTCAAAGCCTCCCTTGAGAGTTTCACTTGATCACTCCACACACTTGGATTCATTCCGTGAGCTCTTGTGAGTCTTTGAATTCGCCTTTCTTGTTCATTTCACCAAGTCTTGCATGTTGATGTCAAAGTCATGCTTGCAACCATGTTCTGGTTATGCTCAAAGTCTTTTGCTTCGTGTGTACTTGTTTTGTTCACGATGAAAACATCTGTCGCACTCACACACGGAGTCACATTCACTGTCGCACAAGCATCATCATGGTCGACCAACGATCAATCACAAGTATCGCACTTGTCGCTTACACCATCGATCAGTCATGTTGAACATGTGTGTCTGGATGGTTTGAGTCGTCTCGTCGAGTCATGCAAGTGTGTGCTTGCAGGATCACATATGCATCTTTCACTCGGTCACACACTTAATCATTTTTTCTGAAGTTCTAATGACAGGACTCCCCTCTGACGGTCGGACCATCACCTTGCCATCGAATCGATCGACTATCACCCAGAACAACGCAAAAGCACCAAGCAAGTCATTTCAAGTTGCGCTTCTCGCAAGAAAATCAGTCAATCTCCATGCTAGTCAACCGGAGAGTTTGACCCGGCAACCACCCCAGGGCTGACTCCTGTAAAAAATTGCACAAAGGCTGCAAGCATTGCCTGCTCTACTGACTGAGAAAATTGCGCAGACAGGCCAGACAGACACCCAGTTCCCATCCCTGTCTCCCTCAGAAAATTGTGCAATTTTTCCAGCCAGCCTTCCCGATAGTCGACTGACTGCTCACCCAGAAAATTGCGCAGTTTTCATGAGCTGACACTCTACTACCCAACAGTCTGCTCAGCCCAAAAATTGTACAGAGGTGATCAGCAATCCAACCTCCTAGCATCAGCACAATTTTTCACACTAGCAACTCCTAGCAGCAAATTGCCAGTTCTGCTCAAGAATTGTGCAGTTTCTGCTGCCAGTGACCCAGCAGCCACCTGTCAGTTCCCTCCCGGAATTGCGCAGTTTTGGTTGCCAATCTCCTGGCTCGTTCCTCCCAAAAATTGCACAATTTTTGTCTACCAAGACTCCATGCAGCCTGGCATGTTCCTCCAAAAAATTGCACAGTTTTTGCTGTGAAGCCCCATTGCCCGCTCTTCCGAAAAACTGCGCAAATTTTGCCTACCCAGCCTTCCTGCAACCCGGACCGTTCCCCTCAAAAACTGCGCAGTTTTGTCCTCTAGCTAACCCAGACCTCATGAACAGTCGCTGTCGATCCGGATTGCCCTCTTCATCACCTAGTGACTCTTGCAAAGTTTTCATCAGCAATGCCCAGAGCCTCCATCCCGCCTCACAACCTTGTTACCTCTCCCGATCAACTGCATCCGAAATGATCATGTATCATGGTAGACTAAAAAGTTTTTGGATTTGATGTCATCTCGTCATGAGTGACTGCATGAATAGGTACACAAACAAACATGGCACGACGATGAATGGGATGAACGAAGGGAGCACATGCAAAAGGACAGGTTCACCAACGGATGGATAGATGATGCATGCAAAGAGATGTGCTAGTGAATGGATGATCATGCAAAGATGTGTTCGCGGATGTATGGATGAGAAAACATACAAGATGTGCTCACGGATGTACAAAAAGACAAACATGCACCTTTCACGAAAAAACAAACCTACCAAGCCTTCCAACATACAAGCAATGAGCAACGTGCAAAAGAAACATCAAGCGAATCAACGACCATCGAAGACTCCGCACACTTTGCCAAGCGGAGGTGAAGCTATGATACGCCATCAGGAAATCCATCACCCAGCAGCACTGCAGCTCAACATGCACACCAGCAGCAGCATGAATGTACCAACACTGTCATGTCGAGTCATGTCATGAGTCAAGTCATCCACATCCCTACTGTGGGCCATACTATCTATCAATATAATGTAATGTGGAAGTCCAAGAGACCCACTTGTTGTACAAAGAGTCATGTAAAGTCGAAGAGTCATGGAAGTCAAATGGCAATGAGGGTAGTCGAACAGCCACGAGGGTCAGTTTCACCCTTGGCTATAAATACCCCCTCATTTGTACATGCAAAGGACTTTTCACCTCAGCTCCTCCCACATAGCCCAGAGAGTCTGTAATATTTTCTTTGAGGAGTAAGTAGCAACTCCAACTCCTCGCCCATAAGGTTAGTGATGTATGGTGTAACGATGTGTCTTGGAAATTTCGCTTAATTCAAAATCCTGCTAACAGGCCAGCAAGTTTTCACACATGTATTGTAATTGTTGTAAGACTAATCTTGAACACTTGTCTTGCATGTTGCTTTAACCTATGTTTCACACTTGAACTATTTCACTTGTTGTAATTCATAATCTATTAATGAAAATGTGTTTTATATGTTGTTAACATTATCTCGCCCGTGGTGGCTACCTTCCTGGACATCAGACAAACCTTTCACATAAGACTTGTTATAACAACCGTTGCACTTGTGCAGACTCATCGTTGAGTGTTGTACATGTTATCTTCCCTTGTGTGTTGTGACTGCCACATCTGTGTGGATTGTTCCTCTGGAAGTTGTGCACTCCATGTTGTGTTGTGTGTTCCTAGCAGAGTTGGGACTTACTCCCAACAGACTTGGGACTCACTCTCACCCTCTCCCTCTAAAGTGAAAGAACCATTGACACAAGTAACGCTTACAATTACCAGGCACACGAACAGGGAAAATTTTAAGAACCCCCCCAAATTTACATGTATAATAAATGGGCGAATCTCCATGGTATATAGGAAAAATGGAAGGCAATTTTATCAATAATATGATATGTATATATAATTTTTTGGCGAATCTCTCACCGGGCATGGCCAATATTTTACTCAATTATAAAATCTTGTGTTTATTGAATACACAAATGAAATCATTGCATTTCTTTAAAATATCTTTTGAAATCAAAATTACCGAAATTACATATCGATAACCTAGTGGGTGTAGGATAAAATTCACCCATGCCATTCACAGAAAGCATGAGAAAAAACCTAATACTATATATAAAACCAAGAAAAATTCAAATTCATCACTTCTAGGGACCTCGTAACTACCCTGCCAATACACAAGTATGTTCCTGTTTGCAATTAGAAAAATTACCCAAATTACAATCTGTTTACTCCAGCATATGTTGGAAAGTTGTAGAAGGATGACTAGTGCAATTAATCCATTCCTTTTAGCCTTGGATTTGTTTCAGTTTAAAACAGAAGTATACAAATATACTTGTCCAATGTCTATGCTTTAACCATTCACCTTAAGATGTTTTAACAATATAATTTCCTAAGTCTATTTAATATCTTCATTATCATAAAAACCAACCTATATCCATCTTAACTCCACATCTACCACTCTTAGGGGGATGAAATCTATTTATCCCTCTGAGCACTTGGTAGACCCAGAATTAAGATGGATCTAAGATGATAGAATTTCCCCTTTAAATAGTCTATGCTCACATGAATACCATGGTATTACCATGGGTTATCATAAACCTGGAGCTTAAAAATTACTATTAGTAATTTATAAAAATTAATAAAATTAACAGTTGATTTTTATTTTATTTTTTATTTTAACCAAGCTAAAATGTTTAACATACATTAAATTACAACATCCATTTTTACTCTTGAACGGATCAAATATTTTTTCACTCTATGCTAGTTTTCATATCACGATATTTGATACCTCTCGTAGATCCAGAGTAAAGATGGATCTATGTTGGTTTATTTCCCCCATTTAAATAGGCTACATTCCAGGTGAATACCATGGGTCAATACCATGTGCCATTTTGGTGAATACATGGGTCAATACCATGTGTCATTTTTATTTTTATTAATATTAATATTAGGGTTAATAATGTTTTTTCGCATGGTATTAATAACAATCTAGTCCATGGTATTTGTCCCATAGTATTTTTCCCATAGGTTTCACTTAAATATAACGCATTTTTTGAGTGTTCGTAAATATAAGGTGACTTATAGAGTAAATATAAAAAAAATGTTTTATTTGTTTACCATACCTCTCGTTTATTTATATTTTTATTAATTTACCATACCTCTTTTACAAATATGGTATTTGGCCCATAGGATTCACTTAAATAAAACCTCTTTCTTGAGCCTTCATAAATAGAACGAGGGTTATGGACTAAATATAAAAAGAGGTTTTATTTATTTACCATGCATCTAGTTTATTTATATTTTTATTTATTTACCATACCTTTTGAGTAAGTATAAAAAGACATTTTATTTATTTACCATACCTCCACTTTACTTATATTTTTATTTGTTTACACCCTTGCATGTATATAATGTGACTTTTGGAGTAAATATAAAAAATGTTTTATTTATTTACCATACCTCTCATTTATTTATATTTTTATTAATTTACCATACCTCTTTTATAAATATGGTATTTGGGTCTTTGGCCCATAGGATTCACTTAAATAAAACCTATTCTTGAAAGTGGGCGAATGGATTCACTTAAATAAAACCTATTCTTGAAAATGGGCGAATGGAAGGTTGTAACTCCTAATTTCAAGGGCTAAATTTACCTTTTTTACCCTCTCCCTTAAAATAAGGTGGGCTATTTGACGTGATTTGTAAAAATGTACTATGATACAAAATATTCACACACTAAAAATTTAAAACCCCTTAATTTCGCCAAAGGGCGAACATTCGCCCCTAAAATTTTCTATGCACGCGAACCTCACTTCTCAAAGACAAAGCAGACCACTCTCTTGTGCTGACAAGTAAGAGTTGAGGCAAATCTTTAAGATAATGGCAATCAGGCCACCGTACTGGATGGGACTCCCACACCAAACAGTGTGAGGTCCAATTGGGACTTCATACTGCGGTGATCCCCTAAATGTTGGCGGGTCTAACACCGTCAACATAACCCATGGTCATTATCCCTCCTATCATGTGTATCCAAGAACCTACCATCTATGACTGTGTCATCCCTGTCAAACATGTATCCTGATTGAGACCTACTGCCATATGCCCCATTGGTCCTTTCCTCCTATCCATGACTGATCTTAATCATTCCTTGTCTCTGCAAATATGATAGAATGTGAAGAATCATTGCATTAACCTCTGCTTGCTTTTCTTGTGCTTTGGAAAATCTTTCCTATGACTAAATGATGTTGTCACTATCCACCTTACAACTTCTAATCTCTTCTTTCAAACTTCTCAATGTATCTGTTGTGTCAGGGGAGTACTCATCACCATGTTGTTAATTTGATCAAGAGGGAGAATCACATGAATTGTAGTCCACCATTTTGCTAGTCATCTTGATCTTCTACTTCCAACAAACATACCATGTTAGATAACCAAATATAAACATAATCCAACATACTTCAATGAAGTTCAGGCATGGTTATCTCATCTGCATAGTCAATCTAGATTAGCACAACATATGTATATATAATGAAATCAACATATCAATAATCTCAACATCAACATCATACTAGCATCATAACACACCCACACCATCATAATGACACAAGACTGCAACAATGACTGTCACAATGCATGCATAACAAACACATAGACAACTAACATGCATACATGACAAACACATTCTGCCCATCCAGTCCGAGTGTTGAACCTAGGAGCTCTGATACCACCCTATAACCCACCACCCCACATTTACCTAATTCCACTACCCTTCCCAGGAAAACATGAGATAAAGAGTTACTATGACATGACCTAACCTCCTAGCTCTAGTTAAGGAAGTGGGGCCTGCAATGACCACTGACTGACAACTCACAACATTCCTTAGGGCTACGAGACACTCAGGGGCCAAAGGACCACCCCACGTAACCAAACCCTGAGTTGGGGCTACTTTTCTCACAACTTAACCCCCAACCACATGCATGACAAGGCCTGGGTGTGGTTGAAGGCCTCCAACTGCACACACAACACTGCTTGAGTGTGGTTGTGACCCAAGTTATCCAATTGAAAGGGTGTAGCCCCGAGATTTGAGCCACGATTCTAGGTCAACCTCCAAACCACTAATCAAAACTACCTAAGACTTCTCATATTAATTAATGACATAATAACAAGGTTACACAGTCAAACTTGAATGAAGAACTTAACCTAGACTTCCTAGAACATAACAAGCAATTTGTAAAACACATGACAAACATGTAAGCTACAGGTTATGAATGCACATCTAATCATCATAATCTGAGATTCATCTGAGAATCACCAAGAAGGATCTATGCTCGCTCCACATAGCTGCAACAACACTTATTAGTCCATACATTCATCAACCGATCAATAACTAAACGATTCATGACAAGAGCCATAGATGGTACACATCATATAACTAGCATATAACTAGAAAATCACCAACATAGAAACCATGGCAACTCAGCCATAATATCACCAACAGAATCACTACAATACCCATAGATCACAATAAGGAATGTATTATATTAACATAGGAAAATACAAAACCAAATCAAGGACTTCTACATACCTCCCGACCATAAATTGGACTGAACCAAATCTCTTTTTGAGCCAATCACCCCTGCACCATATTCCAGCATGAAGGTGGGATATAATGGAATAAACCAAGACAAAACCAAACGAGGGATTCTAGAGGCCAAACCACCTCAACCCTCAACCAATGATTCCACCTCATGGTCGAACAACACTAACGCCAACTAGATCAGTCTCTACCCAAGCTATCCAGGGCTCCGGGAACTAGTAACTCAACCCACAACCTTCCAAGGCTCCAAAGCGTTTGTCCAACCTGGATCCAGGGACTAGTAACTCAACCCACTAAGGGCTCCAGAGTGTTCGTTTCAATTAGGCTCCAAGACTAGTAACTCAACCCAAGTTGTTACAGACCTTCCAGAGCATTTTTTCCAACCCACGGCCATAAGAAATTATAATCACCAAACATAAAACAATCGAGTGGAAAAATCCACAACGCCATGGCTATCCAAGAAATGGCATGGCAAGGCTAAAACCACTGTCAATCTATATCCTCCATGCTAATGATAGCACATAACCAAAAAGTCGCATGCATATACCATGCATCCATAAATCAACAAGGAAATCACACATGCAACCTGTTACCTGCAAAGCAATCCAACTATAGTTGTTGATCCACCTGTTCCCTTACACTATCCTGCTTTCCTTTGCCTTCTTTCTCCAAATCCAATGTATGTCAAGTGCTCCAAGAATAGTGTGCAAGGGTATGAGAGAATATAAGAGAGATCCAAAACTGAACCAACAAAAGCTCCACTAGCAAACACTGTGAAGTGATCCTCATAAGCCTTTTTATCATTGAGGCCTCTATTTTCTTCATTTTCCTTCAATTTCCTCCTCATGCAAATCTGTGACCCTTCACCTTCCTTTTCTCTTATTTTCCTTTATTTCATAAATAAACTGTCAATTAATGTCGCTTGCCTTTGTGAATTTCCATAGCCATATATTAATCACAAGTGGTGCCCATCACTATGCTTTACCCAACATTCAACTTGGAATACATGTCCCATTACCTTGGTCTTATTTTTTATTATTTACATAGGAAATCAACCAAGGGTTGTTACAAAAGGTTTCTTCAACATTGAAATAAGAAGAAGCAGGTAAGGGGACTATGAAGAAGTTCACACCCTCCACCTCTTCCCCTTCTTATTCCGAAGTGATTAAAACTCAATGTTCTTTCCCACTGATAACAATAAGTAGGAAAGATCATAGTAGAAATAACTCTGTTCCTAACTTCTATCTTGCATCTAGGGGTTAAATTTGACGGGTATTTACCCGTATTTTGTCATTTTAACCGTCAAATTCTGGAAATTTTAAAATATGCAAGTAATCATTGACATCTACTTAATTTTTAAAACCATAAATTTGAAAGGTGAGATAAAAATTTACCTCTCTGTGTGTGTGTGTGTGTGTGTGTGACATCCATTTATATATGTATATGTGCATGTTAGAGATATCTATTACATATATCTTTATAAATCTATACCTTAGATATAACCAATTCCAAATTGGATTGGAGGCATTAAATGAAGTTAAGCACAAGATGAATATCCAATATAAGCACATATTACATGGTGCTTATAGACTTTGAGATAAACACAAGTTGTGCTCATAGTATGAGACTCACTAAGCTGAGCGTGGGTATTTGGGCATGCTAGATGTTACACTAAAATATCGTCACCATGATTATTTGCAGTCAGTATGGGTCTATCATCACTTGTATTGTCCTCCTAAGCAAGTCTAAGACCTCAGCTCTTCAAATCAAGCTTTGGAAGTGGGAGAAAGATATTAAAAATCAATGTAACTCTGGTTCCGCACTTTCTCTCATGGTCACCTGCGGTCCCGCACCTTCTGTGTACAAAAGATGTGTACCTACCCGCTCTGTCTCTAACGGTGTAGGTGCGGACCCCTGTGAAAGTCAAAAGGCGCAAGTTTTATCTTAAAAAACTCACTTTGGATTAATTCTAGAGTTTTCTAGAAGGAATTTTGACGTGGATTGTTCGCTCTGAGGTGGTTCATGCATCCCAAAAGAGAAGGAGCTAATCCCTTGACTAAAGGAGCTATCCCTTTGAAGGAGGGCTTTATCCCTTTGAAGGAGGACCTAGTAACTTCCCTCCATTGCACTATAAATACAGGCATTGGGGTGAGGACTAGGGAAGTTAGAAGCTGAACATTTTGAGGGTAAATGCTGGTGAAATTAAGACTCTTTCGTTGAGCTTGAGAGGAGAGATCACATACCTCTTGGTTCCATTGGAGAGTGAGTGAAACTTGTCAAAGTAGAGGAGACATCTTGTTGGACCCTGGGAGGAGCTTGTACAGCGTCAAGGCAAAGGTTGTAAAGTTCTTCTTCTTTTGAATTAATACAATCAAACTCATTTTTCTCAACAAGTATCTTATGTTATTTGTTTCATGGACTCCTTGACTTTCATGTTAAATATGTTTTATGCAATTGGTTTTTCAGGTGCTATTTAATTTGTTTGCCTTGTTTGTGTTTGTAGATTCGCGAAGAGGAGCTCATTTGGATCAAAAGAGCGAGGGCATCCACAAGCTTGCGTTGGACCAAAGGCAGGCCCTAAAAACCCTTGTTTGTTATTGCTTATTGAAGCATATTTAGAGAAAGATAGTGTCTGGTTGGTTTGCTTGTCGTTAGGTCTTCTTTAGATTCTAGGAAGGTCTATCTTGTCCGCAAGATCGACACATTCCGTGCGACAAAATGGCGACTCCACTGGGGATTTGATTGTTTTCTTTGTCTATACTTTGACCTGAGAAACTGTATTTTTTGTTTCTGTTTTTGACTTGATGATTGTGGGATTGGGTGAATTTAGTTAATTTTGAGTTAGTTTTCATTTTTCATAGTTTTGGGAGAGGTACGCACCCTTTGAGTTAAGCACAGTGCGTACTTGTACGCACTTTTGCTTTGTGCACAGAGCGTGGACGCACCTGTGTAAACAGGTTGCCTGCGTACCCTGTCAAAAATTTGAAAAATTTTAAATTTTTCTCTTTTTTATCAGTTTAGAATTTGTTTATAGGTTTTAGCCATTGCCCAGACCTGCTTGTTCCATGTCAAAAACTTTCCTTGGTTTAATTTCATTAGCATTGGGGTTTTAGGTGGAATTCCTAGGAATTTTGCTTTTTGGGTTTGTTTTTCATTTTTTGTTGTGTAGTGGCTCTGAGCTTAGAAGTCGTAGGGACCTCAGATTACCTTGGTGTCTACCAGTCTTCTTATGAGTCTGACCATTGATGAAATCTCCCCTTGTTGAGGAATTCGCTTTGAGTTTTCTCATTTCAAAATTTCGAAAAGCTTGTAGTTGAAAGTTTGGAATTTTCATTTTTTTTAAAAAGAAAACGAAAGATTGGTTGTTTTTTGACTAATTGTGATTCTGCATAAATTAGTCCTTAGCTCACGTTTAGCTAAGTAAAACATCCTCAAAAAGACTTTTAGTAGGCTTTGACTTCAAGTAGCTTTTTACAGTTTGTAGCTCTCAAAGTTAGTCATTTTCATTAGTTTTGAGTGTTTTATTTACAAAATATAAAAAACAAAATCTCTTTTGGAAAAGTTTGTCTTTTGTAGTGATTGAGCGCTTTGAAAAGAAAAGGGAAAATTGTGTGAAATAGCTAGTTGTCTCGTTTTGAGTGCTTTGGAAAGGAAAAGCTCTTCTTTTAATTTGTTTAATTGAGAAAGATTTGTGTTTACAAAGTATTTTCATTCTCAAACTCTTTCTTAGTTTAGAAGTTCATCGAAGAGAAAAGATTGTTTAAATCATCTTAGGTGCATCTTTTTAATGATTTCGAGTTGAGTCTTTACACCACGAGTTTCATCTCCGCCACCTCTTGACTTAAACAACAACCACTAAAATTAACGCTTAAAGTAAAATTCACCTAGTAACATTTTATTTCTAGGGCTCTGATACACCAACTTAGCTTAGGCTAGTGTCTTGGAGTAGGAGAGTAATTAACTCTCCAAGACAGTAAAAACAAACAAGTAGTTGTATCTTGTTGTAGGAAGAAATCCAATTGTTGCATTTATGCTCTAGGAAAGCTCCTCTTAAAGGAGAAGCACGAGATCGTGTCCGAACCAGTGTGGGAATCAATCCTTCCTCATTGGGAACAACGCCAGATATTCACGTATTAAAAACGGTAAACCTCGGATTAACCATTGTTGAGGAGCCTAGGGTCACTTGTTGGTAAACCTTGGATTATGTCAAGGAGCCTTCAAGGGGATTGAGCTTGCTACTTTGCCCTTGCGTGCGTATCGGATCGTAGACTGTTCCCCCAGGTGTATTTGTCTCAGTTGGTAACCTTAGTGGCCATATTCTTTAGGATTCTTCCAAAGGTGACAGTGGTGGGAATATCCCACTGTACCTGGAGCAGACGTCGGCTAGACTCACTTGGATTTTCTGGGGGTTCACTTCACTCGAGGCGGTTAAGTGGAGGAACTTAGTCCAGTCTATTCATTAAGCAGGTTGCCAGGGTAACTGTTCCAACCGCCATTTCTGTACTAAATTCTGCGACGTTGGATTTCATCACCAACTAGTGTTTTCGGTCCGGAAAGTTACTGTTTGTGTGTGTTTGATCTCTAGATTCTTTAGGCGTGTGATTCAAATTTGTTTGGTTCTTTAGAGGCTTTAGGTGTTTTTCATTGAAATTTTACTTTGTTTGCGTGTGAAGTAGTTAAAAGTTTTTAACTGTGGCTGAATTACCAAGACAGTCCCGTAGACTTCGGGGCCAGTCTCCTAAGTTTGTAACCGTGGCTGATTTATTGAGGAAGTCCCGTAGACTTCGGGGCCAACCTCCTGAAGAAGTCCCGAGTCATCTTGAAGGCTTGAAAGTCCTCGTAACTCCTAGTGGCAGTAAAGTTGGGTCACCTGAAGAAGGAGAGTCTTCGTTGGTTGTACATCCTTATTACCAAACTCTAGTAACAGGTTATAATCCTGAATCTATTTCGGCTTCCGAACTTGCTGGTAGCTTTTCATCTACTAGTGATATAGGTGAAGAACCTGAGATATCTGAACCTGTTACTCCAACATCAGGGTTTGTCTCTCCAACTTCTAGTGGTCCTAATTCACCTAGGGTAGAAAGAGTAATCACCGAAAATATTCCTTCTGGTTTGATAGCTATTGAAGAACTTGCTCCGGAAGAAGAAGTAGGCATCCCTATCCCTGAAAATCAACCTGTTATTGATCTAAGGGAGCGTGAATCAATTTTTTACAGTCCACCTAGAAGTACTACTTGGTATCTTTCTTTGACTAATTATTTGGAAAACCCAGTGTTAAGTTTTTCACCACCTCGTGCTCCTTATCACCCTAGAGGTTTTTATACTCCCGTAAATATGTCAGTTCAGTCGTCCATGTTTACTCAATCGCCTGAATCTTTTTTGTACGGCGGTCCTTCTGTTCCCTCTGGGTATCAGTCACTTTCTGGTACTTTTTCGGGAGCATCTCCTCAACCTATTGAACAAGGGTTATTCACTGGAAGCAATGGTGCAAAGCCGTTGAGCGTAGAAGACATTCTTATGATGTCAGGTTCTATTCCCATTTCTCAACCTCAAGGTGGTCAGTTACCGCCTTGGGGGTAGCCTCAATTAACGCCTAGGGGGCAACCTCAAGGTGGTCAGTTACCGCCTTGGGGGTAGCCTCAATTAACGCCTAGGGGGCAACCTCAAGGTACACAATTTGCATCTGGGGGGCAACCTCAAGGACAGTACGTGCCTACGGTACAATACGTTCCTCAAGGTCAACCCCAGACTCAATATGTACCCCAAGGTCAACCCCAGTATCAATTTATACCTCAAGGTCAACCCCAGTATCAGTTCGTGCCTCAGGGGTATCTACCCCAAGGTCAGTACTCGAACCAAGGTTTCCAACCACCCCAAGGTCAATCTTATGTTCAAGGAACGGAAAATGTGCCTTTCAATTATCAATCCTACCCTCAACCTGGTTATGGTCCTCAATATTCTCAACCTGTTATGGGTCAGTACCCTGGAATGAACATAGTGTGGGATCCATCGCAAACTCAACAGGTGTTGCAGCCAAGTGTACAGTTGTCATCTCAAACTGGACAACCCTTAGTTTCTGGTTCACTCCAGCAACCAGTCCAGTCTAACATTCAAACTTCTGTACCTTCGGTAGTTTCACAGTCTGGGCCTACTGCGCCTCGTATTCCATCTCAAACGACTGCTGCAATTGTCGCAACGTCTGTTCAATCTACCCCACCTACTTCTGGAGTATCGACAGCGCCGGTTTCTACTGTTCCTGTATCTACTCCTCAGACATCTTTACCACCGTCTGGATCCACGATTCAAACTACGGTTCAGATGCCTGTAGGAAAACCTGGTTTAAGTACGGTTGTCACAAGTCAACCTCAATTCACCTATCAATTGTACCAGGGACAGTACCAATTCGGTCCTGCTGTCCAGCAGCCAGTTTATCAGTATCAACCGTATCCTGGGTACACTTATCAACAACCCCAGTACGGTCCGGTTAATCCTGGTTTTCCGGGAGGATACAATATCCCGAACGCGATTCCTATTCCTAGTTATCCCAGATATCCTCCTCCTGGGGCTGGTCTCATGACCCAGAGTTTTAGGGATCCTAATCGGCAGTTACCATTTATCGCAACTTTGGACTTACCTGATTTGTCGCGCCTAACGAATGATCCGATTAATTATCTTCCGTTTTGGCCGCCAATGCCGAATAAGTTGCCCAGTGACATTCCCAAGTTCGAAGGTAAATCTGGAGAGGACCCGTCGAACCATGTGATGACTTACCACCTCTGGTGTGCGTCTAACTCCATCACAGATGATTCGATTCGTCTTAGACTTTTCCAGCGCACTCTAATTGGTCTCGCGGCCAAGTGGTACATTGAGTTACCGCGAGGAACTTTTTATAATTTTAGTCAGTTAGCTACCTCGTTTTTAACTCATTTTCAGTTGCCAATCAGATATGAAAATGGCACGGAATTGTTAACTTCGCTAAAACAATCGACATCCACGTACATTTCAGATCATATTCATGAGTGGAGACGTCGACGATGTTTAGTGAAGGTATTTATTCCAGATCAAATCTTGGCTGAGTGGTTTGTAAAATCTTTGTTGCCAAGGATCACTGAAGATGTTGCTAAAGCCGGAGTTGTTACTGAGGAGCAAGTGATTGCTCAAGCACAGTACCTTGACTTGGTCTATACTCAGTCAGGTACGTTACACGAAAAGATCCCCGATCTTCCCAAGTCAAATCAAATCACTGCAGTTCCTTCAGGATCTCATGCCGCTGACGGTATGATTGGTACGATTAACACTAAAAGTAAGAAGAAGTCTTCCAAGAATTCTTCTCCTATCATAACCTTGCCTGATTCCCCGACAGGAGATTCTTCTGCAGAGGTTTCCGCCGATATCCACCTTGTAGAGTCATCTACGGCTAAATCAAAATCCAATGGGAAGAAGAAAGGAAAGAAGAAGAATAAAACGGACAAAAGTTCAAAAGAGAAATCTGAAAAGGCGGAATCCAATGATGAAAAGCGCAAACCTCGTTATCCATGTCTCATTTGTGATGAAGAACATTTCACAAGAGACTGCCCTCATCGAGCAGAGGTTGCGAAGATCGTCAAAAGTTCCCAAACTCCTGCTGTTTTGAAGGATCCATTTCTGAGTCAAGATAGCAAGATGATAGGTTCTTCCTCGAGTGCCAATGAAGAACCCATATTGATGATGTCCCATGTAAGGATTGCGACTCGATCGCAAGATTATGGCAGTAAAAGTCTTGTTGATGGTAAAGAAGCAGAATCTTCTCATTCTAATCCATCAACCTCAGTTCCCGGTTCCGATCCACTACAGATCGAGAAACCTAATCCAGACTTAGTAATCAAACCGCCCGCCAAGGCTATACTTCGAAAGTCAGCTTTCAATCCACATGCGAGAGCGGCTCAGAATTATAACATTGTTGAGGATTTAGCTGTTTCACCCTCAGCAATGTCGGCTTTGGAAGTGCTGCAATCATGCCCAGCACAGCGTAAATTACTTTTGTCGGCTATAGGAGCTGTTGATATTCAGGACCCGAACCTAATAATCTTTGATCTAGAAAATAGTACACCGCATTTGCCTCATCAAATGGCTTTCCGGATCCCAGTGATATTCAAAAACAGGCTTATTCATCGGACTGTAATTGATGAAGGAGCTTCAACGTGTATTATGTCGATACAGTGTTGGAGATCGCTTGGTTCTCCTTCACTAAATCAATCCCTGACAATTCTTAATGCCTTTGATGGCCGTGGGTTTCATCCTTTTGGCATTCTATAGGATTTGCCTATAGGGGTTGAAGGAAAAACCGTTAGTCTAGATGTGGAGGTGGTTGATGCCCCTCTAGACTACAACCTTCTCTTGGGTCGAAGTTGGTCTTACGCTATGACAGCGGTCGTTTCATCGGTCTTTAGAGTCATAAAGTTTCCACATAATGGACAGATCATAACAATAGACCAGCTGGCTTACTTTTCATCCGACCCAGCCTCTTCGGAGAGTATCCAGCATGTCGGTAAAACGACTATCCCATATAAGGATGTTGGAGTAGGATTAGTTAAAGATGCCGGTTTACTGGGAACTTTTCCTTTTCCTCCAATCAACGCATCATCTTCATTTGCAACTATTCATATGATTACATCAGACACTATTTTTTATGACAATCCTTGGATCGTTCCTTCTGAATCTGAAATAGACTCATTTGGTAATTCCATGCCTTTGAGTCCATATGAAATTGCCTATAAATCCGTGCAGTCTTTTGCCGACCCGTGTTCAACCGTAAACGACTTAATGAATGTGGTCTGTGAGGAATCACTTTTCACATCAACCTCGGATTTAACTGCGTTTTCTGAACTTGTTCACTCTGATGAGAAAATTCGTGAAATCCTATGTGTAGATGATTTACCATGGGAAGATCTCCATCACAGATCTTCGTTTTTACCTGAGGATGATCGTTTTGAAAATGATTTCTCATCAATCTTTACGACTGAATATGTCAAGGAACCTCAGAATCCAATGAAACATCCCGATTCAAAGTTAAATTTGGGAAACATCTCTCGAACTATTCCCATTGACATTTCGGTTAAGCCCGGAATTGTTGAGAACATTCATATAGGTGCCTTGTGTATAGATGACGAAATTCAATTATATAAGGCCCTATTTCAAGAATTTCGCGACGTGTTTGCCTGGTCCTATGAGGAAATGCCAGGAATTGATCCCGCGATTGTTGTTCATGAGATCAAGACTTACCCGGACGCTAAACCCGTCCGGCAACGTTTGCGTCAAATTCACCCACGAAAAGCTGCTGCAATTAAACCAGAAGTTGAAAAACTGTTGAAAGCAGGTTTCATTTATCCGATCTCGCTAACGGATTGGATATTGAATATTGTTCCGGTTAACAAAAAACAGGGAACAATAAGAATATGCATCGACTATAGGGACATTAATCGAGCCTGTCCAAAGGACAACTACCCAACTCCCTATATCGATCAAATCATTGATGATTGTGCCGGCAGCGAAATATTTTCCTTTATGGATGGTGTTTCCGGATACAATCAAATCAACATTCTACCTGCCGATCAACCAAAAACGACTTTCATTTGTCCATGGGGGACATTTGCTTATTGCAAATTACCTTTTGGGCTTAAGAATGCCGGAGCAACTTTTCAGAGGGCGATGTCTTATGCGTTTCATGACATCAAGCACATTGTGCAACCCTATCTCGATGACTTGCCTGCTCATTCACTACATCGAGCTGATCACCTCGTCCATTTACGAGCAATCTTTATGAGGTGTAGGCATTATCGTATTCGGTTGAACCCACACAAATGTGTCTTCTGTATAGAAACGGGTCGATTGCTGGGATTTGTAGTTTCGAAAGCTGGCATTCGCGTTGATCCCTCGAAGGTCGAAGCTATCATCAATTTGCCTCCTCCTTCGAGTCTTCGCCAACTCCAAAGTTTGCAGGGGAAAGCAAACTTTTTATGACGATTTATTCCTAACTACGCCGAGGTTACAAAGGGTTTTACACGGTTGTTGAAACAGAACACTCAATTTTCTTGGGATGAGATAGCTCAGAAATCTTTTGATGCACTCAAACACGCGTTGACCCATGCACCGTTGTTGCATCCTCCCAACTACAACCAGGATTACTTCTTGTATCTCGCCGCCTCCCATTCCACCATTGGAATGGTCTTAGTTCAGGAAGATGAATTCGGAATGGAACATGTGATATATTACCTTAGTCGGACGTTAAATCCAACTGAGCTAAAATACTCACATGTGGAGAAATTGGCATTGGCAGCCATTCAAGCTGTCCAACGTTTTCGTCACTACATTTTACTACGTAAAACTACGGTAATTTCAGATTGCAACCCTATGATCTACATTTTGACCAAACAATTGCTAGGGGGCAAGTACTCTAAATGGATCGTTATCCTGCAGGAGTTTGAATTGGAGTTTGAGAAATCTAAGTCTAAGAAATCATTAGTTTTTGCAGAGTTAATGTGTGACTTCCTGCGTGCTGACACAGAAATTGTGGCAGAGGAGCCCATTGCGGACGAATCTTTGTTTCTAATCAGCACTTTAGATCCGTGGTATGGGGATATCATTGTCTATCTCCAGATCCAATCCTTTTGGCCAGAAATTTCAAGGTCGAAACGTCGGAAAATTCGCTTCCAGTCCCAACAATTCAAAATTATTGTTGATACTCTTTATCGCCGTGGGGCGGACTCTATTTTTCGACGTTGCTTAACTCACGAAGAAGCTGAAAGGGTTCTAAATGATTGTCACTCTGGAGCATGTGGCGGTCATATGTCTGGGTATGCCATAGCCCAAAAGATATTGCGCACTGGCTATTTCTGGCCGTCCTTGTTTAAAGATTGTATTACGGCGGTCCGAAAATGCCACAACTGCCAAATTTTTTATCGCAAGATGTGCGCTCCACCTGCTCCTCTCCACCCTATAATTGTCGTTGGTCCTTTTTCCAAATGGGGTATCGATTTTATTACATGTAACCCTCACTCGGCCAGGGGGCATGCGTATATCATCCTTGCGGTAGATTATTTTACTAAGTGGGCCGAGGCGATGCCTACATTCGAGGCAGACGGCAAGACAGCTGCAATTTTCGTGTTCAATCATATAATTGCTAGGTTTGGTGTCCCACAAGCGATAATCACTGATCATGGGCGTCATTTTCGAAACGTTATGATGACCGAACTTATAGGCCAGCTTGGTTTACGTCACGATAGTTCAACTCCTTATTATCCACAAGCAAATGGTCTAGTAGAATCCATCAACAAAGTTTTAGTTATCATGATCCGACGAATCATTGGGATTCATCGGTCAAATTGGCACAACATGCTATTTTCAGCGCTTTGGGCGTACCGAACCTCAGTAAAAACATCAACAGGGTTCACTCCTTTCCAACTAGTCTATGGTTTGGAAGCTGTGTTACCCATTGAATGCGAAATCTCGTCACTGCAAATGGCCATCGAGTTACTTCCAGCTACTTCCGAAGAGGAAAAGCGTTTGTTATACTTAGCTCAATTAGATGAGAATCGACGTGATGTTACATTGGGGATCGAGACTCACGCAAAACGTATGAAATCTCAGTATGATCGGAATGTGACCCCTCGAAATTTTTCGGAAGGAGACCTAGTGTTATTGTATGATCAAGCTAATGATAAATTAGGCGCTGGGAAATTCGTTCCTATGTGGCATGGTCCCTATATTGTTAAGCAAAAGCTAGCAAAAGGGGCCTATGAATTGGTAGACTTTGATGGGGACTCTTTGGGTAAACCCAGAAATGACCTTTACTTGAAGAGGTATTATGCTTAAAAGAATGGGGTATGGAGATTTTTAGTTAGGATAGTTTTTCTTTCTAGCTAGTGTGTTATAGTTTAAAAATAAAAGTGTGCTTAGCTTAGAGAGTGTTTTTCCGTCATTTTTCCTGCTTATCTTGGTTTTACGCTTGATATTGCAGATGTCGATGTCTCTCCAAACATACATTGGGTTTGTTGATGGTGCTTGTCGTAATACACGGAACATCTCTTCCGCAGCTTGGGTTATCTATTCGCCCTCTGACGAGTTAGTTTCTATGCATGGGGTAAGCCTCGATCAAACAACAAACAACATTGCAGAGTACAGTGCAGTGATTGAGTTATTGTCTGAATCTATTTCATTTGGGATTCGGAGTTTGATAGTGAGGTTAGATTCTGAACTCGTTGTGTTACAGCTTAATAGAGTGTATGCCATTAGAAATCCAGTGTTATTAAGATTATTTTTGAGAGTGCGTCTCTTGGAACGTGAGTTTGATTATATTGAATATCAGCATATTCCAAGGTCTTTAAATACATTAGCAGATGCAATTGCTTCTCGAATGTTAAATAGACATTTGCAATAATCATACATGTAAATTTAAAACCATTCCATAACATGATTTACAAGATAAGCCGGTAATAGTGATATATATATATAGGAGTGTGTCAAAAAATACATCGTCTTCGATCATAGGTTGAAAAACACCTTATGATCGGCAAAAATGATAAGTACAAAAACAAAAATGTCACATGTGCCCACAAAAGGCGATCATCCTATCACTGGTGATGATCTCTATAAGAAACCACTGCCCGAGCCACCTTGCAAAGGAACCTCCTAAAAGGTCCCGGGACTCCAATCACATAGCGCTGAAGTCGACGAGGAATGTCGTCTATAATGGTCTCAGGAATATCCCCTGTCAAGCGCTCAAGATGACTCTCCAATTCGGCCAAAACCTCTGCTGATTCGTCCTGTGGAGCTGGCGCGGGTGCAACTGGTTGCCTCCTCTCGAAAGGCCGGAGAGCGGCTGGTCGCTGTGGACCCACATCTGCATTTGAAATTTTTACTATTAGTTTTGAGACGATGGGAAAAATAAAAATAAAAATTTAAATAGGAAAAGTTGAAAAGGATTTTACCTGACTCGTCCCACTGCTCTCCTAGTGGAAGAGCCATGTCTGGGTTGTTAGTGTCAGTCTTTCCAGCCTTCCTCCAGTGATAAAATATGCTCTTACAAAGTGGTCTCAGAGTGTCAAGGTCAAATTTTGTCATTTCAGTGAGTCTTCAAGCAAAATTTGGTCACTAGACATTAGGTCTAGGGTTTGCTTTCACTCCTTTCAAAATTGCCCAAATGTCGGTCCATGTCATCATGCAGCTGAGCCTATCATCATTCATAGGGTTTTCCTCATCATGTCATGTTCCATTGGGTCATTTTACACCTTGTTCATGCTTCAGTTGCGCCTAGGCAAGGTCATTTCCCTCTCCTAGGGTTTTGAAGGCAATTTCTCTTGGATGGTCAAATCATCAGCAAAACTTGTATCCTGATGTTCATACACCTTCCCCTATCCTTAAAGTACCTTATCAAATGCTTCCCATCACTGAGATCCCCCAAATTCCTCATTTTTGCACAAACCCTAGTTTCTTGCCACAACTTGGCAATTTTCTAGGCTAGGCCTGTGTTTTGCCCTTTTGGACCCCTTCCCCTCGCTCGATCTCTGAGATTCCACTTTCCCCTGCTTCCTAACATCCCTCCCTACTTCCAAAAATTTCCCCAAGAATTTAGAAGCCCCTTATCCCCTTCATTTCGCTTCATTTCCACAAAATTCCTTGTTTCACACATCGGGATAAGTTTCACTCAAAAGATGTTTCAGAGCAATCAAAGATGAATTTTGGAAAACTGAGAGAGTTTTTGTCCAAAACATGCCAAGGAAGAAAAAACTCCTTCACTTTTTACACAGGTGTCATGGTTTTAGAGAAATGTCAAAACTATCGTTGCCTCAGGAGAATCGAATGCACCTCTGAAGTGACCTTGGGAAAATCAAGTTTTATCCTAGCTTGGTTGGCCAAATGACTTTCTTGATGAGTCAAATGATAACTAGACACAAATGGCTTTTCAATGAGCTATCATGAGCTCAATTTGGAGTTGAGGAAGGCATTCAAAAGTTGACTGCAACAGCACTCTGCCTTGAGGCAGCCTCATTTGGCACATTTTGACCAGTCTTGGGGGATTTGATTTTTGACATGGCAAATGAACTCCAAATTGAAAAATTCCAGTTGTTTTAGAAATTAGACTCAAATACCTTTCCAACGAGCTATCCTATGCCCGATTTCGACACCAGGAAGGCCTCCAAAAGCCTCCTGCAAAATGCACTATGTAGCTGGGTGCGCGCTACGCGTCAGGGAGGGCGCACTACGCGTCAGGGGCGCGCTACGCATCAGCGTGATTTTCTCAGTGTAATTTTGTTCAGGTGCTACGCGTCAGAGGGGCGCTACGCATTGGGCAAGGTGCGCTACGCATTGGGTTTTTCGCCCAGAAACTTGCCAGCAAGCATTCAAATCCTCCTCTAACTCAGTTAAAACACAGGTAGGCTTCATGTCCATGGTTTGTACTCAGTTTTGCCTTTAGTACAAAGGAAGAGCCCAGCACATCAGCATAAAAGCATCTATCATTATGCATTGATCAAAATCATAGTGATGCATCAGTTGGCACAGCAGGGCATTACTTGGGAGGATTTTATTTCTCGTGACCTTTTCACAACGCCACAGCCACCTCCTGAGATTGTTCATGATGAGGGAGGGCCTTCACATCAGTTTGACATTCCTGAGATAGAGCATGTCAGTGCTCCAACATGTGTGACATATCAGCGAGGACACAGGGCCTTATTTGCATCTGCACGATGAGTACTATCTCCACCCGGGGTGGAAGGGGTCTCGTTGACTTCATCAGCACAACGAGTGTTATCTCCACCTCGTGTGGAAGGGGCCTCGCTTTCGACAGCAGCACCGCAGGTACAGGATAAGGGCAAGAAGCCCAAGCATGAGGAGAGGCCTTCAGGTGAGCCATCAGGTTTTTTTACTAGTCATGATGAGACAGCTTCATGTATCAGGTATCTAGAGCAGCGCAATAAACAGTTAGAGGACGAGCACACACTTATAGAGCTGCAACGAATCCGAGAAGACCGTAGGTTGGCCCGTAAAAGACCGGGTGATTTGACACCTGTTGCGCGGCAATTTGTACTTGATAAGGTCAACCGACACTTGGAGGGGTTGTTGGTGATGGCCAATAGAGACAAAGACTTGCTTCGTCACATGAAGAATCATTACTGGGCCCGCATGCATGTGTGCAAAGCAAAAATGAAGGTACTCAAAGGACAATTGGCCAAGGCACTAAAACGGAGGAAAAGGCCCGATCCACTTCAGATTTTGGCTGAAGCCACCTTGAAGGAGCATGGTGCTCAATGATACACCTCCAGCTCAAAATTCAGGAAATTTGGAGCAATTTTGGTCAATTTTGAATTTTTTTTGTCAAAAACAGGTTTTTGCCCTCAACGCGTAGCGCGCCGCGCGCTACCCTGAAGATGGGCAAGTCCATTTCTCAAAAACTCAGCATTTTTGGATTTGTCATGACAAATTACACTTTCTCAGCAATTGCCAAGACATTTCATCAGGTTTTGAGCCCTCAGAAGGTCAAAAAACATGAAAAAAATGACTTTCTACCACTTTTTGGACACACAGGAAGCAGTCTTGGGAGATTGCAATTTTGGAGGGGCAAATGGACACCAAATTGAAAAATTCCACTTGGGTTGGAAAGTAGATATCTAGAAATTTCCAACAAGCCTAATTTTGCCTCATTTGGATGCCGGGAAGTACCTCAAAAGTTGGCTCAAAGGCGCACTACGCGTAGAGAATTGGGGCGCTACGCATCAGGGAAATTTGCCAGATTTTCACCTACAGCTCAGCAAAACGCAGATTTTACTAGTTTTGACTTTTTGGAGTGATTTTTCATCCTCCTTGATGTAATTGATGTAATTTTATGTTGGAATGACACTTTTTAACCTATTCTAGAAGATTCATTCATAAAATGGCAAAAAATTAATGAATGAATTGGTTTCCTAGCTTATAGAGGCAAGTTGTTTTGACTGCCTAGATTGTAGTGCTCAGTTTAGAATTGGTTGAAACAGCTCCTAGGATGATGAGATCGACCCCTAGAGGCAAGGAAGTGTGTTAGCTTGCCTATATTATGTATTTTCTTAGTCATTTTCATGGTTGGATTCTTGAGGGATAAGCTTCTATTGTATTACACTTTGTATCTCTGCAATTTTGGCAAAGGAAAGACCAGGGTTTTGCAGCACTATTTGGGATTCCTGTGGTTATTTGTGTTGATGGTGTGCTTCTCTCATGTACTTGTAAGATTTTTTATGTGTATCTATTTCCTATTTCTCTTTTTTGCACATTAAGTAAATGAAGTGTTAAGGTAGAATTCATAATTTATATGCTCTGCCTTTAAGTTTGCTTAATATCTATGTTTTCCTCTGTCTAAAGAGAACTCTCGATGGTTTCTTGCTCTCTTTAGCTCCTCACCGGTCATTCCTATCCATTCAATTAAATCAAAGGCATCAAGACAATCTCCTAACTTGCCCCAAAAAGACCTCTGCAAAAGCTGTGTCTCATCCCCGCACCCAAAATTGCTCTCCCCCTGTTTTCCACCAAAACCCTAAAAATCTGAAATCAAACCTTCTCAATCAGTTTACTAGCCTAAAATCAGTGTTCTTTATTGGTCATCTCTGCCCTTTGAAAACCTTTTGCCGAGATAGACCTGGAGAGAGCCCTCTCCTGCCCCGTAGGGCTAGCTACGAGGCTAAGTGGTTTGATGTTGCCTTGAATTTTGTCCTTTTCAGCCTGAGGCCAAATTCAAGCGCTAACATATTGGCAACCATACTGGGGAGAACAAATGGTTTGCTTGTTGATGTCATTTATTTTATAAGCTACAGACGGAGCCTGAAGTTATGCCAGGTAGCCTTCGAAACGCTTTTGCTTTGCATTAGCGGAAGTAGATAAACGCTGCTTCAGTCAATCTCCGGTCTAGCTTGTAATCGTGACATCTAACTTGTTAATTTCCCCAGTACATGTATCAAGGTCAGATCTGATTGTTGATGGTGGACAACGATCAGACACTGGCAAGGCTGAAATCATTCACTTGGCGACTCTAAATCAGTTTCGAGATCAGATCCAAAGACTCCACTGGAGGATGATCCCGACCAGCAAAAACATGAAAGGACAACATGGATAGATCAGGTATTCAAGTTGGAACATCCAAGACATTTTGTTCTTTGTCATAAATTATTTCTTCTCTTTTCCCAAGAATGTCAAGAAGGCTTTGCAAAGTATACTGTATTTGAGAAGAGATCCTCAGCCTGCAGTTGATTCTTTCCCTTTGAAGATTGTGAATACCAAAGATTTGCATGCCTTTGAGCTTGATCAGGATCCTTTTTTCGAATTGTGTGTTGACCATCTTCAAATTGATGAGCCCCAAACAACCAAGACTAATTCTATACCTGTTGTACATACCCCTACACCTTGTAAAATTCCAGATCGGTATAAACCTCTTGTTTTACCTTTTGTTCTTCATGCTTTCCCCAAAAAATATGATCTATACTTGCCGAGATTCGATGGTGAATGTAAGAATGTCAATGCCGAGCAACATGTGCAGAATGTTGAGACTTTTCTAGACCTTTTTGAAGTTGATGAAGAGGATGTGAGTATTAGGCTTTTTGCCCTTTCTTTGCAAGCTAAAGTGAAGAGTTGTTTCAAAGCCCTGCCTGATGCGAGCATCTCAGATTTTCAGCAGTTTATCAAAGTTTTTCTCGACAGGTGGATGATCGGACAGAACCTTTTCTTGATTGTAGAAGAGTATAACCAGCTGAAAAGATTGCCAGGGGAGACAGTACAACAGTTTTCAGCCAGATTTAACCAAGTTTATTATCCGATGCCAGTTGATATAAGGCCTACTCCTAGATCTGCTCTCTTGCACTATCCGGGTGCCTTTGATCCGGAGATGGAGTTTCAGCTGAGAGAAAGGGATATTGCAACGCTTCATGAGATGCAAAACAGTGCAGTAAATGTAGAGGCGCATTTTCTGATCCGAAGGGCAAGGTTGAAAGAAGAAGAGATGAAAAACATAGATCCAGAAGAATCAACATCTCTAGAGGTGAAGCTTGACATTTTGGTAAGTGCAGTCGAAAAGATGATGGAGAAGGTCACCGCAAGAAATGCTTATGATGCTCAAGCTCATGGCTCGCTGATTGAAGAAGAACAAGTTGCTGATCCAAAACATTTTGTTTCTTATCCTAGTTGTCATAGATCTGATAATGATTGTTTTGTAGATCATCTTGGAGAAGAAAGAACTGTTGATATGACCTGCATGCTTGATGATATGTTTTATACCGATGATTTGCCTCAGTTTGATCAGTATGATGATGATTATGTTCTCCAAACAGAAGTTACTATTGCAGACGAATCAGCAGCTAGTTTGTGGGAGGAAGAAGTTCATTTTCAGCAGCTTGAATACAATGTTCAGCCCTCACATACCAGCTATGACAATGATGAGGAAAGTGCAGCAAAGTTTGAAGTAAGTGGAGGATCTTTGCCTTTTTGTTTTGATTCGTTTCAGTTCATCAGAGATAACTACCATGCAATCAGAAATCAAATGTCAACAAGTCTTGATTTGAATCATCTTGAGAGCAATGAAAATTTTGTTCAAGACTTGCAACCCCCGAAAGCCATTGATTGTCAAGTTGCAGCTGAAGACTTGGAAGTGGACACACATGATTTAATGATTCAAGGTGACTCCGTACCCTTCTGTTTCGAATCATTTCAGTTTTTGAAGGGTAGATTGCATAGTAAATCTTCAAATGAACAGCCTATAACAAATCAGCAATCTCTCAGTGTTAATGTTGAGGATGAGACAGATAACAAAATTCTTGAGCAGCCTGTAGCATCAGATTTGCAGCCACCAAATGAAATTGAAGGGCAGATTACAGATGAAGCTGTGGAAGACGAAATACATGATTTGATGATGCAGGAAGATTCTATACCCTTTTGTTTCGAAGCATTTCAGTTTATAAGGCAGAATCTTCGTAAAATCTCTCAAGAAAAAGATGAACAGCTAGAAGGATGTCATACATTTTCAATGGATACATTATAGCAGTCTTTTCAAGTTTTTCATGATCCAATAGCTGATGTTTTGGATGAGGTTTGCAGTCAAAGTCTTTCTCCATTGACTACATGTGAGCTTGAAACATGTGATGATATGAATTTGATCCGGCAGCCGGTTTCTTTGTCATTTTTAGCAGAGGTCTCATCACAAGGCTCAGATCAAAGTTTGCATTCATGGTATGAGGAGAAGAGAAGTAATCCATTGGATGAGCTAAGTTCCAGTGTGCTTGAATTTCAAGATCCTTATGCAGTGTTTTTGGAGGTGGAGAGAGAATTCATATCATTTTACGGATCTGTTTCCAAGTTGTCATGGGAGTTGTCTTTCAGTAGTGCTCTCTTGTTGTTCATAAGTGAGCACTTGCGGAGAATTCGAACAGCAAACGAAATACTTACTTGGTTGCACTGGTTGTTTCATTTCACTTGATCAGGTGATGAATGAAACTGTTAGAGTAGGTTTTGATGAATAAGCTCCACTTTGAGCATCATTTCCAGTTTGTCAGTTGTGTTTAAGTATTGAGTCAGTTTTTAGTTGAGTGAGAGTCAATTTGTGTTGTCAAGTCATCAGTTTTCAATCATGCATTTCAGCTTGAGTTTTTGACTCCATTGCCCAATGGATGAAGGCACTGTCTAGCTCTTCCAGAGATCTGTCGTTCTTGGCACCTCCAAGGAGCTACCATCCCCATTGGAGCCAATGTTGGTGTCAGTCTTTCCAGCCTTCCTCCAGTGATAAAATATTCTCTTACAAAGTGGTCTCAGAGTGTCAAGGTCAAATTTTGTCATTTCAGTGAGTCTTCAAGCAAAATTTGGTCACTAGACATTAGGTCTAGGGTTTGCTTTCACTCCTTTCAAAATTGCCCAAATGTCGGTCCATGTCATCATGCAGCGGAGCCTATCATCATTCATAGGGTTTTCCTCATCATGTCATGTTCCATTGGGTCATTTTACACCTTGTTCATGCTTCAGTTGCGCCTAGGCAAGGTCATTTCCCTCTCCTAGGGTTTTGAAGGCAATTTCTCTGGATGGTCAAATCATCGGCAAAACTTGTATCCTGATGTTCATACACCTTCCCCTATCCTTAAAGTATCTTATCAAATGCTTCCCATCACTGAGATCCCCCAAATTCCTCATTTTTGCACAAACCTTAGTTTCTTGCCACAACTTGGCAATTTTCTAGGCTAGGCCTGTGTTTTGCCCTTTTGGACCCCTTCCCCTCACTCGATCTCTGAGATTCCACTTTCCCCTACTTCCTAACATCCCTTCCTATTTCCAAAAATTTCCCCAAGAATTTAGAAGCCCCTTATCCCCTTCATTTCGCTTCATTTCCACAAAATTCCTTGTTTCACACATCGGGATAAGTTTCACTCAAAAGATGTTTCAGAGCAATAAAAGATGAATTTTGGAAAACTGAGAGAGGTTTTTGTCCAAAACATTCCAAGGAAGAAAAACCTCCTTCACTTTTTACACAGGTGTCATGGTTTTAGATAAATGTCAAAACTATCGTTGCCTCAGGAGAATCGAATGCACCTCTGAAGTGACCTTGGGAAAATCAAGTTTTCTCCTAGCTTGGTTGGCCAAATGACTTTCTTGATGAGTCAAATGATAACTAGACACAAATATCTTTCCAATGAGCTATCATGAGCTCAATTTGGAGTTTAGGAAGGCATTCAAAAGTTGACTGCAACAGCACTCTGCCTTGAGGCAGCCTCATTTGGCACATTTTGACCAGTCTTGGGAGATTTGATTTTTGACAGGGCAAATGAACTCCAAATTGAAAAATTCTAGTTTTTTTGGAAATTAGACTCAAATACCTTTCCAACAAGCTATCCTGCGCCCGATTTTGACACCGGGAAGGCCTCCAAAAGCCTCCTGCAAAATGCACTATGTAGCTGGGTGCGCGCTACGCGTCAGGGAGGGCGCGCTACGCGTCAGGGGCGCACTACGCATCAGCGTGATTTTCTCAGTGTAATTTTGTTCAGGCGCTACGCATCAGAGGGGCGCTACGCGTTGGGTAAGGTGAGCTACACGTCGGGTTTTTCGCCCAGAAACTTGCCAGCAAGCATTCAAATCCTCCTCTAACTCAGTTAAAACACAGGTAGGCTTCATGTCCATGGTTTGTACTCAGTTTTGCCTTTAGTACAAAGGAAGAGCCCAGCACATCAGCATAAAAGCATCTATCATTATGCATTGATCAAAATCATAGTGATGCATCAGTTGGCACAGCAGGGCATTACTTGGGAGGATTTTATTTCTCGTGACCTTTTCACAACGCCACAGCCACCTCCTGAGATTGTTCATGATGAGGGAGGGCCTTCACATCAGTTTGACATTCCTGAGATAGAGCATGTCAGTGCTCTAGCATGTGTGACATATCACCGAGGACACAGGGCCTTATTTGCATCTGCACGACGAGTACTATCTCCACCCAGGGTGGAAGGGGTCTCGTTGACTTCATCAGCACAGCGAGTGTTATCTCCACCTCGTGTGGAAGGGGCCTCGCTTTCGACAGCAGCACCGCAGGTACAGGATAAGGGAAAGAAGCCCAAGCATGAGGAGAGGCCTTCAGGTGAGCCATCAGGTTTTGTTACTAGTCATGATGAGACAGCTTCATGTATCAGGTATCTAAAGCAGCGCAATAAACAGTTAGAGGACGAGCACACACTTATAGAGCTGCAACGAATCCGAGAAGACCGTAGGTTGGCCCGTAAAAGACCGGGTGATTTGACACTTGTTGCGCGGAAATTTGTACTTGATAAGGTCAACCGACACTTGGAGGGGTTGTTGGCGAAAGCCAATAGAGACAAAGACTTGCTTCGTCACATGAAGAATCATTACTGGGCCCGCATGCATGTGTGCAAAGCAAAAATGAAGGTACTCAAAGGACGATTGGCCAAGGCACTAAAACGGAGGAAAAGGCCCGATCCACTTCAGATTTTGGCTGAAGCCACCTTGAAGGAGCATGGTGCTCAATGATACACCTCCAGCTCAAAATTCAGGAAATTTGGAGCAATTTTGGTCAATTTTGAATTTTTTTTGTCAAAAACAGGTTTTTGCCCTCAACGCGTAGCGCGCCGCGCGCTACCCTGAAGATGGGCAAGTCCATTTCTCAAAAACTCAGAATTTTTGAATTTGTCATGACAAATTACACTTGCTCAGCAATTGCCAAGACATTTCATCAGGTTTTGAGCCCTCAGAAGGTTAAAAAACATGCAAAAAATGACTTTCTGCCACTTTTTGGACACACAGGAAGCAGTCTTGGGAGATTGCAATTTTGGAGGGGCAAATGGACACCAAATTGAGAAATTCCACTTGGGTTGGAAAGTAGACATCCAGTCCCTTCCAAAAAGCCTACTTTTGCCTCATTTGGATGCCAGGAAGTACCTCAAAAGTTGGCTCAAATGCGCGCTACGCGTAGAGAATTGGGGCGCTACACATCAGGGAAATTTGCCAGATTTTCACCTACAGCTCAGCAAAACGCAGATTTGACTAGTTTTGACTTTTTGGAGTGATTTTTCATCCTCCTTGATGTAATTGATGTAATTTTATGTTGGCATGACACTTTTTAACCTATTCTAGAAGATTCATTCATAAAATGGCAAAAAATTAATGAATGAATTGGTTTCCTAGCTTATAGAGGCAAGTTGTTTTAACTGCCTAGATTGTAGTGCTCAGTTTAGAATTGGTTGAAACAGCTCCTAGGATGATGAGCTCGACCCCTAGAGGCAAGGAAGTGTGTTAGCTTGCCTATATTATGGATTTTCTTAGTCATTTTCATGGTTGGATTCTTGAGGGATAAGCTTCTATTGTATTACACTTTGTATCTCTGCAATTTTGGCAAAGGAAAGACCAGGGTTTTGCAGCACTATTTGGGATTCCTATGGTTATTTGTGTTGATGGTGTGCTTCTCTCATGTACTTGTAAGATTTTTTATGTGTATCAATTTCCTATTTCTCTTTTCTGCACATTAAGTAAATGAAGTGTTAAGGTAGAATTCATAATTTATATGCTTTGCCTTTAAGTTTGCTTAATATCTATGTTTTTCTCTGTCTAAAGAGAACTCTCGATGGTTTCTTGCTCTCTTTAGCTCCTCACCGGTCATTCCTATCCATTCACTTAAATCAAAGGCATCAAGACAATCTCCTACCTTGCCCCAAAAAGACCTCTGCAAAAGTTGTGTCTCATCCCCGCACCCAAAATTGCTCTCCCCCTGTTTTCCACAAAAACCCTAAAAATCTGAAATCAAACCTTCTCAATCAGTTTACTAGCCTAAAATTAGTGTTCTTTATTGGTCATCTCCGCCCTTTGAAAACCTTTTGCCGAGATAGACCTGGAGAGAGCCCTCTCCTGCCCCGTAGGGCTAGCTACGAGGCTAAGTGGTTTGATGTTGCCTTGAATTTTGTCCTTTTCAGCCTGAGGCCAAATTCAAGCGCTAACATGGGTCACCACGGAAATCCATCCCAGCGTAAGGGAAGTCCTGAATGGAAAAAACCTGACTTTCCAACCATTGGAAATACTCAGGTTTGAACCGAGCAACTTTTGTCCTCTCGTCCGGGTGACGGGCCATGACTGCGACCCATCGCATCAGTTTGGGCTCTCGAGGAAGCCCAGCTCCAACAGTAAGGTGCTATGGGATCAGCATAGGAACCCTCTCCAGGCCAAAACTCACGACCAAAGCCCCATAACCAAAGGTCTTTAGTCGTCCACTCTTGGCCCTGGTCAGTTGGCCTTTCACATTGGCCAGCACAGCATTGCACCAGTTGAAGATGGTGCCTCGAAAGCAATCAACTGCCATACGCATCTGGGATCCGGTGGCAATATGTAATGCGACAGCTCCGCAAAGTCTGGTGACAGTAAACGCAATCACCATGAGCTCAGGACGGGATATGGTCTTTATGTCTATCCCTTTGTCTTTAGCCTGGCTGTTGCAGTACTCTAGCTGGAGGCTATCGACAGACTGGCCACCTGGCCTAGTCCCGAATAGAGTCAAGTCCTCGCCTCCCTTAGGCAAACCAGTCAAGAAATAAATGTCCTCCGGCTCGATTTCGAGCCGGTGCCCGCTAATGAAAAAGCACTGGTCCTATATGCTCCATCTGTCAACCAGCCACTGCAAGAAATCTACCTGAGCCCTCATGCCAGGAATGGTCTAGAATTTGTATAGTCCGCATGCCCTCAAAGCATCAAGTGAAGGCTGATGATTCCATGCGGCAGTATCCACGTCCTCATGCTCCCGTTCACACCAATCTAGCATGATATACTCTTTGCATCAAGTATAAAGATTAATTAGATTGCTAGAAAACATTTTGATTGGTCCATTTTTGAGAAATTTTGGGTTCAAAACCCTTGCTGCGGGGTACGCACCCTCCACGTTAGACACAGTGCGTGGGTCCGCACTTTGTCTACATGGAAGGTGCGGACCCCGAGCTTTTTCCCAATGGAGAAAAAGTCGGGGTCCGCGGGTCCGCAATGGTAAACCTGCGGACCCCCGCGCACGGGTTTTGCGCCTAAAAACCCTTCCAATAAATGAAATGAGGGACTAAATCAAAAAACTAAATGGTTGAAAATGAAGAGTAGGATGATGTGGATTACCTAGAGAAGACGGCGCTTGATTCCGACAATTGGATTTTCCACAATCTTCACGGAAAGTTTTCTAAGCAAAAGCACTATTTTCTCACCCAAACTCGAACGGTAAAAATGAATTGACAAAGGCCCTTTTTATAAGTTTTTTGAGTAAATAAATCGCAAATTTGTTTATGTTTCACTTTGAAAAGGTATTTTGCAACGCTTTTATCCATTTCAAACAGGTATGAGTAATGTTTGTGTTTTTGTGCAGAATAAAGGATTATTCAGGCGAAATCTATCATTTTCAACGAAAAAACAAGTAGAGTCATCTTTAAGCCCTTTTCTGACTCCTAAAACATGAAAAGATTGCCGAGCGTTTCTTTTACACTCGTTAAAACGGAATTAAAAGACGGTCCACTTACAGCTCTTTTCCGACCGTAAAAACATGAAAAGATTGCCAGATTTTTGTCGTTTCAAATTCGATATTGGTTATAAAACGACGTGTCGTTGATCGTTTTTTACTTTTTCGGATCAATGACACTAATAACGAAAAGTACTCCTTGGTCGTAAAAGATCAAGCGGTTCTCTCAAGTATTATTTTATACTTTTTCGGGCTTGGGAGACACAAATTTACGAAAAAGGTCAACCCTGGAGTCTTCTTAAGTTTTTCAGACTCTCTAAAATTGAAAAACGCTGAGTTTCTCCTATACTGGACTCGTTAAAATTCCACAGTAAAGGACCTGTTCAATTACAAACAGGGACGAACCACTCCTTCTTAGGGTTCGAATTTAAACTAAGTTGGACTCATCCGAAGGATGAGCTTATAATCAAGCAAATGTTATCCTCCTCAAGCTTGTCAAAAATAAAGAGGTACTTGCTAGAAATGGTGGGGGAAAAGAGAGGAAAATGAGCCTGTTTGTCATACTTTGCAACCACTCTTGAACACGACACTTTTATTCACCTGGGTTGGGAAATCCTTTGCGTAACAGTTGATCAAACCACATTGAAAGTCTTCAGCCGGTTTCTGGGTATTAACTTTGGGTCAATTGTCACCAAGCCATCTGTCGTGTCGTTATGTGTTCAAGAGGTCACTGCCAGTAAGCCATTCATATGTAAAAATATCTGTCATCCATCTTGACCATCCCTGAGTCAGTCCTTGCAACTAAATTTCTTCAAACTTGATCTATGATTTCGTGTGGTGGGCTTGCCTACGACGGATCGCTTTCTATCGACATCAGCTCATTATCTAGAAAGATGATCTAGAAATCGTCAGTACCTTGAGATCTGCATGCCTCAATGGCAGGTTTCTCGCCTTCGACGACAGTTTACATCATTGACTTTCGATCGAAGGATTCCGTGATATGTTCGACATCAACACATTTACTCACATCTCATGGATTGTACTGGGTACTTTGAGAGCCATTGACATCACTGGTGGTTTCTCTCACACTTGTTAACAGTTTACATCATTGACTGGTAATCAAGTGGTTTCTACCATGTTCGACCTCAACACATTTATTCGCATGGATAGAATCGTACTTTTTTGGGAAGTAGAAATGAAGACCCTGGATCTAGTTCCTACCATCCAGGCTGCGGGGAATTTTGTATTCATTGTATTGTGGACTATTTATAAACAGATGGTTGCGTCCATACTGTGTTCACATGAGTCCATACTTGTGATGTTTTACAAGATCATTCCTATATCAGAGCAGTAGATAGTTTTCTAGTTAGTTTTGATCTGAGTATGGGAATGCCTACCTCAGCGATGATATGATCTCATATATATATCTTGCATTGAATGTTTTTACAGGTTCCGACCAGGCTCTCCACAAGATGATCCTCGAAATGATAAAGTACTTCACTCTTCCTATATGATAAATGAAATCCTCATCTACTACAGACTTCGCACTTTAGGGGGCAATCTGTTACACTAAAATATCTTCACCATGATTATTTGCAGTCAGTATGGGTCTATCATCACTTTCACTGTCCTCCTAAGCAAGTCTAAGACCTCAGCTCTTCAAATCAAGCTTTGGAAGAGGGAGAAAGATATTAAAAATCAATGTAACTCTGGTTCCGCACTTTCTCTCATGGTCACCTGCGGTCCCGCACCTTCTGTGTACAAAAGATGCGTACCTACCTGCTCTGTCTCTAACGGTGTAGGTGCGGACCCCTGTGAAAGTCAAAAGGCGCAAGTTTTATCTTAAAAAACTCACTTTGGATTAATTCTAGAGTTTTCTAGAAGGAATTTTGACGTGGATTGTTCGCTTTGAGGTGGTTCATGCATCCCAAAAGAGAAGGAGCTAATCCCTTGACTAAAGGAGCTATCCCTTTGAAGGAGGGCTTTATCCCTTTGAAGGAGGACCTAGTAACTTCCCTCCATTGCACTATAAATACAGGCATTGGGGTGAGGACTAGGGAAGTTAGAAGCTGAACATTTTGAGGGTAAATGCTGGTGAAATTAAGACTCTTTGGTTGAGCTTGAGAGGAGAGATCACATACCTCTTGGTTCCATTGGAGAGTGAGTGAAACTTGTCAAAGTAGAGGAGACATCTTGTTGGACCCTGGGAGGAGCTTGTATAGCGTCAAGGCAAAGGTTGTAAAGTTCTTCTTCTTTTGAATTAATACAATCAAACTCATTTTTCTCAACAAGTATCTTATGTTATTTGTTTCATGGACTCCTTGACTTTCATGTTAAATATGTTTTATGCTGGTTTTTCAGGTGCTATTTAATTTGTTTGCCTTGTTTGTGTTTGCAGATACGCGAAGAGGAGCTCATTTGGATCAAAAGAGCGAGGGCATCCACAAGCTTGCGTTGGACCAAAGATAGGCCCTAAAAACCCTTGTTTGTTATTGCTTATTGAAGCATATTTAGAGAAAGATAGTGTCTGGTTGGTTTGCTTGTCGTTAGGTCTTCTTTAGATTCTAGGAAGGTCTATCTTGTCCGCAAGATCGACACATTCCGTGCGACACTAGAAATAGCTTGTCTCCCTCCTAACTCACATCATGCAATTCTACACCATGAACCTTGAACCTTCAACACTAAAGATTAAAGGTTGAAAGTCACGTGTTGACCACAGGACTTCTATATTCTATATAAAACACTAACCTATGGAAATATAGTAATTAGATTGAATGGTCTTTTATTTGTTCAATAGAAATAACAAAAGTGACGTGACAATATTTTGTTTGAATTTAAGATTTTTTTATGTAGTTTGTTTAAAGTTAGTATTTTGATGTTAGATCCCAATTTTTATAAAATGGATCTATTTTGTGGTTGGAAATGGAAATATATAATGGAAAGTTACTATAGCTCCGATGCATTCCATAAATTCATAATTGGATATGAACATGACCAGGTTTGGGCATTTCAAATCTTGGAATGTTAGCTAGAGAGATTGATCCTTCTTAAACTATCATAAAATTGTTCAAAACACATATCTTGTATATTGTTATTGCTTGAAATATTAGAACCCCCAAATTCCTATTTAAAAGTAAAAGTGGGTTCAAATTTGTGTTATTATTTATAAGATCTTATTTCAATCCAACACATCATTGTAACCACCCTTCCCACATTTACTCACTTTCACCAACCTGTCGGGGTAAACATGAGCTTAGGGATACTATGACATGTCTCAACCTCCTAAGTGCAGTTAAGGAAGTGGAATCAACAAAATGAAACTTTACTGACCTTCCTCGAGAGTTACAGGACCCCCAAGAGCTAAACAACCACTCCAATTGCCCAAACCCTGAGCTAACTTGCCTTTTTAGTGATCCGGTCTCCCAGTCGCTTGCATAATAAGGAAAGCCAATGGTTGCAACTCTCTAGTCACATGGATAACCCTGCCTCCTAGCAACTTCAGTCCAAATTTCCTAGTTTTGAGCATGCGACCCCAAAATCTAATCCACTTTTTCAAGGTTAGTCTCTAGACCACTTCCCGGAACTTGATGAGACTTTCCAGAGCAATAAATGACACAAAGACAAAGCCTCTAACACAAAACTTAATCAAGGACTTGACCTAACCAAGCCTAACCATGACATTCATTTCGTTAAACATATATTGAACATGAAATCTATAGGTCATGAATGCATAATTAAACATAGGGGTCTTATACTTATATGAGAATCATCAAAAAGGTCTAATGCCCTCTCACAATAGTTGTAATAACATATATTAGGTCATGCATTCAATAACTATTCATTTACCAATCAAAACATGATAAGAGCCATAACTAGAATCTGTCATAAAACCATGCTTATAACCATAATAATAACAATGATAGAACATCCATCAAAGTCACATCATAAAAAGTACATTTACTCATAAAATACAAGAGGAAAAGAGCTCTTATTAACATATGCAAAATCCAACCAAGTTAGGGACTTCCACATACCACTCGACCATAGATTGGGTTGAACCAAATCTTTCTTTCAGACAATCACCCTTGTGCCATATTCTAAGCATAAATGTGGGATCTCATGGAATAAACCAAGCAAAACCAAACTAGGGCTTCCAGAGGCTAAACCACCTCAACCCTCAACCAGTGGTTCCACCTCACAGTCAAACATCACTAACACCAACCATATCGGTCTCTACCCAAGTTATCCAGGGCTCAAGAGCATTTGTTCCAACCTGACTCCAGGACTAGTGACTCAACCCACAACTGTCGCAAGGCTCCAAAGTGTTTGTCCAACCAAGGCTCTAGGATTAGTAACTCAACCCATCAAGGGATCCAGAGTGTTTTTTCAACCAAGGCTCCAGGACTAGTAAATGAACCCAAGTTGTTCCAAGGCTTCCAGAGCATTTGTCCAACCAAGGCTCCAGGAACTAGTATCTCAACCCATAACCATAAGTAACCTTATCACCAATTAGAAACAAGGAGTGGAAAACCCACAACACCATGGCTATATAGTAAATGGAAAGGCTAGGCAAACGACTGTCAATCTAGGCAATCCTTCATACCAATGATAAACCATAACCAAGAAACCACATTCATGTAACATGCATGCCAAAACTAGCAAGGAAATCATACATGCAACTCGATACCTGCAAAGCAATTCCGTTGTAGCTGATGATCCAATTGATCCCTTGCACTTTCCTACTTTCCTTTGCCTTATTTCTCCAAATCCAATGTATGCCAAAGTGCTCCAACAATACTCCAAGTGTGCAAGAGTATGAGAGAGAGATCCAAAACTGAATTGACAAAAGACTAAAAACTGATCCTCAAAAGCCGTTTTTTTATTGAGGTCTTTATTTTCTTCATTTTCCTCCAATTTCCTCTCATGCAAATTTGTGACCTTTCATCTCCCTTTTCTCCTATTTTCCTTTATTTTCATAAATAAATGCCAATTAATGCCTCTTTTCCTTTGTGAATTTCCTTAGCCATATTAAACCAAAACTGACACCCACTAAGATGTTTTTCCCAACATTCAACTTGGAATACATATCCCATGACATTGGTCTTATATATTTTCTTTACATGGAGAATAAACCAGGGGTTGTTACACCCCCTCCCCCTTGGGGGAACACCGTCCTTGGTGTTCTATGACACCTATGACCAAAAAACCGCTAAAAACAAAACATACTCTTCCCATGGAGATTTATAACACAACTTGTTGCAGTATTTACAATGACATCTTGTTGAAAACATGACAACATAACATTTACTGGAGCTTTATACTAGCAACTCATTAAGGTATTTACAATAAAAACTACACATATGCTCATGCACATTTGCTTCAACCAAAAAATAATCATACTGTCTATAGAGCTTTATAACACAATTCGTTACAATATTTAAAATAACATACACATATACATATGCACATTTGCTCAACCAACAAATAAAAGGATACGATGCTAGCATCAGTGAATAAGGGAGTCCAAAAGTTCACACCTCCACCCTCAAAAGTAGTACCAGGATTCACCTCCTTCCCAGGAAGTCCAAAATCAATTTTCAAATTCAACCTTCATCTAATTTCCAACACTATAATCCTTGCACTACTCGTTCTCTCAGGGAATAATTATCGTCTCATTGTTCTAGGGCACACTCCCAGTGTGCATCTGATTCCATATAGCAGTGCTAATGACTAAAACAAATCCATCCTCAGCCTTCCCTTCTCTGCTACACGGTCCCTCGGAAAATCCAATTACCCCCTTCCTTTCAGTCATACACCTTCCAAGTGGCATCCCCTTCTCTACTACATAGTCCCTTGGTCGGTCCATCCTTTGGCAAGGATTCCTCACATCGGAAGGTCCGAAAACCAAAGCATATCCCTACCTCAAAACCATCATACTGGTCATAACATGCTCATGGAAATCAATGGACACTATTGGGTACCAGTGTCCCACAATGACCTTGTTCTTGAATGCTTTGCCAACGTATTGCTACATGTTCCAATTCCTTTTGTTGTTGTGGCTAATTCTTGAAGTCAGTTTCAATCACCCAAATAGAGCATTTTCCATGCTTTCCTGTATCAAACACATAATTCCCATTAGAGTCGAAATAATGAAATAAATTCAAATCATACCTCATTGGTAGCTCATCAACAAGGTACACTTGCAATCATGTTTACTTCCTGTCACAATAAGTCAAACTAGCTCTTCGATCAAATCATCATGTATAAGCATATCACATCTGGTTAGCTCAAAATGCAACCTTCATATATCATAAATCACATGTAACCATCATAAATCAGAGTCATAGAGCACATGCATAGTAACAATGAAATAAAATACCAATACTTATCCTTCAATCGATCATTTTCTTCTTCCTTTGTGCTTGTCTTTTCCATACACACATCGAATCAGTTGCCACACCCGGCAAGCATCCAATTCTTCTCTTCTCTTCAATCACATACACATACACATAGTATACATCATGACACGTACATCCACACATGACATACAACACCACACAATACATAGACCTACACCCGGTGTACAACACACCACATACACCTACACCCAATGTACACCAAAACACAATACATACACCTACACCCAGTGTACAACACAACACACACACCTACACCCAATTTACACTAGAACACAAGACATACACCTGCACCCGATGTGCAACACAACACATAAACCTACACTCGGTGTACACCACAACACAATACATACACCTACACCCAGTGTACAACACAACACATACACCTACACCTAATGTACAATACAATACATATACGTACACAAAGTACAACACAACGAGTACACATGTCACAATACAATGACTACACAATGCACATAATATAGTATCACATGCACACAACACAACATGTAAGACATGTACACAATACCATATGCACAACATGTACACAACGCCGTGCGTACAACATGTACACAACACCACATGTACACCATGTGCACAACACCACATGTACATAGCGCCACTTGCACAACATGTATGAAACACCACATGTACACAACACCACCTGCACAATGTGTACACAACACCACTTGCATAATGCGTACACAACACCACGTGCACACAACACCACGTGTACAACGTATACACAACAATGCACATACACAACACCACAAGTACAACATGTACATAACACCACATGTACACAACGCCACATGTACACAACACCATATATACACAACACCCTATGTACAATGTGTACACTGCACCACATGTACACAACACCGCATATACAACATGTACATAGCACCATTTGTACACAACACTATTTGTACACAACACCGCATATACCACATGTACGCAACACCATGTTATAAACATATTTGGGCACTGCAACCCCAATCACATATGTCAATAAACCAAGGGATCTAAAACCCCTAAAAGTGTTGTTTCATACCCTAAAGGATCAAGGTCAACTGATTACATCATTTCCCAGAAGTTCTCCCTGAAAAACTGCTCAGAACTGGTCAAAATTGAACCATACAGACTGCTCCATGTTGAGGGTGCGATGCATCTCACCTGCTACACACAAAGGGTGCGATGCATCTCACCTGCTACACACAAAGGGTGCGATGCATGCTGAAAATCCTTTCTGTAGGGTGTGATAAGCGAGAGCAGACAAATGGCAGAGGCAGTTTGCTAGGTGGAAACTCAAAGAATCTTCTAGAAACTGCTCATATGATACTTGCCTCTCTGAATTCGCCCAGGGATGAGTAAGAGATCATGAAATCTCCAAGTGGAACCAACAACTATTAGTGAAATGACACTAATAAAAATCCCAGAAGCTGGCTCACTCTCCTGCAAACATCTATATATGGATCCCTCATCCTAGAGATCCAGAGGCTGGAATTTTTTAATTTGTAAGGAAGTGTTGTTGGTTTCTCTTTGAGACATTGTATTGTTGTGTGATCTTGCTTTTTATGAGGTGAAGAGGGCTTTCATACTGGGAGGATGGCGTTGGATCAGACAGCTTGGTTGTAATCCTCTCTTCTACTACTTCTATCAATAAAGTTATTTGAGTTTTCCTCCATATACTTGTATATCTTTGAATCTTGTATTTATATATGCATTTGTATGGTTAATGTACATCTGATCCTATATTGTTTATGGTTATAGATCTCTATGCTTTGATGGTATTTTGCTGCTTTGACTCTACAAGTGTTCTTGAAGCGAGACAAGTGAGAAAGGAGTGGTGAAAGCTCTATCAAGGGAGAGAGGAAACAAGCAAGGAGACTAGTGAAAGACTGAGGTTGGTACTCTTTGCTTCTCTCTCATCTACCTCTCATAAAGGAAAACACAAATAACTTTCGTTTGTTTGTTTCTAAGATAGCTACCTATCTTAGTGGGACTAGCAGCTCTGAATGGACACTAGTTTTCTCGATAACAAAATGGCAACTCCACTGGGGAACGAATATTTTGTTTGTTTTGTTACTGTTGTTTACTTTATAAACTACAGACTGAAGCCTGAAGTTAAGCCAGCTAGCCTTCGAACTGCTTTTGCTATGCAACTGCAAAGTAGATCAACGCTGCTTTAGTCAATCTCCGGGTGGTTTATGAACTGAACATCTGACTTGCAAACATCCTAAGTGCCCTAGTGGTAGCTCAAATAACCTCATTATATCAGCCCCTATACTTTGTGTTTATTGCATATCAAAAGCTCAGCCTAAACCCCTGAACTTAGCTGCAAACTGTGAGTGAAAACCAAGCTCAGTCTCGTCCTTGGACCTTCACACTGTCTCTCATTGGCAAACTAGATGCATCGCACCTCCCGTGTGTTGCAGGTGAGATGCATCCCTGTTTCCTTGTGTTACAGATGCGATGATTGAGTGAGACTGTTTCTACTTCCAGATTTTGGTTTTTTCTTCATTGTCTTCAACTTTATTCAATAGTTTTGCTGTCTATGATCAGTATATCACTGTTGAAACCTTCTTCCATTGCATTATTCAGCCTCCATTGATAAAGAATTGTGAATGTTTTTTTATGTATTTTTCATCATTTACAGTTCTCCTTTGCAAAAAATAGCTTAATCGAACTGTCGTCTTTTGATTTGAAAGTGTCGCAACCGTTGTTTTCAGTCAAGAAAAGAGTGTCGTAAAGTCTTCCTCTTTTAGATAGTCGATTACACTTTTGCTATTGTATTTCATTTGAATCATCAATTCTTTGAAGTGTCGAAAGTAGTTTTTTAAGTCAAAATTGAAAGTATCGTTTTAGTCTTTCTTTCGTTTTTAACAGAAATTGCTAAAGTGTCGCTTTGAGGAAAGATAGTTCAGATCTATACTTAGTTTTCTTTTTATCATTCTCACATTAAGGAAACTGAAAATCAAATACATGCATGTGCATTTTAATTTAGATTGCATGCGGAAATTGATTTAGGAAAAGTGCATCTAGTGTGTGCTCTCTGCTCTATGTTGAAAGAATTTTATTTCTCTTTCCTTAGTAGCTAGGATTTTCATTGCTAAAAGAAAGTAAACGACTGTTTATCATCTTAGATTGCATGTTTAGGAATTGTATATCTACATCACGCGGTGAACCTTAAAGGCAAACTTCTTAAGAAAGATCAACTATAAAATAAACCTCAATGAACATAAAAATGCTTTGGAACCTAACGCACAACATCTAGAAGTCTAGGCTAGAGACGTATTCCGGCGTCGTAAAGCCTGGTAACTATCATTTTCATCATAGGTTGGGTGATTCCTCCTCTTTGATACAAAAAGTGCCAGTACAGACTTGTGCTCTCATGTATCGTCAAGTATATATTGGGAGACCACAATAGGCTATATCCTTTATCCTTAGGAAGCCGTGTCCGCCGCCCTATCGATCGCAATGCACTGAACACAGCATTCGGGAAGATTGACTGTCGTACGTAAAAAGTATTCTGCAGTTTCGCGATTGTTTAGTAATCCCTCTGTCTAGATTTCCAGGGTAGTCACTTTTGTTCATTTTCAGACTCCTTAAAAGAAAAGGTCCATCTGAGCACTTGTCACTTCAGGCTCATTAAAAATCAAAGGCGACTAGAGTCATCTTTAGCTTTTTCTCGACTCTTAAAAATTGAAAAAGCAAGTTGTGTCAAAGCGTCATAAAATTTATTTTAATTGGAATAACATCATTGTTCCCTTATTGGTCTTAGGTTGAGAAAATGGAGTCCACTAATCAAGTATTTTCCCTTGGGGGAATCCTAGTCCTTTCTCTTCTTGGGGAGATGTTGGTGCTCCACACATGGCTACATTGTCCCTTCCAGGACTCATAATTGGCCTGCCAGTATGGCTTTTCTCAACCTCTGTCGTTCAAAACACCGTAATTCCTCAGCAATCAAATCAACAACCAGATGATACTGAAGTCGCTCCCCCACCTTCTACTTCATTTGTTTCTCCCTCTCCTTCTTCCTCTTCGCTTGGTGAAGCTAGTAACGCTAAAAACCAAGTAACTGAGAAGAAGAAGAAAGGGAAGGAGAAGAAGAAGAAGAAGCCAACAGCAAAAGGGGGCAACCATGCATCGTCTGGTGAAAATCCATACGCTGCACCTTCCAAACCTAAATCTCCATGTGTCATTTGCAAATGAGACCACTATCATCGAGATTGTCCTTGCATCCCGCGGATCTTAAGAGACTGGTCTCCCCACTTGCACAATTCGATGTCTTCAACCTCTGATGATCATGTTGAGAGCACACCATCAACTAGTGAAAATGAAGTCAATGGACATAAAGGAAGATCTAAATTTCCTTGTAGACTGTGTGAAGGCGATCATGCCCTCCACCGTTGTCCTTTCCTGGACAAAGCTAAAAGAGTCTTGAATAACCCTCTTGCTTCACTGTAACGACTTCCTCCTGGATACAAGAAACTCTTGTCGAGTCCATCGCTAGTTGAAAATCCGACTGACACACCTTTGTTGTCGGCCGAAGCACCTATCATTGAAGATAAACCCTCTAAGTCCTCACCGGACCAAAGTCAACAAGTTGAGACAGCAGTCGACCCAGTCTTATCTTCATAAGGTCCATCTTCAGATGATGCAGTCTCCAAAGAGAATGAGAATGACACCGTTCAAATTCTTTTTGTTAACATAGAGTCAGATGAACATGGGGGAAATCTACCCATTCCTTTACCTCGGGAAGGAAGTTCATTAGAGATTCATCCGACCGTTTATTCGGTCCCTCCTCCAAGCAATCTAGTCGTTTCCTTCGATTGGAATCTACTAGGGAGACCTCGCCTACCATCTAATGTACCATTCTGAATCATAGTACAAGCTTACAGAATGATCATGGCTAGTACTATCATAAATGAAGGGGCTTCTGTGAGTATCCTTTCCTCAACTGCTTTGAAAGCACTTGGTTCGCCATCGCTTCTGCCTGAGATTCGAAATCTATCAGGCTTCAATAAAGGAACTAGTCAACCGTTAGGGATCCTTCCAAATTTGCCTATAACTTTGAGAAGGAAAATCGTTCATCTAAACATGATGGTAGTCCAAGGGCCGCTAGATTACAATCTACTCCTTGGGCGTGACTACATTTACAGCATGGGAGCTATTGTTTCCTCACTCTTTCGGGTGATGTGTTTCCCGTATGAAGGCAGAATGGTCCAGCTCGTAGACTAGCTTTCATTCCCCGGTTCAAACACGGCTACTAGTCAAATGCCATCCCTAAATGGTCTTTTTGCACAAGGAATGTCTCATCAACCTCCAGTCCGTCCACCTGATGAGCGCGAGTGATTCAGTGAATGTGACTAAACCTAGGGGGCATGCGCCCTGGCTTACTTCGGCAGGAAAACCCCAGATATAAGATGTGTTTCCTCGTAGGATATATGACCAATCTGACACACCCATCCGTTTAGGAAAATGGGATCAGTCTGGAAATATCATTTCCTCGTCGAAGGTTATGTGATTGGAACTGACACCATTCACCTTTGTCCATTTCGATGGACAAAGCCAAGGAAGTGTTTTGTCTGCTACATGGATGGAACAATCTTGCTAATGCAAGAACTTCCGTATGGTAACCTGGAAACTTTACTCTTCTTTATACCTGGGGGCATGCAAACCTTTTTGTACACAAGTGAAAAGCAACCAGCATAACTATAACCCCGTAGTTTTACTAACTTCAACTGCTTAAGTTAGGTGATTGGTCTGATCCACCATTCACCTTTGCTGGGACGAACGGAAACGGCAAAGCAAAGGTGATTGTTTCCCACCAGGAGACTATCCTACCTAACCTTAGTATTTCTTTAACCCTCAGGACAATAGTTGGTCATTCTTAGCTTGTATACAAAAGGCTCCAGAGCAAAGTTGCACATGGGGCAAGCTCCCTAAAAAATGAACTTACTGTTATATACATTTTTGTGCCTTACAGCTCTAAGCATGAAATGTCCATAAACCAAGGGATCCTAAGTCCCTAAAAGTGTTGTTCCTACCCCTAGAGGAACAAGGTCAACCAATTACAGCTTCTGCCAGAAGTTCTCCACCAGAAACTGCTCAGAATCAGTCAAATCAGGATCATTTCAGCTGCTCCACTAGCTAGCTGCGTTGCATAGCACCCCAGTACACTAGCTAGGTGCGTTGCAACGCACCTACATGCACTACCAGGGTGCGCTGAGCGGGAAATGACAAATGGCAGTGTCATTCCGCGAGGTGGACAGACAATGGAAGCTTCCAGAATCTTCCCTAATGACACTTGCCTCACTGAGTTCGACCAAGGATGAGTAAGAGGCTCTCAGTCTCCAAGTGGAAGCAAGAACTGACAGAGAGAAGCCACTAGTCAAATCATAAGCTGACTCATCCTCTTTGCATACATCTATATATGGATCCCTCATCCCAGAGATCCAGAGGCTGGAATTTTGTACATTGCAGAGAATTGCTGTTGGTTTTGAGATAGAGATCAGTGTATTGGGTGATTTATGCTTTGTTGGAGGTGAAGAGGGGATTCCTTTGCTGGGGGTTGATGCTGGATCAGGAATCATCGGTTGTAACTCCTCCTGGACCTTCTTGTTATATCAATAAAACTATTTGAGTTTCTCCTACATGCTTGTGTATCAATGATGTTTTGTTATATTTGCATGTTTAGCTTAAATCTGATCCTAAGCTATTTATGAATGTAAATCCATATCTTTGTGTAGTTTTCCTCTTCTGTGATCTTGCAGGAACTTGGTGAAGCTGGGCAAGTAAGGGAGCAGGTAGCTGGAAGCTGTCAAAGAGGAGAGAGATTGGATCAAAGGACTAGCGCAAGATACAGGTTGGTTTATCCTATTCCTCTTCGTTTATAGTTCATAAAGAAGAATATGAAAGAGTTTTCCTTGTTTGTTTCTAAGGTACTGTCACACCTTAGTGGGATAGGGGCGTTCTGAGTAGACACTTTTCCCGTTAACAAAATTGCGACTCCACTAGGGACCGTGTCTAGTTAGTTAGTTTGTGTTTCTCTTGTTGTTTGTTTCATAAACACAGAAGTGGCAATCGAACTGCATTTGCCATTATCAAATGCAAAGTAGACACCTGCTACTTCAATCCATTCACTGGATTTGTTTATGATTTGAACAGCTAATTCACAAATGATCTGATTACCCTTTGTGATAGCTCTTAGACCTCCTTTAAATCCACCCTCTGATTGTGCATTATTGATTGCTTTTACTCGGCCAAAATCCATAGATTAAACTGCAAACCGTGACCCAGAACCCGGATAGAAGTCTCGTTTCTGCCCCAGCGCAGGCTCTGTGAAGAGATTATGCATTTCAACGCAGTTCCTGAGAGGGCTACCTGCGCTGCAATCCAGTTTCTCTGTGTAACAGGTGCGCTGATCAGCCTAGCCCTGTGCAGCTGAGGTTCTTTGCTTCATTTTTTCAGTTTTTGTCTCTGATTTTGCAGCCTGTGATCAGTGTGTGTCTGTTTAGAAACCCCTTTTCTTTGCCTTAATTCCGCCTCCTTTGTACAAAAAGACTGTAGATGTTCTTTGTGTGTTTGTTACATCATTTACAATTTTCCATTGAAAGAGTAGAATAGTCATACTGTCGTCCCTGGATTTAGATCTGTCGTAAGTGTCGATTTTGATCTTAGGAGAAAGTTTATTTGCTGTTGACAGTCGATTATGCTTTTACTTTTGTCTTTGGTTTGAATTTGTCACTTTCTAGTGTCGAAACGAGTGTTTATTTCAAAATCATAAAGTGTCGTAATCTTCTCTACCTTTTGATTTCGAAAAGAAGCTTGTTTGTGTTTTTCACTTGAAAGCAAATTCAGATTTGTACATCAACTTTCTTTTTAGGCATCAATATTAAGAAAGTGAAAACAAATACATGCATATGTGCATTTGCATATTGATAGTCTGTTTGGCTTGATTTAGGAAAAGTGCATTTACAGTGTGCTCTTTGCTCTTTGAGAAAAGATTGTGTCTTTCTTTTCCCCTTGTAGCTAGGATTTTCATTGCTGAAAAGAGATAAAAGCTTGCTTATCATCTTTAGATTCCATTTTAGGAATTACATCTACATCTCGTGGTGATCCCAAAAGGCAAACTTCTAAGAAAGATCAACTTAAAATAAATTGAATGAATCTAACAACGCTTTGGAACTTAACGCACAACATTTAGAGGTCTAGGCTAGAGATGTATTCCGGCGTCGTAAAGCCTGGTAATTGTTGTCCTCACTGATGGTTGGGTGATTCCTCCACTTTGAGACGATAAGTGCCAGTACGGACTTGTGCTCCCACGTACCGTCGAGTATATATTGGGAGACCCCTATAGGCTTAAAACCTTTTATCCATAGGAAGCCGTGTCGGCCGCCCTACTGATCGCAATGCACCGAACACAGCATTCGGGAAGATTGACTGTCGTACCGTAAAAAGTATTCTGCAGTTTTGCGATTGGTCTGGTACTCCCTCTACCTAGATCCCCAGAGCAGTCCCTTTCGTTCCTTTTCAGACTCCTTAACAGAAAAGGTCCATCTGAGCACTTGTCACTTCAGGCTCATTAAAAATCGAAGGAGACTAGAGTCATCTTTTGTTTTTTCTCGACTCTTTAAAACTGAAAAAACAAGTTGTGTCAAAAGCGTCTAAAATTCATTTAATTCGGAAACATAATTCCCCTTTTTATTTTAGTTGATCGAGTAATCCGCAATCGTGGAAGAAAGTCAATTGAAACCCCGTCGTTCGCGGAGGCTTACGAGTCAACCGTCTTTGTCTCCGGAATCGAAACCAGTACGGACAAAGCGAACTCGTTTAACCGGTTCCAAATCTCCTATTAAAGTTAGAACAAGTGTTCCAACAACATCCGAGATTCTGGTTACTCCAAACATTTCTGGAAACCCTGCCTCTACAGAAGAAGTTCAACAGCCACAGAGGGACAGTGATACTGATCCTAGTCTGAGAGTAAACACTTGTGTTACCGAACCAGTTCCATCTACAACCGGTTCGGAGAGTCTTGCTCTTCAAACATCTGTCGCTGTCGATTCCACCCCTTCTTCGGCACCAGAAATATTTTACGAACCTGACGGTCTTCCCCTTCCACCTGGTCTGATTGCAATTGAAGAAATTGTAGAAGATCCTCAAACAAGTACTCCAACGCACTTTGGAGTCAGGATCACTCTATATCCTTCTTCATCAGAAGTTAGTCTACCACCAGTGGAAGTTCCTGTAGAATCGCTAGGTAATCTTTTGGATAGACTCCAAATGTCTGAACAACCGTCAACATCTAGGACTGTGTCATCTGACACAGCGACAGCAGAACTCCCTGCCGTCACTCCGACAATGTTCGCCGGCATACCATCTGTCCCAACTAGCTCTCAACCGCTAGAAGGAGCCCACTCAGGGGCCATTTCGACAGTCTGGTCCGTTCCTGTTTGTTCATCCGGAATAATATCCGGAAACTCTTGTGTTGAGTCTCAACAAATTGATCCATTTGGAGGCCAATTTGGGCAGTCTGGTCCCCAAGGGCAAACAATCCCCTTGAGTTCTGGATTACCACCGTATGGGGGGTAGTTTGCCCTTTCATTATCCCCTCCGGGAGGATATCCATACGGGAGTTCACAGCAATATTCAGGTTATACTGGAATTACCTCAAGTGGTTGGGTACCTATACTACCTCAACAACCAAGGGTTGTGTATTCGATGCAACAATGTGTACCTATGTCGAATATCCCGACTACACCAGCTATTGTGACGGTGTCACAAGTTCAAACGCTGCCTGTTGTATGTCAACCTCAGATTTCTCAGGTTGTAATGCAACAGCCCCTTGACCCTGTGACTCAACCACAATCGCCAACTAGTGGGGCGACACAGGTCCAGACGGGTACAATTACCCCACACCTTGGTCCAACAGTTAGTATAGCGCAACAGCACATGGCTTCTCAACCATGGCTGGTGCAATACCAACAACCACAATTCCAACAAGTATACCAAGGTTCTGAGCAGCAAATCTTTGCGAACAGTGGACAGCCGTACATTCAAAACGGTCAAAATCAACCATTTTACAATGGTCATGTCCACCAACCGTATCAGTCATACCAGCATCAAATGCATTATGCTGGCATGCAAAGACCAACTGCTCAGGCAATTCCATCTTACCCTGGGTATGCTTCACCTAATCTGAATCAACAGTTACCATTCGTGGCAACTTTAGAGTTACCTGATTTAAACCGGTTAACAAACGATCCAATTGCTTACGCCCCTTGGTGGCCAGCGATTCCACATAAACTTCCATCAGATATTCCTAAATTTAATGGAAATCCGGGTGAAGATCCATCGAATCACGTGATGACATTTCATCTATGGTGTTCATCAAACACCCTAAATGATGATTCGATAAGACTTCGCCTCTTTCAGAGGACGTTAACGGGTCCAGCGGCAAAATGGTACATTGAATTGCCTAGAGCTTCGTTCGACAACTTCAGTACCTTAGCCACAACCTTTTTAACCCATTTTCAATTACCGATAAGGTATGAAACGGGAACAGAACTCCTTACCAACTTCAAACAGACAACAGCCACTCACATATCTGATCATATACATGAGTGGCGACGTCGTCGTAGGATGGTAAAAACGTACGTTCTCGATCAGCTATTAGCTTAATGGTTTATCAAGTCATTATTACCTTCCATTACGGAAGATGTGGCAAAGGGGGGAGTCGTAACAGAAGAGCAAGTTATCGCTCGTGCACAATATCTGGACTTGATCTATACTCAGTCCGGCATGCTCTATGACAAAATCCCTGACGCCCCTAGACCGGAATTCTCAATTCCTCCTCCTCCTAAATCGAACAATGACTCTCACGCCGGCGATGGCGTGATTGGCACAACAGACACGAAATCGACAAAGGCTACATCTAAGAAGGCCCGTAATATTTCAGATCAAAATGCAAAAGACGAACTTCTTGCTTCGGAAGTAAATGTCGTGTCGACAGACAAGGGCAAAGAAACCAAACAACCAGGAAGCAAGAAGAAAGGCAAAGGGAAGAAGAAGAAACAGGATGAATCATCACCTGAAAAATCTTCTTCATACCCTCCTGGAAATAGGAAACCAAAAAATCCATGCTATATATGTGATGAGGATCATTGGGCCGCAGATTGTCCACACAAAGCTGAGCTTAAGAAATTCTTTAAAAGTTCGAAAACCTCAGCTGTGTTAACTGATCCGTTCCCGAATCCAGGAGCAAATCTGGTTGAAAGTGGAAATGCTTCCCCGTCTCAAGTGCTAATGTTGTCGATTTCGAAACAGCAGAATGATGCTTTGATTTCGACAAGGAACAAAGATTACGGGAATCCGCAGCTGTCAAACAACAAGGATAAAGATCAACCAAGTAGTTCGACAACAACTTCGACAGAAGTTGTACCACCTATCATTCCTGAATTAACAATAAAACCGCCGAAGGGAGTAGTACACAAGTCGGCATTTAATCCCCGCGCTAGAGCGGCGCAGCATTATAACATAGTGGAAGATCTGGCCCAATCGCCATCCGCTATGTCGACTCTTGAAGTACTACAAAATTGCCCATCCCAAAGGCAGGCCTTGTTATCAGCCATTGGTGGGATTGATCCTAAGGATTCCAATCTTGTATCCTTCGACCACAAAGGATACGATCCTCAGTTACCGGCTCAACTAGCTTTCCTTGTTCAAGTGAAAGCCCTCAACAAAACTGTTCATCGAACAATTATTGATGAGGGGGCATCTACATGTATTATGTCGATGAGTTGCTGGAAAACTTTAGGATCTCCAACCTTGTCGCGATCTGCGACGACGTTAAAAGCATTCGACGGAAGGACATATACCCCATATGGTATCCTAAATAACTTGAAAGTTGAACTAGGGGGGAAAACGGTAGAAATAGATGTTGAAGTCATCGATGGGAATCTTGATTACAACATCCTACTAGGAAGACCATGGATATATGCCATGGCAGCTGTTGTGTCGACCTATTTTAGAAATATTGCATTTCCCTTTCAAGGAGGGATTACAATCGTCGATCAACAAAACTTCCTCCCCAATGGTTCTCAAGTTACAGGAAGCATTCCCATGATCCATGGAAGCCCCCATTCGCTTCAGAATATCGGAGTAGGCCTACTAAAAGATCCTATACTAATGGGAACTTTCGCTCTTCCACCTCCAATCAATCTGGCGGAAGTAGCGTCGATAGGAACCTGCAATATGATATCTTCTACAAAGATCTCAGAAAACGATATCGATATGGATCATGCAATGGTTTTGCCCCCAAGCCCAATAGAAGTATTATAGCAATCAATGTTTCTAGCATGGGAGGCAAACCCAAATCAACACTCATCAAGCATTTGGATAGATAGGTCTAGAGAATATGGTACTCCTTCAGATCCTTGGTCGCAAGTGCATGTCACCGACGAAGGAATTCTCCAAGCTATGGTAGTTGAAGGAGCACCATGGAATGATTCCCACCATCGTTCCCTTCTTCCGGATTGTGAAGAAGAGACTCAACATGACCTTTATCATCCATCAGTATTTGATTTTCTTTCAAATACTGTAAATACGGTGGATTCCGAGAGAAACTTATCCAACATTGAAGAGACTATAGCCATAAATATCTCGACTAAAACAAATGTTGTAGAGAATATTTATGTTGGAAAATGTTGTTCTCCTTCAGAACTGGAAATATATAACGCTCTTTTTCGCGAATACAAAGATGTCTTTGCTTGGTCATACAGTGAAATGCCAGGCATCGACTCGAGTATCGTTGAACACGAAATTAAGATGTATCCAGATGTCAAACCGGTACGACAACGGCTAAGGCAGGTGCACCCCAAGAAAGCCGCTGCCATTAAGGCAGAAGTTGAAAAACTTCTCCATGCTGGTTTCATCTACCCGGTTTCTCTAACCGATTGGGTATCTAATATTGTCCCTGTTATGAAGAAACAAGGGACAATTAGAGTGTGTGTCGATTATAGGGATGTAAATCAAGCTTGTCCAAAAGACAACTACCCTACACCCTTCATCGACCAGATAATTGATGAATGCGACGGATGCGAAATCTTTTCATTCATGGATGGATTTTCCGGGTATAATCAAATAAATATCCGCCCGCAGGACCAGTCAAAGACTGCATTCATTTGTCTGTGGGGCACATTCGTATCGAAAATTACCCTTTGGTTTAAAGAACGCAGGCGCGACGTTTCAGAGGGCAATGAATTATGCCTTCCATGACATCAAAAACATCGTTCAACCATACCTCGACGACCTTCCGGCTCATTCGCGAAAGCGGACTGATCATCCGCAGCATTTAAGAGCGATATTTCTACGTTGCCGACACTACAAGATACGACTCAATCCACACAAATGTGTATTTTGCGTCAGTTCTGGTCGTTTACTTGGCTTTGTAGTCTCTAAGGATGGGATTCGTCTCGACCCGTGCAAGGTCCAGGCAATCGCAAATTTGCCTCCACCTTCAAATTTGCTTCAGATTCAGAAACTCCAAGGGAAAGCAAACTTTCTGAGGAGGTTCATTCCAAATTACGCCGAACTTGCTAAAGGTTATACACGTCTTTTGAAAAAGGAGGTACCCTTTGTCTGGGATCAGGTCGTGCAAGCTTCCTTTGATGCTTTAAAAGATTCCCTAATGAAAGCATCTTTAATGTACGCCCCCGATTATCAAAGAGATTTTAACCTGTATTTGGCTACAGCGGATACAACCATCGCAATGGTTTTAGTTCAAGAAGTCGATGGAATTGAACATCCTATATATTATTTAAGTAAGAACTTAAATGATACAGAAAGCAAATATTCTTATGTTGAAAAACGAGCGCTTGCAGCTGTTCAAGCGATACAAAGATTTCGACACTATGTCCTCTTTCGGAAAACTACCATTATGTCCGATTGCAACCCCATGACTTATATATTGTCGCGACAGTTGCTAGGGGGCAAATATTCAAAATGGATAGCGATCCTTCAAGAGTTTGATCTGGAATTCGTAAAATCCAAATCAAAGAAAGCTCTAGTTTTTGCAGAACTATTATGCGATCTCCCATCGTCGTCCAACGATGAAACATCCGAAGAATCAATCGTGGATGAAAATTTGTTTCTGATATCTACAAGCAATGAGTGGTATGGAGATATAATAATTTATCTCCAAACCCAAAAGTTTAGGCCTAACACCTCACACTCTGAACAAAAACGTATTCGATACCAAGCAAAAGACTACATGATCGTCGGTGATACACTTTACCGTCGTGGTATCGATACAGTTCTGAGAAGGTGCCTCACCCATGAGGAGGCCGAAAAAGCCCTGAATGAGTGTCATTCAGGGGCCTGTGGGGGGCATCAATCTGGATATGCTACAGCAAAAAAAATCTTACGAGCAGGATACTTCTGGCCAACAATGTTCAAAGATTGCATAACCGCAGTCAGAAGTTGCCATGCTTGTCAAATTTTTGATAGCAAAACCAGAAGACCACCCGCACCTCTACAGCCAATAGTTGTTGTTGGGCCGTTCGCCAAATGGGGCATCGATTTCATGACATGTAACCCCACCTCGACCGGGGGGCATGGGTATATCATAGTCGCAGTTGACTATTTTACCAAATGGGCCGAGGCGATGCCTACATTAGATAATACTGGTGAAACAGCTGCCCTTTTCTTTTTCAATCATGTAGTCGCCAGATTCGGCGTACCACAGGCTATAGTCACAGATCATGGATCGCATTTTCGCAATCACATGATGCTCGAATTAGCTGCCAAACTAGGATTGTCTCACGACAGCTCTACTCCGTATTATCCGCAAGCCAACGGACAAGTTGAAGCGATCAACAAGGTCCTGAAGCGTATGTTGCAAAGGATGATCGGAGTTCACAAAAGAAGGTGGCACCTAATCCTGTACTCAGCCTTGTGGGCTTACCGAACATCGGTAAGGAATGCAACCGGGTTCACACCCTTCCAACTGGTATATGGCCTGGAAGCAGTCTTACCAGTCCAGTGCGAAATCTCGTCTCTTAAACTCGCAATCGATCTCCTCCCCGGAACTTCAGAAGAAGAGGCTCGTTTCTTGGAATTAATACAATTGGATGAAACCCGTCGTGATGCCGCTTTGGCTAACGAAGCCCATAAGAAACGAGTCAAGGCGCAGTCCAACAAAAATGTCAAACCCCGTGTCTTCTCAGAAGGTGACTTGGTCTTGCTTTACGACCAAGAATCCGATAAATTGGGAGCAGGTAAATTTAAGTCTTTATGGATGGGCCCCTATATTGTTAAACGAGTGTTGGAAAAAGGAGCCTACGAGTTAATGGATTATGACGGAGTTCCACTGGCGCAACCTCGTAATGGGTTGTACCTCAAGCGTTACTATGCTTAAATAGTAACCAATATGCTTTTGTTATATTTTGTTTTCGCTAAAGTGTTTGTTTTGGTCGAGTAATCCACCTTTTTATATTTATTGCAAATGTCAAACCTTTTGGAGACATGTGTTGGATATGCCGACGGGGCGAGTCGTAGTTCGCGGAACCTGTCCTCCGCAGCCTGGGCCATTTTTGATCCAAGCGGCGAGTTAGTAAGTTTCAGAGGTGTATGTATTGGTCAATCAACGAATAACATCGCTGAATATAGCACGTTGATAGAACTTCTCTCTGATGCCATCACCCATGGTATACGCCGACTAATTGTCAGGCTAGACTCACAACTCGTAATACTACAACTCAATGGTATATATTCCGTCCGAAACCCAGCTATTTATCGCATGTTCCTAAGGGTTAAGATTTTGGAAAGACAATTTGATCTTATTCAATACCAACATATTTCCAGAAACTTAAACACATTAACCGACTCATTAGCAAACTATGTGTTAGATAGACATTTGCAACATTTATAAAAAGAAACACATCATCAATGTTTTACATGTGGATCATATAGCTCAACCAGAATAAAACCCCGAAAATCAAAATATATATATATAGCTGTTTATGGTTTACATATAATGTTCTGTAACCAAGACAAAATCGGTCACATGACCCAAAAACTCAAAATGCTAGGGGGCACCCTAGTCTAATGATGCTCATGATAGCAAGTCACAGCCTGTGCGATCATGCGTAAGAGACGAGTCCATCGTCTGGGCACCCCAGTAGTATGCCGCTGTAACTGCAAAGGTAGCTCGTCGATCCTCACATCTGGAATACCGAGAGTAAGGCTCTCAACCTGCTCCTGCACAGCTGTGAGAGTCTCAGCCACATCAAGGTCATGAAGAATAACCCTCCCGGCAGCCTCTCCTGCTGGGGCAACAGCTGGCACTCTCAGGCGAACTACTGGATGAACAGGACCAACATCTGCATGTACACATGAGTTTGATTAAAGTCTTGATAGAATAAAGCACAAGGACATTATAAATAAAAACAGTAAACAACGATATGGTCAGAGATTTTACCAATAGCACCCCACTGCTCGCCGTCCGGCAGTACTAAATCTGGATCACCCCGGAAGTCCATGCCAGCATATGGATACTCAGCATAAACCATCTCCTGACGATCAAACCACCTGAAGAAGGTATCAGAAAACGAAATCTGAGACTGGCCAGCATGCCTAGACATATGGTCAACCCATCTCTGCATACGTGGTTCAGTAGGAGAAGGTAAGTCGAGTGAAATGTATTGCGGCTGCATCAGTGGTATCTTCTCCAAGGCAAAGGCGGTCAAAATAGAACCGAACCCAAAGTTCTTCAACCTCCCGTCCTTTATCTTCGTCAACTGATCTTTCATCACAAGAAGTACTGCGTCGCACCAGTTGAATACTTTCGGTTGGAGGCATTCCAAGGCATGCTGCATATAGGATCTGTTGGCTACATGAAGAGACGCACTACCGGCCATCCTACCAAAAGTAAACAGGATAGACCTAAGGGACCTGTCAGTGACATCACGGATGATGATCTTGCCGTCTTTACTCGGCTGAGATCCTTCCCTGCAATACTGGCGAACATAATCTCTCACAGAGTCACCTCCTCGGGCCGAACCGGACAAAGAGATGGGGGCACCCCGCCTCGACAAGCCAGTCAAGAAGTAAATGTCTACTGCAGTCAAGGGGATAGATTTGCCCCTAATCTGGAAAACTTGATTGATAGGATCCCAAGCATCGAGCAAATACTGCAGTAGGTTGATCTGTTGTCTCATGCTAGAGATGCAGAAGAACTTCAGCAAGCCACAGTTCCGCAGCGCGTTCACTGTAACCGGATCATGTAGGGCAATCATGTCCTCTTCTTCATGTTCTCGTTCTCGCCATGTAAGGGTCATCTTGCTCCGAGATCTCTGGAAAACAAACAAGAGAGGAGTTAGATCCTGATTTTGATGAGAAACAGGCAAAAAATTTCATCAAAAATTGTGCAACAAATTCCCTTTCTGCGCCCAACGCACCTACAGCAGTGTTCCACCTGCGTTGAATGTCAAACTGCCTTCATACTGGCCAACATTCAGCGCAGGTTTCGATGTACTCAGGGTGCGTTGATGGCAAAACGAACCCATCAAACCCCAGGGGCTCAGAAAAGCAGGGAATGAAGCACAGAATGCAAAAAGGAAACCATGAAATGAAAGAGCTCGAGTTTAGCTCCTACCTGGTCCAGACGGCGCCGAGAATCGTCCACAGAATCTCCCGAAATCAGCTGATGAAAATCAAGGGGGAAAAGGCACCTCCAAAGCTCCAACAAACCAAGTTCAAATGAAATGGTAAAATGAGAGGTAAAAAACACTTTTTGATTGCTTTTACGAAGTTCAAAGTAAAATATTAGAGTTTTAATCTCATTTTCAAGCAAATATTGTTCATTTCTAACTAGTTTGATGAAGCAGTTGAAGATACAGTACTATCTTTGGAAAGACAGAGCTATTTATGGTAAAAATCGAAACAAGACCATCTAATCGAGCAGTTTTAGCACATAGTTCAAGCTCGTTAAAAAATAAACATAAGACATGAGCAAGTGTTTCCACCCGCGTTTAAGCTCGTTAAAAAATGAACTATTCCCCGGTAAATAACCACCGTGAATGAAGCTTTTTCAGCCATTAAAGCCTTGGTCGTGTTTGCACCGTCACCTCCACTTTTCATTGGCCGATCATTCACTTCCATTTGATTGTTTACCCATTTTGAGGAATAGCTGCGAAGAGTGATTTCACTAGCCATCCTTGTGACACTGCCGTGATTGGAAAATTCCAAACCTTACCTGGAATCAGCTGCTACCCATTTTATCACTCGTTCCTCAAAAGACGAGTCTTCTTTAAGCTCTTTTCAACTGACTCGTAAAATATGAAAAGATTGCTGAGTTTTGGCCTTCCAGCTCGTTAAAGCAACCAGAAGTGCTATCCCTCCTCTAGATTTTAATCTTTTTGGACCTGAGGGATTATTGCACAAAAAGATCGAGCGCTTGTTTTGTTCGGCTCGTTAAAACTATCGAAAATTCATCCCTTCTGTATTGTTTTATACTTTTTCAGACTTAAGGGATTAGATGACGAAAAAGGAATTTCAGAGTTACCTTTACGCACCTTTTCAGACTCTCTAAAAATGAAAAGGACCGAGTTATCTTTGTCGTTAAACTCGTTAAAAAGATTAATAGCGACAAACTTGTCTTTAGACGAGAACGAGTTTCATTATCGCTAGGCTCGTTAAAACATAGCGATGGGTTTGCCCGAAGGGCAAATTATAGAACAAGCATATGTTATCCTCCTCAAGCTTGACCAAAATAAAGAGGTACTAGTCAGCAATGACTGGGGAAAATTGGGAAGAAACTCAAAGAATCTTTATTGGTAGCAAGTCGCTCTTGAACATGACACTTCCACTCCGTGCCTGAGTCGGGTTGGGTTGTTTCATTCACCGGTCACATCACCATGGTCACGCCATACCATCCACATTTGGGGTAAATGCTACCAATCCATCACATAAGTGTCGCCAACATGTTCAAGAGAAGTCATCCAGAGAAGTCACCCGTGTCCCATCCACTACCATACATTATACTTCATTCCTTCATGACCGCCATCCTGAACCATATATCATCAGATCGTTTTCACCTCCATCAAAATCATTTGCTCCGTTCCGTGTCATTGATGTGGGATTCATCAAGGCCCTCCTTTGACGGATCGCTTCTTGTCGACATCAGCTCATTATCCAAGAAGTTGATCTAGGAACACCCCATTCAGTACTTTGAAGCTTGCATGCCTCAATGGCAAGTTTCTCACTTCCGGCGACATGTATACATCAATGACCTTCAACCGAAAGATTTTGCGTGGTGTTCGACGCCAAGCCCTTTATTCACACCACGTGAATTGTACTGCAGTATCTTGAGGGTCATCATCATTATCGGTGATTCCTCTCGCGCTTGTTAACAGTTTACATCATCGACCGGTAATCAAGCGATGTCTTTCCATGTTCGACTTCAAAACATTTTTCACATGGATCGACTTGTACTTCGAGTGAAGATCGGACGAGATTGAAGACCCCGGATCTAGTTTCATCCATCCAGGCTGCGATATATATTCAGGAAAAATAAAGACATTGCCATGTACAGCATTGCATCACAGATAATCATCCTACCAAAAGGATGATGACTTCATCAGAATCATCAGTCTACCATCAGACGATTGTCTGTCCTGTGTACATAAAAATGAATTTATAAAGCTGAGCATGGGAATGCCCGCCTCAGCTAGATCATGAAAACAGTATGAAAATAATGTATTGTATTGTATCTTATTATAGGTCTCCTCCCAGCATTGAAAGAACTTCGGATCCTCCTAATAAAGCATTTCACCCGATAAACGGCCTCATACTTTAGGGGGCAACTGTTATAGACATTTTTGTGCCTTACAGCTCTAAGCATGAAATGTCCATAAACCAAGGGATCCTAAGTCCCTAAAAGTGTTGTTCCTACCCCTAGAGGAACAAGGTCAACCAATTACAGCTTCTCCCAGAAGTTCTCCACCAGAAACTGCTCAGAATCAATCAAATCAGGATCATTTCAGCTACTCCACTAGCTAGCTACGTTGCATAGCACCCCAGTACACTAGCTAGGTGCGTTGCAACGCACCTAAATGCACTACCAGGGTGCGCTGAGCGGGAAATGACAAATGGCAGTGTCATTCCGCGAGGTGGACAGACAATGGAAGCTTCCAGAATCTTCTCCAATGACACTTGCCTCACTGAGTTCGACCAAGGATGAGTAAGAGGCTCTCAGTCTCCAAGTGGAAGCAAGAACTGACAAAGAGAAGCCACTAGTCAAATCATAAGCTGACTCATCTGCTTTGCATACATCTATATATGGATCCCTCATCCCAGAGATCCAGAGGCTGGAATTTTGTACATTGCAGAGAATTGCTGTTGGTTTTGAGATAGAGATCAGTGTATTGGGTGATTTATGCTTTGTTGGAGGTGAAGAGGGGATTCCTTTGCTGGGGGGTTGATGCTGGATCAGGAATCATCGGTTGTAACTCCTCCTGGACCTTCTTGTTATATCAATAAAACTATTTGAGTTTCTCCTACATGCTTGTGTATCAATGATGTTTTGTTATATTTTCATGTTTAGCTTAAATCTGATCCTAAGCTATTTATGAATGTAAATCCATATCTTTGTGTAGTTTTCCTCTTCTGTGATCTTGCAGGAACTTGGTGAAGTTGGGCAAGTAAGGGAGCAGGTAGCTGGAAGCTGTGAAAGAGGAGAGAGATTGGATCAAAGGACTAGCGCAAGATACAGGTTGGTTCATCCTATTCCTCTTCGTTTATAGTTCATAAAGAAGAATACGAAAGTAGTTTTCCTTGTTTGTTTCTAAGGTACTGTCACACCTTAGTGGGATAGGGGCGTTCTGAGTAGACACTTTTCCCATTAACACTTACTAATGAGAGACATCCTTATTATACGACTAGCACAAGCAGGTTTACGTGAAGTTCAAACTCGTTAAAAAATAAACCTAGCAATGAGCATATGTTCCCCCAGAGTTCAAGCTCATTAAAAAATGAACCCACCTTCGGTAAATAACCTTTGTGATTGCATAGCTATCAGCTTTTGAACCTTGGTCGTGTTCTTACCATCACCTCCACTCTTTTTAGCTGATCATACGCCTCCACTTGATTGTTTACCCTTTTGAGGAACAGCTGCGACGAGTGATTCTATTAGCCACCTTCTTTATACTGTCGTGATTGAAAAGTTCCAAACCTTACTTGGAACCAGTTGCTATCCGAAAACATCACTCATTCCTCAAAAAACGAGTCTCCTTTAAGCTCTTTTTAGACTCGTAAAATATGAAAAGATTGCCAAGAAATTGGCCTCTCCAGCTCGTTAAAGTGATTGGAAGTGCCATCCCTCCTCTATATTTTAATCTTTTTGGACCTGAGGGATCATTACACAAAAAGATCGAGTACTTGTCTTTTTCGGCTCGCTAAAGTGATCGGAAAAGTCATCCCTTTCATATTATTTTATACTTTTTTGGACTTAAGGGATTATATTACGAAAAAGGACTACTGGAGTTTCCTTTCCATCTCTTTTCAGACTCTCTAAAATTGAAAAGGATCGAGTTATCTTTGTCATTAAACTCGTTAAAACAATAGCGACAAACTTGTCCATGCAGACAAGAGCGAGTTTCACTGTCGCTAGGCTCGTTGAAACATAGCGACAGGTTTGCCCGAAGTGAAAATTATAGAACAAGCATATGTTATCCTCCTCAAGCTTGACAAAAATAAAGAGGTACTGGTCAGTATTGACTGGGGAAAAAGGGAAGAAAACTTGAAGAACTTCATTGTTAGCAGGTCGCTTTTGAACATGACACTTTCACTCCATCACCATGATTGAGTCAGGTTGGGTTATTCCGTTCACCGGTCATATTACCATTGGTCCTCCGTACCATCCATTTTGGGGTTAACGCTACCAATCCATTCAAGTGTCGCCGATATGTTCAAGAGAAGTCGCTCAGAGAATTCACCAACCCAGATAACATCTCATCCGCTGCAATACCTTAATGCTCCATTCTTTCATAAATGCCACCCTGAACCTTGTATCATCGTATCATTTTCACCTCCACAAAATCATTTGCTCCGTTCCATGTCGTAGATGTGGGATTCATTAAGGCCCTCCTACGATGGGTCACTTCTTGTTGACATCAGCTCATTATCCAAGAAGTTGACTTAGGAACAACCCTTTCAGTACTTTGAAGCTTGCATGCCTCAATGGCAAGTTTCTCACTTCCGGCAACAGGTTTACATCAATGGCCTTCGACCAAAAGATTTTGCATGGTGCTCGACATCGACCCATGTATTCACACCACGTGAATTGTACTGCAGTACCTTGAGGGTCATCATCATTATCGGTGATTCCTCTTGCGCCTGTTAACAACTTACATCATTGGCTGGTAATCAGGTGATGTCTTTCCATGTTCGACATCAGAACATCTTTTCACATGGATCGACTTGTACTTCGGGTGAAGATTGAACAAGTTTGAAGACCCCGCATCTAGTTTCATCCATTCGGGCTGCAATATATTCAGGAAAATAAAGACATCAAATGTACATCATAGCTGTGTAGATAATCATCCAAGCTAAGGGATGATGGCTCTACCAGAATCATTAGTCTACCACATAGACGATTGTCTGTCCTATGTACATGAAAATGAATTTATAAAGCTGAGCATGGGAATGCCCGCCTCAACTAGATCATGAAAATATTATGAAGATAATGTATTGTATTGTATCTTATTACAAGTCACCTTCAAGTTCGAAAAACCTTCGATCCTCATGATAAAGCATTTCATCCGACATTAGAAGATTTACGACCTCATGCTTTAGGGGGCAACCGTTATAGACATATTTGGGCACTGCAACCCCAATCACATATGTCAATAAACCAAGGGCTCTAAAACCCCTAAAAGTGTTGTTTCATACCCTAAAGGATCAAGGTCAACTGATTACATCAGTTCTCCCTGAAAAACTGCTCAGAATTGGTCAAAATTGAACCATACAGACTGCTCCATGTTGAGGGTGCGATGCATCTCACCTGCAACACACAAAGGGTGTGATGCATACTGAAAAGCCTTCTTGTAGGGTGCGATGAGTGAGAGCAGACAAATGGCAGAGGCAGTTTGCTAGGTGGAAACTCAAAGAATCTTCTAGAAACTACTCATACGACACTTGCCTCTCTGAATTCGCCCAGGGATGAGTAAGAGATCATGAAATCTCCAAGTGGAACCAAGAACTCTCAGTGAAATGACACTAATCAAATCCCAGAAGCTGACTCACTCTCCTGCAAACATCTATATATGGATCCCTAATCCTAGAGATCCAGAGGTTGGAATTTTTTAATTTGTAAGGAAGTGTTGTTGGTTTCTCTTTGAGACATTGTATTGTTGGGTGATCTTGCTTTTTATGAGGTGAAGAGGGCTTTCATGCTGGGAGGATGGCACTGGATCAGACAGCTTGGTTGTAATCCTCTCTTCTACTACTTCTATCAATAAAGCTATTTGAGTTTCCCTCCATACACTTGTATATCTCTGAATCTTGTATTTATTTATGAATTTGTATGGTTAATATACATCTGATCCTATATTGTTTATGGTTATAGATCTCTATGCTTTGATGGTATTTTGCTGCCTTGACTCTACAGGTGTTCTTGAAGCGGGACAAGTGAGAAAGGAGTGGTGAAAGCTTTATCAAGGGAGAGAGGAAACAAGCAAGGAGACTAGCGAAAGACTGAGGTTGGTACTCTTTGCTTCTCTCTCATCTATCTCTCATAAAGGAAAACACAAGTAACTTTGGTTTGTTTGTTTCTAAGATAGCTACCCGTCTTAGTGGGACTAGCAGCTCTGAATGGACACTAGTTTTCCCAATAACACACCACAAGTACAATATGTACAACATATACACAACAATAGTACTGCACATCCAAAGACCACATTGTCTCTACCAGGAAACCTAGTTTCTAGGGTATTTCCCACTTATCCATGTTTGTCCCAGCATGTCGCAAATCACACTACTTTCATTCCATTGATGTATCCCTCAACATTACCTATCCATAACATAAACATAGGCATAGTACAAGCATATAATATCAAATCTCATCCATGTGATACTAACCTCATAGATCTGCCAAGGCTATTCTTCCCACTTGATTCCTCATAAAACCGGGAACCTCTTCGTGCCATTCACCTACATAAGCAATCATTCATCCACAAGCATGATCCCTGACGATTCTGTTAAACAATGACATACATACATGTTGGACATTGGATAGACAAACGTTCCCCGTATGTTTCGAGACATGGACTAACCACCTCTCATGGATCCTTATCTCTGGTGATGTGATCATTGATTAACACCTGCTGGTTTGGTCTAACAGCAATCGCAATTCCCAACAATACATACATATATATAATCATTAACATAAAACAATCATGATCCCTGACGACCCTGTCAAACAACATATATATATATATATAAAGAAATCATGATCCCTTATGACCCTACCAGACAACATAACACACACACACACATATATAAAAATAAACATTAGCATGATTGTCAAGTCAATTTACTAAGTAAACTAACACAGGTGTTTTAATTGTCAATCCATGTTTGTAGACTTGAAAGCATGTCCAAAGTATATGGATTTCAGGTAAAGTCAATTTCGGAAGGCAAGGATCGAAGGTTAAGGGAAATTCATATTACAAATAAGTTCTAAGTTTAAAGAAACTAAAAAGTCTCTGATTCAAGATGCAGTAAGCGAAGGAAGAGGCTCCTAACTTAGGAGGTCCTGGTTGTCCTTCCCCACAGTACTGTCCTCAAGAAGAGAAACTAAAGAGCAACAGTTTGTGATGTGTAGAAAGCAAGAGAAGAGGCTCCTAACTTAGGAGGTCCTGGTTGTCCCGCCTCACAGTTCTACTCAAACAACATTACCATTACATCAAATCATAAACTGGAATTCAAGAAACAATTCAAGAAATATCAAAGGATGATTTTTAGTTGTGGTTCATAATTTGATAGAAAGAGAATTTAACTTAAATACTTGGTTTTCCTTTCATACACAAATTAGATTTTAAACCATCCAAAAATCATACAGAAATCATAACACATCTAAGTAACTGAATCATAACACTGAAACAAGAAATACTGAATCAAAATTATGCTAATTTATACAAAATTTAACCAAAGTGTACTTAGCATGGTATGGGGGCCCTCCAACCTTGCCTTGTACACTTGAAGAACCCTTCAGCTACAACTAACTTAATAAAGCATCCACAACATGAACAACAAATAGAACAATAGAAATGATTCTTCAAATTATCTCAAAAGTCTCAAATAATCTTAATACAATATTACCTCCTTTGAGTGGTCCATAAACTTTGTTTAAATAAGAAAATCCTAAACAAACTTTGTTATAATGGCTCTAACAGCCTTATCAATCCTAATCCATCCATACAGGTCAAACTCATCAAGTCTGGTTCACAAAATCAGGAAAAATCCCACAAAATAATAAATTTGCTCCTTTTTACTAGGAATTCCTGAATGACAGGTCAAGTTTGACCAGCATTGATCGGACATGTTTTTGCTCAGTTTGACTGAACCAATAGGTGTTTCTTCATACGTGGTTCCCAATATTTCCAAATATCTGCTCAGATCTTGCCCAGTTGACCTACAAATATGACTTCGATGGAGCTATTACGGGAATTTTTAATGCAATCCAAATTTACTCTTAAAACCCAATTTTTACAAAAATTTCCAAAAATTGAAAAACTTAATTTAGTTGCCTAAATATGCAAAATATGACTAAAATGAGGCATATATAGGTGAAATAGGATGGAATATGGTGGTAAATAAATATATTTAGGATAGGAAAAGATGACCAAAATTGAGGGCCAATAATGATCATGATCATAGTACCATTACCAGGTATCATAAGGTCAAGGTTAAGACAACTCCCTATATATATATATATATATATATATATATATATATATATATATATATATATATATATATATATATATATATATATATATAAGCATAAAGCAATCATGATCCTTGACGACCCTGTCATACAACATTACACACACACACACACATATATATATAAACATAAACATTAGCATGATCATGATCATAGTACTATTACCAGGTATCATAAAGTCAAGGTTAAGACAACTCCCTTTATCCGTGCACACCATGCACAACATTGAGAACAATAGTTCCCAATTTAGCCAAGGCATCTGTTGCCTCAAATCCATTTACTTTTCGTGTTACTTTTCCCATGATTGTCCCGCCATCGTCCATTTACTCCATGGACCCAACCAATCCAACTGGTTGTCATATTCTTACCTTTAGTTGCCCTTTACTCATGCACCAAGCTTCATCTGGGTCTTAATTACCTGTTGGGTTCCACATACTTCTCCCCGAGCTCCATTAACTTTCCTCTTTCCCAAACCAATTCCCAAGACCCTCAAAACATAAAAGACAAGAATAAGAAACAAACAAGAAAACCATGAAAACCAATAACAATACGACACCACAAATGCAGTGGCATGGCCATGCATCAGACATAAACAAGACTGCAAATCAAACACAAGCAAATCACAAGTTATCGAAAGCACAAGACTCTTAACAAACACCATGACTCAACCCCAGGGTTCCCATTGCTTCCAAGGGAAAATTCAACTTGAGCCTTCTTCAAGATTTCATGGTAGTATTTTTTGCCATGTAATTCCCTGCATCATACTACTATAACCACATAACTATCAATGTATAAATAAATATAACAATATACCAGTTATCTTACCTTGTTGTGCCAAGCACGTTGCCATATAACTAAATACGTCCATGCCATCTCTCAAGGGACTCTGATTCCCTTGACGAATCTAGCTATAACTAGAAACTATATAATATACCTGTCAAATACATGTTCATGAATATAACACCTATCCACATAATGTGAGACAAAATCAAGATTAAGAAGACTTCATGTAATCACTCATTCATTTGGAATTGCAATTTCCAAACACAGTCAAAGGAATTCTCACCCAATTCCTTTCTTTTGCCTTTTTCCTTGTTGGAATTGAGTCTTACCATGTACTATCACATCACCCAGCTGTTAGTTATATAAACACATTAATCGTTACCTTGTCACGCTAATACCAAGCATGTTTCCCTGCAACTGTTCACACATGTCAGTCACATGTTCCAAAAATCAAGACATTGTATTTATTAATTTGAAATCAACCTTTACCAAGACTAAAAACCATGTCATAGTCAACAATCAACTCACATTAATTAGTCATAGCGCTAAAACTAGCACCCACTTGCACTCAAGTACAAATCAACTATCTTAGAACATATTGTGTTAGTACATTTGTCTTAAAACAAAATCATTCCTTCATGCAATCTTATAGACACACACTCATATCATGCAATTAATCAGACATTCAAACAACCTATAAACATACCATGTTAGATAACCAAATAGATGACATAATCAATCTCATACCTAAATGTATCTCAGGGGAGGTTATCATGTCTACACAAATTAGTCTAGATTAGTACAACACAATATCATAAATATATTGACCCATACCTGAATACCATAACCATAACCATCTACACAAGCCAATTTAGATTAGCACGATACATATAACATTAAGATCTTAAATGCAATGACCATAACCATCATGCATATGACCACAATGCATATAACAACAAGATACTATCATTCATGACTATTTGATGCATGTACATATGACCACACTAATCAACTAACATCTATCATGCATGTAACCACAACAACAATAGAATGGTAGGCATGTACATAACCATAATGCATATAACAACCATTAACCACCATACCTACATGCCCAACATACAAACCTGTATGTCGATCTACTCTTACCCCGAGGTCCAGTGCTATAACCACGCTTTGATTTTTTGCATCTCCTACTCCATCGCAGCCAACATATCAACATCATAACATACCAACAACATCATGATGACACAATAACACAACAATGACTATCACAATGCATGCATACAATCACATAGACAACTAGCATACATGCATGGAAAACACATTATGCCCATCTAGTCTGAGTGTTTGAACCAGGAAGCTTTAATACCATTCTGTAACAACCCCTCCCACATTTACCCACTTTCACTAGCCTGTCAGGCTAAGAATGAGATGAGGGTTACTATGACATGACTCAACCTCCTAACTGTAGTTAAGAAAGTGGAATCGACAAACCAAAACTTTATTAACCTTCCTCGGGAGTTACAAGACCCCTGGGAGCTAAACAACCACTCTAGGTGCCCAAACCCTGAGCTAACTTGCCTTGTTAATGATCTAGTCTTCCAGTCGCTTACATAACAAGGCAAGCTAGTGGTTGTAACTCTCTAGTCACATGGATAACCCTACTTCCTAGCGACTTCATTCCAAATTTCCCAGTTCTGAGCATGCGACCATGGAATCTGAGCCACTTTTCAAGGGCTAGTCTCTAGACCACTACCCATAACTTGATGAGACTTTCCAGAATAATAAATTACACAAAGAAAATTTCTCTAACATAAAACTTGATCAAGGACTTGACCTAACCAGGTCGAACCATGACAATCATTTCGTCAATGTAACACCCTCACCCCACATCTACCCAAGTAACTGGCCAACTAGGGTAAATATGTGACGAGAGGCCACTATAATGGGATTCAACCTCCTAGGTGACCTTAAGGAAGTGGAATCAACGGAAACACACCACACAAACCTTCCACATTAGCAACAGAACTCCTAAGAGCCAATCCAACCACACAGGTAACCAGCCCTTGAGACCAACTGAAGTTTTAGACCACTAAACCCCAGGACGCTCCCTTGATATGGACATGCATGCATCTAGGAGGCTCTAGATGTTCCCACAACATGGGTATGCATGCGTCTAGGGACTATTCTACCCTGTGTTGTGCTTACGTCTCTGGGATTTGAGCCACTTTTTCAGGTCCAGAGCCCAAGTCAATGCCTAGAACTTAATGACACTTTCGAAAATGAATTTACACAACATAACAATGATGCATTTGCAAAAGCAATGACAAGGTCTAGACTTGTCCCCTACTATTCCTTACAGGCATTTCGTCAAACATGTCACAAATATGTAATCTACAGGTCTAAACAATAGTGTTAAGCATAGGGGTCTCCTACTTATCTGAGATTCGTTATGAGGCATTGTTTCCTTATCACATTAGTTGCAATGTCATCTATTAGACCATAGATACATTGTTCATTCATTTACAAGTAAAAACATGAGGAGGGCCACATATCATCACTATCATAATATATGCTTATAACCAACATAATAACAACAAAAATACCAAGGATACATCAGCGATAGAATACACATATAAACTAGGACAATACTCATGAATTAACAAGGATAAATAACCTCGTATTAATGATGAAAAAGCCAACTCGGGATGGGACTATCACATTCCACCCAACCATAGAATGGATGAGCCAATTCTCTCTTCAGCCATTCACCCCCGTGCCATATTCCAAGCATGAATGTGGGACTTAAACCAAAAGAACCAACCAGGGCATCCCAAGGCTACACCACCTCACCCTCATCAATAGAAACCAGGCTTTACCGTAATCCTTCTCGGATCACTAGGCCAAACAATAAACATGTAATAACAAGCTTTACCATGATCTCCACCATACCACTAGGCCAAAAAAAACATGGATGCCACCATATTTCTCCACCTACACCATGAGGAATTTTCCTATCTCCTAGTCTCTCAAGCTTTACTTCCATCCACACTGGATTAGTAGGCCCTAAACCGAGACCCACTTTCCAGGATTTACCACATATCCCATCCCGGGATTACTAGGCCCGATGGAGAGCACCCACTTCTAAGCTTTACCGTATTTCCCGCCATTCACCGGTCGAGTATTCCTAGGCCCACCGAGGCAACACAAATCCAGCTTTATCATAACCCATAGTCTGGTTCAACGGTTACTAGGCCATGTGTTGTATTATTCAGAGATCCACCTCACTCAGCTTTCAATCCATTCGACAATCCAACTCAACCGAAATATGTGAACCCCATCACACCATGGCTATTTGGAAACGAAAGGCTAGGCTGAAAACATTGTCATACTTGGAAAAACCCATGCCATAACAACAAAGAATCACATGCAATACCATGCATGCCAAATATAGCAAGGAAAACACACATGTGAATCGATACCTACAAATAATCCTACTATAGTTGCTTGCTCCTTCTCTTCCTTGCGTGCTCCTTCCTTCCTCTTGCCTTCTTTTCCTTTCTTGATCCAATGCCAAAGTCCTCCAAGAAAACTCTAAGTGTCCAAGAGTGAGAGAGAGAATAATGAGAGAGCTCCAATACTGAACTGAAAAAATGTTACAAACTGATCCTCATAAACCTTTTTATCAATTAGGCCTCTATTTTTTTCATTTTCCTCCTCACATGCAACTTGTGACTTTTGACCTTCCTTTTCTCCTAATTTCCTTTATTCTCATAAATAAATGTGCCAAATTTTCCATTTTGCCTTTCCAAAGCCTTAGTCATTGCCTTTGCCAATTCCTTAGCCTTAATAAGCCAATGAACACCCACACTAGGATGTCTTAAAATTCAACTTGGAATAAGTGTGCCATCAATTGTGCTTATTATTTTGCCTTTATTAACTTTTATTTCATGGAATTTTCACCAGGGCTGTTACAATCAAACATATAGTGAACATCAAAATATACAGGTCATGAATGCATAATTAAACATAAGGTCTGATACTTATCTGAGAATTACCAAGAAGGTCTAATGCCCTCTCACAATAACTGCAATAACATTTATTAGGTCATGCAAGCAATAACCATTCATTTACCAATCAAAACGTGATAAGCCCCATAACTAGAATCTGTCATAAAACCATGCTTATAACCAAACATATACCATAATAATAACAATGATAGAACATCCATCAAAGCCACATCATAAAAAGTACATTTACTCATAAAATACAAGAGGAAAGGAGCTCTTACTAACATATGCAAAAGCCAACCAAGTCAAGGACTTCCATGTACCACTTGACCATAGATTGGGCTGAACCAAATCTTTCTTTCAGCCAATCACCCCGGTGCCATATTCTAAGCATGAATGTGGGATATCATGGAATAAACCAAGCAAAATGAAACCAGGTCTTCTAAAGGCCAAACCACCTCAACCCTCAAATAGTGATTCCACCTCACGGTCGGACATCACTAAAACCAACCAAACTGGTCTCTACCCGAGTTGTCTAGGGCTCCAGAGCATTTGTTCCAACTTGACTCGAGGACTAGTAACTCAACCCACAGTGGTCGTAAGACTACAGAGTTTTTTTCCAACTAAGGCTTTAGGACTAGTAATTCAAACCACCAAGGGATCTAAAGCGTTTTTCCAACTAAGGCTCCAAGAATAGTAACTCAACCCAAGTTGTTTCAAGGCTTCTAGAGTGTTTGTCCAACCAAGGCTCTAGGAACTAGTAACTTAACCCACAACCATAAGGAACCCGAGCACCAATCAGAAACAACAAGTGGAAAACCCACAACACCATGGCTATCTAAGAAATGGCAAGGCTAGGAAAACCACTGCCAATCTAGGCAATCCTCCATGCCAATGACATATCATAACCAAGAAACCACATGCATGCCAAAACTAGCAAGGAAATCATAGATGCAACTCGATACCTGCAAAGCAATCTTGTTGTAACTGTTGATCCAACTGTTCCCTTACGCTTTCCTGCTTTCCTTTGCCTTCTTTCTCAAATCCAAAGTATGCCAAAGTGGTCCAATAATACTCTAAGTGTGTAAGAGTATGAGAGAGAGAGAGTAGAGAGAGAGCTCCAAAACTGAACTGATAAAAGTCTACAAACTGATCCTCATAAGACTTTTTATTATCAAGGCCTCTATTTTCGTCATTTTCCTTCATTTTTCTTCAATTTCCTCTCGTGCAAATACGTGACCTTTCATCTCCCTTTTCTCCTATTTTCCTTTATTTTCATAAATAAATTCCAATTAATGCCTCTTTGTCTTTGCCAATTTCCTTAGCCATAATAAACCGAAAGTGACACCCACTAGGATGTTTTACCCAAGATTCGGCTTGGAATTCGTGTCCCATGACCTTGGTTATATGTGTGTGTGTGTGTGTGTGTGTGGAGAATAAACCAAGGGTTGTTAAAATCATGTTGAAAGTTGATATCAGTTGCTCATCTTCAAAATACATTACATCTAATGGGTTTGAGCATGCTAATTGAGAAATTTTGCAGAATAATTCAACATAACTTGCAAAAGCTCTGAAATTACATTAACAATGTCTATACGCAATTTCCGCAAATCATTGGCTAATTTTGTAATAATGAACATGATTCAATATGTTTGTTCTTTAATGTGTATATCTATGAGTTTGCTTTGTTTCATTTTGATTCATGGTCAAGCTAGAATTGATAAGATAAAACACAACTTACATCAACAAAAAAATTTCTCTAGTAAAAAATTAAGAAATATATATAAGAATAGCATTTAAATGATGAACATAAATAAATGTAAAATGTCATGTTAAGGACAATTTTAAAAAGAAATCAGTCATAAAAAATTACTTGACAGATAAGAGTGCTCATCAAATTTATGCCCTGCTTGCACCCCGCAGATCTAGCGATGGGTTGTCTTATAACAATTTATAGAAATGTTATGTTTCTGCAATTTCTTGTTCAAGAAATTTGTTAAAATTTTCTCCTACTCCCATGAAGCAGTAGGAATATAAATCTGAAAATTTAGTTTTTGACCTTTGTCCCTGCTCCTATTAGGAGGAGGCTGGTTTTTAGCTTTTCTAGAATCTTGTGAGGCAAAAGTGATGTACATCTTGATGTATTTGCCATTTCCAGAGGCAAATTTTCAATATAATCCAAATGCTCATTCCTCTTAAAAAAGAAAAGAAAAGAAATACTCATTAATTAATTATTTCATTTTAAATATTATTAACTATACACATTCAATACTATAATTGTCAAAACAAACAAATTGTGCTCAAGTTTTTACTAAGATGTTGTTATCTTGTCAAATAAGTAAATCAAGGTTATAATGTAAGTTTTGCACTACTACTTTTAAATATATCACATTAATATTTTTGCATAAATTCTGTGTTGATGCTTTATAAAAGATATTGTATCCATGCTTTATCATAAAATTTGCACCTGTGTTCTAATATAACCTAGAACGATTGACACTTTAATAGACTTGTGTTATAATTGGAGAAAGACAGTGCATAACCCGAAAACAATGGGAAACCCATATATATGACATCCCATGAAGAATAGATTATCGAATCACTTTAATTTTATTAACTAGCAATTGCCCCTAAAGGTGCAAAGATACACCGAAGGAAATTTACCTGTAATACCAAATCCACCAAAGTTAGCAGACAATTTCAGATAAATAACACATAGATATACCATGGAGTTTATGGGACTAGTGTCAGTGGATTTGCGGGTTTGATTCTACTTCTTGGCTACTTGCCCACTATTGGTTCTCTAGTTTTCATGTTTATTGTTCGTCCTACAAAGGAGATCACAGAAAAAAATGAGCAAAAGTGATTCTACCATATTCTCTACATATCTCTAGGATTAGCGAGGTTCCTGATCAGGATTTAAACAGGAACGCAACAAATTACAGAGATAACTATAAATACAGAGATGCAACGGAAATAATACTTCATTTTGTTAATGTAAAATACTGAAATATGCTTACAAACAACAATTGAAATAAAGCATCTAGGGCGATGGTAGCTTATCTCTGAGAAGAGATGTGGCGGCTACATGCCTCTGAACTGTGTTACAATGAGGCTCAAAGGCCTATTTATTGTTGAGAAACAATGGAAAACCCTAAACATCCAAAAACCTAACCCTAGAAGATGAAATGCCAAACTATGGGCCCTGTTTGGATAATTTGGTACATCAACTTCCCGGGGTCGTAACTTTGGCATATGATCTCTGTTTGACATGCACAATATCTCGTTAGAAATATCTATCCAAGAACTACAACTTTGGGAAGGGCCTCAAAATGGCTCTGGAAGTTCAGGACCCAAAAAAGGTTGTTTAGGGCCTCAAAACAGCTCTGCAAGTTCAGGACCCAAAAGCTGCTAAAAATAGTAAATTGTGCTACAATTAAGGAAATTGAAAAGTTGAAAGGAACAATGGTGGGGGTCCAAGTGGACTTGGCAGCTGGCCACCAATATCCACCTAGATCATTCCTCCCCCCTTAGAAAGCAATGGTCCCCATTGCTTTGAGTTCCTCCATGAGATGAGGAAACTTCTGTTAAACTTGGTCCTTGGTGAGCCACTTGCCCTGGTGAAGGAGTTGGCCTACTTTGACAACTCGATACAGTTGGATATTCCGTTGGCGAGTGTGCTTGATTTGTGTGTCCATGATCCGATCAGTTGCAGCTTGTTCCATGCAATCTGGATTTAACTCTGTGGGTGTGAGTTGTTCTGCAATGTCGGATGTGTCTAGTAATGGTGGAAAGTATGGCCGAAGGAAGTCCACATTGAACACTGCGTGCAAGCCAAGGAATTGGGGAATTTTGAGCTCAAATGCATTGTCTCCGACAACCTTGGTAATGGTGTAATGACCATATCGAAGTGGTCTGAGTTTCCGATAGGCTCCGGTAAGGCGTTCCTTTTGCAAATGCAACCAGACTTTGTCGCCCACCTGAAACTTGTGTGGCACCCGATGTTGATCATGTCGTTGCTTGTACTTGGCATTTGATTTCTCCATAATGTCATGGACCTGCTAGCAAATATGTTGGATGTGCTCAATGAAGCTGGTTGCCTTATCTGTTTCGGACTAGACATGAGCCGAATCTGTGTGAGTAGTTATAAATGGCATGGTCACATCAATGGGACATAGTGGCTGGAATCCCAAGCCCACCTGAAAAGGGTTGTGGCCAGTCGAGATATGAAGAGCCTGGTTGTAGCTGTGCTGAACATAGGAGAGGCTCTCGTCCCATGTGCGTGGATTCTTTGAGTTGTACATGCGCAGAATGTGTACGATCATCCTGTTGACAACCTCTGTTCGGCCATCAGTTTGAGGATGGAAGGTTGTGGACTTAGTGAGTTTGGTGTCCAACCTCGACCAGAGACTAGACCAAAATGAACTGAGGAACCTGCTATCCCGATCTGAGATGATAGATTGTGGGATCCCAAAGTGTACCCACACTCGTACAAATAAGAGTTTAACAGTGGCTTCTGGTGTGATATTCTTCTTGCTGGCCACCATAATGGCCATCTTCGAGAACCTGTCGACGACCACAAAAACACAGTCGTTTCCATGCTTAGTGGAAGGAAGGCCTGACATGTAATCCATGGGGATGGATTCCCAAGGTCGATTAGGGGTAGGCAGTGGGGTATAGAGGCCTTGCTTCTTGATGGTCGGTTTGGAAATGGCGCAAGAAATGCATGATCTGATGTACTTCCCGACATCCTGTCGAAGATTCGGCCAATAGAAATACTTCTGCAGTACTGCCACTGTTTTCTCTACCCCAAAATGCCCAGCAGCCCGACTGTAGTGTGCTTCCCAAATAATCTTGGCACGCTCGCTTGAAGGAACACAAAGGTGACCCAGGTGGCATAACAGGGCATCCTGGAGGTGAAAATCTGGAACATGTTGACCCTCCAAGAGTGTCTGGTATGTGTGGTCAAATTCTGGGTCGTTTTTGTAAAGAAGTGGCCAATCAGAAGTCTCGTGCCCACAAGAGTTGAGCACAGTGGTTAATGCCATGATCAGTGGTCGACTGAGGCATTCTGAAACATTATTGGTGTTGCCCTTCTTGTACTTGATATTTAAATGGAACTGTTGCAGGTATGTGGACCACTTCTGATGGCAATCATTCTGCAATTTCCCTTGGGTCTGTATGAACTGCAGGGCTCGATGGTCTGTGTGGATGACCGTTTCCTTCCCCAAAATGTAATGCTTCCATTGTCGGCAAGCCTGCACAATGGGATACATCTCTTTGTCATAAGTGGGATCTTCTAGACTGCGTCTGAAAGTGTCTCACTGTGATATGCCACTAGATGCTCGTGTTGAGTAAGGACTGCCCCAATAGCATAGTCAGAGGCATCTGTCTCGACCTCAAATGGTTGTTGCAAGTCTGGTAATGTGAGCACTGGTGCCGTGCAGAGGTGATCTTTCAACTCTGTGAATGCCTTCTGTTGAGATTCATACCAAAAGAATTTTGCTTTTGCTCCTCCCTTGGTGACTTGACTCAAGGGCCAAGTGATATGAGAAAATCCCAACACGAACCTGCGGTAGAAGTTGGCAAGACTTAGAAAGCTATGGAGCTCTGTCAGAGTGGTCGGAGATGGCCATTCCCGAATGACTTGGATCTTGGATGGATCCACATGCACCCCCTGTTCATCAATAATGTATCCCAGATACTGAACCTGGGTCATGCCAAAAGTGCATTTCTCCAAATTGGCACATAACTTGTGTTGCTGCAGCGTTTGGAGAACCTGTAGGATGTGGTGGAGGTGCTCTTCCCAACTCTGGTTGAAGATCAGGATGTCATCCAAGTATACCACTACAAATGAGTTGGTGAATGGCTGCAAGATGTCATCCATTAGCCTCATGAAGGTTGCAGGAGCATTCGTCTATCTGAAAGGCATAACCAACCATTCGAAAAGGCCCTCCTTCGCTTTGAAGGCAGTCTTCCACACATCGGAGGGTTTGATTGGTACCTGGTGATATCTTGACTTCAAATTGATCTTGCTGAAATATTTTGCCCCCTTCAGTTGGTCCAGGAGGTCATCGACCCGTGGGATTGGGTACCTATTACGAATAGTGATCTTGTTCAACGCTCGATAGTCAATACAGAGTCTCCAAGTCCCATCCTTCTTCTGTACCAACACAATCGGCCTCCCACATGGAGATGAACTCGGTCGGATGTGACTTTCTGCAACAGCTCCTGAATCTGCCTCTTGATTTCATCGTTCTCCAGAATAGAGCACCGATAGATTGGTCCATTGGGTAGCGGTGCACCTGGGGCCAGATCGATGGAGTGCTTGACCTAACAGTGCAGAGGAACCCTTGTGGGGGAGGTGAAGATGTCCTCGTACTCCTCCACGACCTTGTCCATATGTAGTTGTCGTGCAGAGGGGCCCTGTCTGGAGGTCATGGCCACTGTCTTCTTCTTTACTTGAGGGCATATCATCAGGAAAACAAATTTCCTGGTCTTGGAAATGAGCTTACTGCATTGTTTTGCAGTAACCAAAGAGATGACAGTAGATGGTGCTACCTCCAATATCCTGTACAACTTATTTCCCAAAGTAACAATAACAACACGAGGCCTTGATTCATACATAGCATGTCGCTTCCACAAGTATGGTTGTCATAATAATACATCACAAACTTCAAGGGGAGCAATGTCACACAATACCTCATCCGTGAAGGGCTTGATATTGTATGGAAGGCAACACTGCTGGCTCACACGAAGATCTTGTCATTGGTGAAGCCACCCGATGGTGTACGGTTGTGGATGTGCCGTCGTCGGTAAGCCCAGCCGCTTCAAGACCTTTGCCGAAATGAGGTTCTTTTGGCTCCCGCTGTCGACAATGAACTGTAGCGGGGAGCCCTTTACCCACATCTAGGAGCGGAAGAGACGCTCCTCCTCCTCTAGATCTTCGGGTTCCTCCTTCTATATCTTCGTGGTAGCAACGGTGGCGTTGGGCTCCGCATCGATAATCTGCTTCCCTTTGTCATTCCCATTGTTGAGTTCTGACTCAGAGTCGGAACATGCATCTGATTCTAAAACCCTTACCTCAGCCACCAGTGACTGCTTGGCCTGACACTCACTTGTGTTGTGAGTGGAGCTCTTATGGAACTCACACCACTTTCCCGTGTCCCTTTTCGGCTTCACGTAGTTGTTCTTTGCTTGCAGCTTTGGCGGGTTGTCTTGGGTCGCCCCGCCTTAGATTTGTCCTTTTTTTCTGCGGTTTCGGGGCACCTTTCCCTTGCTTTGGATTCGCAGATCCAAAGTCTCACTTCTTCTGTTTAAACTTTTGCTCGACCTTGACGACATATAGGTATGTCGTGCCGAGCGAGGGGATGTTCAGGAATTCTATTTCTTCCTGGATGTACTTGTGTAGGAAGCCGCGGTATTTGAGTACCAAATGCTGCTCTGAATCCTTGACACCCAACTTTGTGCGAAGGGTATGGAAAATATTGGTAAACTTTGGAACGTCTTGGTCCCTCCCCTGTCGCAGCGTGGTCCACTTTATGTATTGATCCTCGTAGCTTCCGACAGGGTAGTACTGCTCCTTGATGGCATCCCAGAATGAATCCCAAGTGGGTGCGGCTGAAAATAGTGAGCCTGTACTTTCATCCTTCTGCTCACAGTAGGTCTCCCACCAGTCCTTGACATGGGGGGCTGCTTTGAGAAGATCGAAAATAATTTTTTCCTGACTGGAAAAATTGTGAATAGAAAAATAACCCTCTAGCAGATTTAACCATTTATCGACGGCATCTGCATCTATCTGACCCTCGAATATGTGGATTTCAAAATTAACTTGTACCTTAAACGGTGTGGCATTTCCAGAGTAGCTGTTGGAAGCTGATGCGTCGCCCTTGGGTAACCACTGAAGGATCTGGGCAAAGCTGTCCATCATCGTGTTCCTTTGTCGCTCAAGGGATTCTTCGAGCAAGATTTTGATAGGATCTCCTTCCCTCTCATCTTTCTTTTCATCCGCCATGGGAGGGCATCAGGATTTGCGAGGCTGGTCTTGCAAAGGTTTGAACAGTTCAATCCCTAACTCCTTATATCCCGACCTCATTGGGGACATGCAAAGAAAAACAGAGAAAAAAAAAAGCAGACCGCTCTAATACCACTAATCCAGATTTAAACAGGAACGCAACAAATTACATAGATAACTATAAATACAGAGATGCAGTGGAAATAATACTTCATTTCATTAATGTAAAATACTAAAATATGATTACAAACAACAATTGAAATAAACCAGCTAGGGCGATGGTAGCTTATCTCTGAGAAGAGATGTGGCAGATACATGCCTCTGAACTGTGTTACAATGAGGTTCGAAGGCCTATTTATTGTTGAGAAACAATGGAAAACCCTAAACATCCAAAAACCTAACCCTAGAAGATGAAACACCACACTGTGGGCTCTGTTTGGGTAAATTGGTACATCAACTTCCTGAGGTCGTAACTTTGGCATATGATTTCCGTTTGACGCGCACAATATCTCGTTAGAAAGATCTATCTGAGAACTACAAAAAAACGTCATTTAGGGCCTTAAAACGGCTCCGGAAGTTCAACACTCGAAAAACTGCTAAAAATAGTAAATTGTGCTACAATTAAGGAAACTGAAAAGCTAAAAGGAACAATGGTGGGGGTCCAAGTGGACTTGGCAGGTGGCCACCAATATCCACCTGGATCAGTTCCTTATGGTTCTAATCACAGTTGAGAATGTGTCAAATAATTTCCCTATTGCAGGCTACAAAATCATAGTTGCAGTTATCGTGGTTTTTCTTTCGCTTCCTCTTGTGGTGATTGCTCAGACAGAGATGAAAAAATGAAGTAGCAACAGATTTCCACTAAGAGCTCAACCATAGAAATTGAAGTTGTAGATTGTGCCATGGTGATTGCTAAGGCAGAGATGGAAAAATGGAAGCATCAAGAGATTTCCATCAAGATCTCAACCACAGAAATTGAAGCTGTAAATCATGCCAAAATAATTATGCTTACAAAAGAAAATGAAGAGAAGAAGAATCCCCAACATTGCCTAGAGATCGAAGAAGGAAAATCGATTAGCAACACATAATATATTAGGCATAGCAATGAAGTGAGAGTTAGAGCTTCTATTCAATCTTGTATTGTAAAATTCTTCAAAAGCCCCAAAAGAGGAGACTACTTCACAATTCCTCTAGTAAGCATCAATATGATGATTTTGTTTTTAGCATGTACTTGCAGGATTGGATCAACTTTGACTACCATTGATAACATGGGACAGATTGGGAAAGCTCATAGATATAATCAGACAACTGTAAGCACCTTTGTTGCGCTTATTAGCATTTGGAATTTCCTAGGCCCTTGATTTTGACCATAGTTATGGTTATTTCTTCCATTGAGCATATTTTCATAGCCTTCGCTCTTTTGGGTTCACTATACGTAGCGTCCATTATAATTGGATCGTGTTTTGGAGCTCAATTTCCTGTAGTGTATGCTGTTTGTCCAAAATTTCAGAAAATTTAAAGGAGGTAGAGATTCTCGATCCATATGGAAGTAGAGAAATTGATTGGACGGTGGTAAGAAACTTATGGATATTGGCATCACATGCAGAGTTATCCAAAAAATCTTCTAATTTGTAATTAAAAATGCCATTCAAACACAACAACCACATTATTTGGGGCCGCTATGACGCTCTCTCTAGTGCATAAATGAGAAAACACGATGCACTTCATTGATATGAGAAACGACATTATCTAAGGCGCGTACTCCATGAGAGATGATTTCACTGTCTTCATGCCCAATCTACAACCTTCTCGTAGGAAACAAGGAGGAGTTTTAAGAACGAAGTGATAAGTTCCCTCATTGTTAAACCAGGGAACAATCCCTTTGCATCTTCGAAATCATGAACTGTAGTAGGAGCATTAATGGCTCCATTGGTGAACAACAACAAAATCGTGAATGATAACAGGGGCATTAATGGCTTTGTTGATGTGAAATTGTACGCAAAACTATTTCCATGTGTCAATTTTTCATTAGACAGGATGATGAAAATGGTGCTTCGAGATTAGATGGGTTGAACAGTGTTTGCCCAACCCAATCCAGCAAAGAGAATACCTTCGGTGTAAAAATATTTTTATTTACATATGTCAAAAAACATCATCACTTCAATGTAAAGTATCCCACAATGTAACACCCTCCTCCCACATTTACCCAAGCTAACAGGTCCACCAGGGTAAACATGTGACGAAAGGCCATTATGATATGATTTAGCTCCCAATGTATAGTTAAGGAAGTGGAATCGACAAAACAAAACCAATCTAACCCTACTCAGGAGTTACATACCCTTCAAGAGCCAACCAACACTACCAGGTAACCAACCCTTGAGACAACTTGACATTTAATTGATATGGACCCTTAGCCGCTCCCATGACAAGCCATCCATGCGATTGAGGCCTTCTAGTCGCTCCCACAACAAGGCATTCCAATGATTGTGGACTTTTTCAGCCAGTTATGAGCTAGCGACCCCAGATTCTATGCCACTTTTTTCAATACCAAGTCTTAGGCCACTGCCCAAAACTTCATGAAACTTTAAAAAATGATAAATAACAATGGAATAAGGCTACTAATGCAATCATTGGTACAAACACTTAATCTGACCCCTACTAGCCATGACATGCATTTCGTCAAACATGTCACAAATATGAAATCTATAGGTCATAACAATGGATCTGAGCATAGGGGTCTCATACTTATTTGAGATTCATAAGGAAGCATTGATGCCTTATCACAATAGCTGCATTATTATATATTAGGTAATATATTCATTGTTCATTTGTGTGCTAATCAAAACATGATGAGAGCCATGCATCAAAACGATCACAAAACATCCTCTTAACTAACATATATTCAACATAAATAACAAAGATATAACAACCATAAAAACCACATATGAACAAGTATATTTACCCATCAAATACAAGAGGAAAGAAGCTCTTATTAACATATGCAAAATGCAACCAAGTCTGGGACTTCCACGTACCACCCAACCATAGATTGGCTGAACCAAATCTTTCTTTCAGCCAACCACCCCCGTGCCATATTCCAAGCATGAATGTGGGATCTCATAGAACAAATCAAACAAACAAAACCAAGGCTTCTAGAGGCCAAGCCACCTTAACCCTCAACCAGTGATTCCATCTCACGGTCGGACATCACTAACCATCACTAGATTGGTCTCTACCCAAGTTGTCTAGGGCTCTAGAACATTTGTTCCAACCAAGGGTTCCAGGACTAGTAACTCAGCCCACAGCTGTTGCCGAGCTTCCAGAGCATTTGTCCAACCAGAGCTTCTAGGACTAGTAACTCAACCCACCAAGAGATTTTCCGAGTGTTTGTCCAACCAAGGCTTCCAGGACTAGTAACTCAACCCAAACTACTACAGGGCTTCTAGAGTGTTTTTTCAAACAAGGCTTCCAAGAACTAGTAACTCAACCCACAACCATAAGGAACATGAGAACCAACCAAAAAACAATAGGAAAGACGCCCACAACACCATGGTTATCCATGAAATGGAAAGACTAGGTAAATCCATCGTCAATCCAGACATTCCTCCATGCCAATGACAAATCATAACCAAGAAATCACATGCGTGTGCCATGCATGCCAAGACTAGCAAGGAAATCATACATGCAACTCGGTACTTGCTAGCAAAACCCGTTGTAACTACTGATCCCGATGTCCTCTTGCACTTTCCTGCTTTTCCTTTGCCTTCTTGCTCCAAATCCCAAGTATGCCACACTCCTCCAAGAGTGCTCAAAGAGAACTCTAAGTGTCCCAGAGTATGAGAGAGAGAGAGAGTAGAAAACGAGAGCTCCAAAATTGAAGTGATAAAAAGCTACAAATTGATCCTTAGAAGTCTTTTTATTAATGAGGCCTCTATTTTCTTCATTTTCCATTATTTTCCTTCATTTCCTCTTCACATGCAACCTGTGACCTTTCACCTCCCTTTTCTCCTAATTTCCATTATTGTCATAAATAAAATGTCAATTAATGCCACTTTGCCTTTCCAAAGCCTCAGTCATTGCCTTTGCGAATTTGCATAGCCGTTAACTAATTAATCTCCATCATTATGTTTTTACCCAACATTTAGCTTGGAATACGTGTCCCATGACCATGGTTATTATTTTTGTCTTTATTAACTTTATTACACAGATTTTTGATACCATCACTTATCAATGATGTAATTAAACCATATATTATTATTATTATTATCCAATTTTAAGGTCACAACCAAGCCAGACACCAAATTGGTGTATGAAGTCCCCTTGTTTGTGGGACAAGGGACCCACCTCTGTACAGCGATTTGACTGCTAAGTCTACGAAGGCATACATACTCTACCCCCTTCGGTTTTGAACTTGTGACCTCTTGGGAGGAAACACATGCTATTAACCATTAGGCCCATCCAAGTTGTTTAGGCAAATCAATAAAAGGAAACTCTACTTAATGACCTAAAACCCATGTGAAACATACACAAAAACCTTTGCCCACTAAGTTAAAAGCCCGGAAAATCCTTAAATAATAATAATAATAAAACCTTAGCTCACTATATCTAAAATCTAAACAAAAAAAATTCTATTTTTTTAATAATGTGTGGTTGTATGAAAAATTCCCCGTTGTAAAATGATATTCAATATTTTCATTTACTTGGTTATTATTGGTTTAAAAGTCTTACTAGCCTAGATCCATGTTAACCCCAGATCTATCTAGTGTTGAGAGGGAGCAAATCTCAAAAGATTTAATCCCTGTTGGCACTGGATAGATATAGAGTTAAGAATGATTTAAACTAGTTTAATTATTAATTTATTTTTATTTTTATATAATTTGACCAAATCAAAATGTTTTAATTAATAATTATAATTATTAATTTTATTTTTATATAATTTGACTTGGTCAAAATGTTTACTATACTGTGAATTAGAAAGCCCCTCTCCATACCATAAACCTTAACACAAAAACCTTTGCAAAGCAAGTATAAAACTTACACAAAGCTCTATTTTCCTTGTAATGTGTGCTGATATTAAATTTAATGGGCAATATTTTTCTTTACTTGGTACTTAATGTTGAGAAATATATCAACACCTTTAAAAAAAATTGTGATCTCACGACATATCAATATATGATTATTAGTGATAAACACTTTTATATCTAGAAATTCTATCAAGGGAGTTGTTTTTAGTGCGACTTTTTAGACTTTCTGGTACTAGAATTTGGCGGAAAAATTTGAGGTGAAATCTTGATTTAGACTTTCTGGTACTAGAATTTGGCGGAAAAATTTGAGGTGAAATCTTGATTTGTGTTATTTAAACTGGTTTTTTGAAGTGTATATATAGATTTACTAGAGCAGGGATTACCCATCAAGCTTGTAATTTCAATAAATTCTTGCAAAATTTTAGAAAAATTAGAAAAAAACTTCCAAAAAAATATCAAAAACAACTAACTCTACTAAATATCCATTAAACACATTACTATACACAGCACGCTATGACATTGACCTGGAATATGCATTCCCAAGGTAACACTAAAATTAACAATTTAATATTATTATCCACAAAGGAGCCATAATCTCATGGTAAACTTTTTATTTAATGGTCAAAATCGTTAGATGCCCCAAACCCTACCTAACCTCATAGGATGTTTTATGGAATTTAATGGAAATACATATATTGTTCCCTAAAAGTCACCAATGAAAAACCCATTAGAAAATAAATAAATCTATTGGTCACTCACAGAACAGATTTAAAAAAACATACTACTAAAAGAAAAAGGCAAAAGTACCCTAAATAAGGGTCCTCTTCAACCTAGAGTATGGGAGTGATGGGTCGGTTCCACGTGGCCGTTTCCACATGGATTATACGTGTCATAAAGAGAAGCGGTGCACTAACATTGCTAGTCTCACACAATTCACAAATGAAACCCAAAAATTTACCGCCGTTAGTACTTATATTCCACTTTACACACGTTGTGTATAACACCGTCAAAGCCACAGTTAGTCCACGTTCGTTAGTTAGTGGAGGGGAATTAAAAATCCGTCAATTCAATTCTTAACCCCCAGTTAAAATAGATCGGCTACATCATCCGTCGGATCACATCAACCTACGAACTATTTAAACACCCTGTAATTATTAAGCGAATGCTTTGAATTAGTTTTTTCTTTCGATTTGTTTTCTTGCTAGAGCGCTCTGTTGCCGCATCGAGTAAGCGTCTGCAGGAACAGCTCGGCCATTTAAATTTTTTCTTGTATGGGTTTGTCTTGGTTTCTTCGATCACAAACTCTACGCCTAAAAACCCCATTTAATTCGTTGTTTTTTCGGCCCTAAACGGAGGCATTCAGTGAAGGGGTTCGAATCCCGAAGCGAAACCCTCATTCTGCGTTTGTTTGATGATGCCCAGGTCCCGAAGCGCCTGCTTTTCTTTGATGATGCCCAGGTTCTGAAGCGCTGGTTTTCTCTTCTTTTTCTGAATCATTTGGCCTCTTGAAACCGCGACACCGGAAAAAAAGTGAAACCTAAAATGATCTCTTCTGTGCAAAAAGAAACCTCGAAAGAGACCCCGATGGAAGACATTGAAGAAGGGGAAATCGCAGACGATGCAGAGACCTCAGGCGAGGTTATAAGCGTTCATGACAATTTGCCGACTTCACAGACGAAAGCAGCAAGCTTGAACGATTCGGCTGGGTCCAGGTTTTGGAATGACGGTTCCAGGAGGGAGGAGAACTCCCACGCCCATCCCCACACCCCGAGATTTGTTAAGGAAGAAGGGCCGCCCCCTGGTAGCAATCAATGGAAAGGGGAGGGTTTGCGGTATTCCAATGGTAACTATTCTTCTACTCTCTATAATTTTCCATGGGCTAAAGCATTAGTGCAGAGTAAGCCTACATTTCCGTCAGAAACCAACAACAACGATAAAGGGAAGGGAGAACTTTTGAAAAATGGCAGTGGCGGAACTGGAGGGTTACCGAGATCGAGAAGGGATTCGGGATCTGAGAAATCCAATGATTCCAGAAATGGGAGGAATCTGAAATCAAAATTTGATGATTATAATGAATATGTTTTGGCTTCTGGATCTAGTTCCAGTGAAGGGAATGACAGGGTTGTTACTGCTAAAAAGGGAATTGCAGAGAATGGGCAAAAAAGGACTGTGGATAAGGTGGCAGTGATTAATATTAGTGATGATGACGATGACGACGACGATGATGATGACGACAATGATGAAAAAATTGAGAACAGGAGGATGGCTGATGATGATCGGGAAGAAGGAGAACTTGAAGAAGGTGAGATCGATGTAGGATCGGGGTCTGCAGTGGGATCTCAGGCATCGAGCTCGGAGGAGCGGTTTGAGAATTCAGGAGAGTTTCTTCATGGTGGAGGAAGAATAGATAGCAGCAGGGCATCGTCTGATAGGCATAATAGATATAGAGATAAGTTGCCTGCAAAAAGTTCGGACAGATCATGGGTAAAAGATCAAGGGAGACAAAACAGCTATCATCAAGATGATGGAAAACAGAGATTGAAAGATCAAGAGAGGGAAAGAAGATTAAATGAAATTGCTGAAATGGTCAAGAATGTGACTGTCAAGGATGCGCAGAAGTAAGTTTTAGGCTAAACATGACTGCTGTGTGTCTATAAATATAGTATTCAATACTCTTTTGTTTTGGGATCTGCATTGCTGTAACGTTACAGCCTTACACGGTAGCAGACATACCCCAAATTATTCACTAGCAGAAACCCATGTAACTGTGGGTCCGATATGCACCTTGAGCTTACTCTGTGTCTCATATGCACCTTCAGGTTGTATATTTTGAGTTATATTATTTGATATATAGGCCATTTATGCCAACTTCTGAAATCAACTTAATTATCCTCAAGCTTCACAACTCAAGGTTCACAAGTATGCTGGTTTAGATCGGTTTGTGCTAGGGTCTGTATTCAATACATTTTGCATCAATTACATAAAAACACAGAGGAACAGTTTTTTGAATCACCTCCCACCCGCACCTGGACGTAGAATGCATCTTGCGTCTCTTATTGCAATAATAGTAGGTGTACAAGAGTTCTGTGCTTGGGTTGCACTATTTTAGCGTGGTGCATTCTATTAACTATAATGTTGCTTTGTTCTGTTTATTATTGGTAAATGCAAATGAATACGAAATTGGTCTGATGTCTTTGCATTTTAACGCTTTGAAGCCTATTCTGGCTTCTTCAAACGCTTAGATGAAGTTAGCTGTGTAACTTGGCAGAGGATTGTGGGCTAATAGTTTTCTGTTTGTAGCAGATCATTTGTTAGCGTTTGCCATCAACTGCAGAAAGCTTTGGAATGTCTCAATGAAAATACCCCCCTTGCTCAGGCTAGCGGTGCAGGTGGCCTTGTTAAACAGATTTTTGCGGGTATTCGGGCTGCATATGCTGTAAGGATTTTGACTATCCCTTGTTGACATTAATGTTTTTTTTCTTCTTTGTGTTCTTCAAAAGTTGCTTTGAAAGGTAAAATAGACATATAACATACCACCTTAATATATTTAACAAAAGGCTGAGCATGAATCTGCAGGTTCGAAATACGTGGAGCGGTAATCAGCAGAATCAAGACAAGAGTAGTGCATTTCCAAGGTTATTCATCCCTTACTAAAATTTGAAATAGATATGCGCTAATTTCTAGATGCAATTTTGTTTGTTACTGATATTATTTTGTTTTGTTAGGTTGTTGCAATTTGTGAACAATGAAGCTCGTAAGCTTTTTACATCTAAACAACTCAAAGAGGTGAGCTACTTGCAATCAAGCAAATTTCTCTTTACTAAATGAGTTTTTAAGATAAAATGTCCTAAGGATCGGGATATTTAGTTGTAAGATCATTTGTTGGTAAAATCATTTGTTGATGTTTTGCTTTTTCACTTTACAGTTGGAGAACATGTTGCTGTTCGTCCCATCTAGCATCCGCAGCACAAAATCTGATAGCGCTGAGGAGAAGGAAGAGCGTTATCTGTATGCAATGCAATCCAGTCAGGAAAATGCCCTCAAACCAGAAGAAAGGGAAAGAGTCTCTCCTAACATTGAAACAACAGAGGCTATTTTAACTAAATCAATTGTAACACTTAATAATTTTAATGAAATAACAAGAGAATCCAGAACTCGCAAACCTAATGAATATACGCCTGCACCAACATTAACAGAAACTGATAGTCGGTCCTCCAGCTGCAACAGTTTATCTGTCTGTGAACCAGAATCTTCCAATAACTCTTGTTACAAGCCCTTGGAAGGCTTTGAAGAAGCAGATGATTCAAACCTTCCCACCCGCCCTTGCGAAAGTTCAGCAGCAAATTTGAATCGACAAGATTCAAAATATAATTCGCGGGGTTGTCAACACAATCCTAAACTGTCTGATGCATCGGGTAGAAGCATTCGCAATGAAAATGCATTCTGGCAAATAGATGCTGTGAATGCAGTTACATACTATCAAGAAAAGTTTGGAGGAAGTCAACATTCTACCAGGCTCCCTAGCCCAACTCCTTCAGAGGATGGCGAGGAAGGAGAGGCAAGCAATCAAGGTGTGGAGGTATCAACGTCTAGTGGCAATAAAGAGACACAGCAGAGTATAGAGGAGAGAGAAATGAGGGTAATGGATATTAGTGAAGATGTTTCTGTTCCATCAACTGTAGATAGCATTCCACAATTGAACTCAGACATGGAATCCCAAGTTGTGGGGTCAAGGATTCAAACTGGTTCTTCAGAAGAGTTGGAAGTGCCAGTTTTCCAGTCTATTAAGGGTGCAGTTGAAACGGGGAAGTTAATAAATTCAGTGACTGGGTCTTCCCGAAAACTCCAACCAAAGAACAGAGATCCTAGGCGGAGGGTTGCTGAATCTGAGTTCTATACCATGGACCTGAATAGGCGTCCTTGCCCTGCTGATTCTAATGTTATCACAAGGGAACAGGTTGTAGGAAGATTTCTCGATAGGAAGCACAAGTCAGATGATGATCTTATGCAAGATTCTCATCATTCTAAACGACTTAGGAATCAGACTGATCACCATCTTTTTTCTAGTTGTTTTCCAGTTGTTACATCTGGATGTGGTGGTTGGCTTGAAGAGAATACGGTTATTCCAGCACCTACTGACTGGAATCAGACATCGGAAATGGAAATAGACAGCACAGGAGCCCTGTCAAGGTCCAATGATTTGAGAAGTGATAGTAATATTATCTTTGCCACAGATACACAAAATGCCGCTATTGAAAACAGAAACAAAAGACAGAAAACTGAATCAGTCTATCAGGCAAGTACTTCAGTGGACCCTGTTTCTGAAGCCAATCAAATTCAACCAAATAGTACAGATATTAATTTGAATCCAAGGATTCCATCTGTAGGTGAGGAAGCGATAGGAGAAAGAAAAGAGACCCAGATAAGTGAGATAGGTCCGCAGACAAATAGTTCAGTCACTCTGAACTCAAATATAATACCTTCTGTATTGAAAGATATAGCGGTAAACCCAACTATGCTGATGCACCTGATTAAGCAAGAACAACAGAGGTTGTCAGCACAGGCTGCACATAAGCCTGATCAATGTCAGCAGACAAATCCTCCGTCAGGCCCTAGTAGAGCATTTGTTACCACATCTGGGAAAGTAATAACAGCTGACCCAAGCACACTAAAGAATTCTAATGTACAGCATAAAACGGCATTACAAGCACTAGCATCTGCTTCCAATCCTGCCACTCAAGGAACTTCCATGGTAAGACATGCTGCTGATTCAGCAGAGTTTGAGTTGTATCCTGCGGGTAATGACTGTCTGAGAGATGTAACAGTTGAAAATATATTTTTCTTTCATTTTGTTTTCATTTCATTCCCTATATGTGGGTTGAAGCAAGTGTCCTAAGGAATCTGGCTTTGGTGATATGTCTTGGATTAACTGGTGGTCTTTGAAAACATGACTTTGGATCATTGTTTCTCTGTGTTGGAAGAGACACATGTGTCTTCAATTCTAAGCATTTCAAATGTAACTTGTTGCTCCAATTAACTGTTTCTTCTATTGTTTTCCAATATTCCTTTGGATGAATTATTCATGTTATCTGTTGGTTGGGCAGGCTGGAGACTCTGGGAAGCCTCGAATGAAACCTCGTGATCCCCGCCGTATTCTTCACATGAATTCGGGTAATGATAATGTGAACTTGAGTGGGACAGATAAACAATTTGTCCCAATGAGCAGACAGATACGTATGGCTTCGGGACCAACAGCTACAGAGTCGGGTCCAAATTTGCAACAGGCTCCTTGTTTGCCTAATATTGAACAGAATTTCACAGAAAAGCTTGCAAAAATTGCTGAAATGCTAAAAAATTCTGACATGAAAACATTACGAGTTCTATCATCACAGATGTCTGTTGGCCAATCGATTAGAGAAACTGACCCCATTGACTTGGAGCAGGAATTCACTGAATCTTCTAAATCTCCAGAAGAAGATATTAAACAAGACATAGCACTTCCAAAGGATTCTGGCATGGTTATGCCCCTCTCACAGAGTTTGCCAAATGAAAATAGCACAATCACACAAAATCATATGAATCCTTGGGGTGATGTGGATCATCTCTTGGAAGGGCTAAGTGAAGAACAACGAGTTGCAATTCAACAGGAACGAGCACGGAGAATTGACGAACAAAATAAGATGTTTAGCGCCAAGAAACTTTGCCTTGTTTTGGACCTTGATAACACACTTCTAAATTCAGCTAAGGTGTCCTAAAATATAAACCGTCTTGTTCTACTTCTAGTGATTCCTAGGCAAAGAGGGATGTGAAGTAAATGAAATGATTCATGATAATATGATTATATAAATGTCGCTAATTCATGATGTTGTTTGTCCAACAGTTTACTGAAATAGATCATGTGCACGAGGAAATGCTAAGGAAGAAGGAGGAGCAAGACCGAGAGAAACCTCAGCGTCAGCTTTTTCGCTTTCCTCATATGGGAATGTGGACTAAATTGCGGCCTGGCATCTGGAATTTTTTGGATAGGGTTAGTATAATTTGGATTGAAATATTATTATCTTTGCAAACTGTTGTTTCTTACAGGAAATATTTGATTTACAATGTGGAATTGGCAACTTCCTTGTATGCCAATAGATGGATCTGTTCTTGCTTTCATCTAATTCATTCTGTGGTGGTTTATTTTGCAGGCAAGCAAGTTGTACGAACTACATGTTTATACAATGGGCAACAGAGTTTATGCCACAGAGATGGCCAAAGTACTTGATCCCACAGGAACTTTATTTGCAGGACGTGTTATTTCAAAGGGTGATGAGGCCGATCTGGATGGAGATGATAGGCTACCTAAAAGTAAAGATCTAGACGGTGTTTTGGGAATGGAATCTGCAGTAGTAATTATAGATGATTCTGCAAGGGTTTGGCCTCATCATAGACATAATTTAATTTTGGTGGAAAGGTAAGTTCATTTCAATTCTTTTCCAGTGTCCAATCAAGACCTTATAACTGTTAATTTTTGTCTTTCAAAAGTGGTAGTTAAAGATAAATGTTACTGGTTCTAAGAACTGAGAGACCACCATGTACAGATACATGTATTTTCCCTGTAGTAGGCGCCAATTTGGATTGCCGGGGCTGTCACTGTTAGAAGCAGACGTTGATGAGAGGCCAGAAGATGGAACACTGGCATCTTCTTTAGCGGTGAGATGCTAAAATTAATCTATAACAAACATTGTTTTTGTGACATCTCAAAATTTAGAGATATTTCCTGAGTTGTCATTGTATGGTTGCTTTTCTAACACATATACCCTTCAATTCAAACATAGGTGATTGAGAAAATTGACCATAATTTTTTCTCAAACAAACAGTTGCATGAAGTGGATGTCTGGGAATTTCTTGCAGTTGAACAACAAAAGATATTAAAAAATTGTAAAGTGGTTTTCAATAGGGTTTTTCCAGTTGGAGAAGTGTAGCCACATCTTCACCCTTTGTGGCATATGGCTGAACAATTTGGTGCAGTATGCACAACACAAATTGATGACGAAGTGACTCATGTTGTAGCCCTTGCCCCTGGGACTGACAAGGTATGCATTTTACCTTTTGTCAAAAGAATAGTAGCATTAGAAATGAACAATAATTTAACAGGTAATGTTGGTCTCTGAATATACATGCTGCAGGTGAATTGGGCTTTGGCAACAGGTCGATATGTTGTTTATCCAGGGTGGTAAGAATTTGTTATAGTTTTCATGAATGTTATTCTTCCAGTAAAGTTCTTTGGTCAAGTTCCTCGACTTTCAGATCAAACTAGTGGTATTATTTTATCCTTGTGAATACCGTACGTTTAATATAATTTCATTTGACTAACAGGCTTGAAGCTTCAGCACTACTATACCGTCGAGCAAATGAGAGGGATTTTTCTATAACTATGAATCATTTTCCATGCCCCCCACATTAATCTAATGAGATTTACTATGCCCAACATGTTCTGGTGGTAATATTGACACTACCGGCAGTGTAAGCAGACATAGTAAAACTCTTTTTAAGATGTAGTAGAATTAACAATCAGAGGGGTTAGTACCTACTGCCAAGACATAAGATGTGCTTGAAAAGGTTGGGAGATAATGCAGAAGTCACATCTTGTTATTGGGCCTTTCTGAGTAAAATAGCTTTTTTTCATTTTTTCTTCTTTGTTGGTTCATTCACTGAAGCATCATGGCAACTCGGAGACCCAAGTAACCTTAGGCGAGAAGGAATGCCTGAATTCCACAGCTGTGAAGGAAGATGAGGATTATGTGCTTTTCAACCACAGAAGTGATTGAAAAGAATTTCGGTGGTTAGGAGTTTTAAGACTGGGACTTGTGACTAACCCACCATTGGTGACTCGCGAGATATTTGTAAGATATTGTCTCTGGACGAGTTTTCTCGATAGTGTAAATATGTGAAGAGCAGAAGGCATGAAGGGGTTACTAATACCAATTTCTGTTGTATCCATACATCAAGTCATTTTCTCAGGGAGCAAGTTGCTTGCTTAAAGGGTTTAAGTTTTGTCATGCAGCTAAAAAGGTGGCATAGAAAGTAAAAATGAAACTCTTTCAGTCATTTCACAATTACTGTTGAAAATAAACAAGAATTGGTGTTTTCAAATTCTATACATTTCATAACTGGCCTCTGATGAAAGGAAGTAGACGGGATGGCAATTACTAGGGCCATAGTAGTTCTGCACAATACTAGTAACTATAAGCACTTGATTGAGTCCCCCCAAAAGGCAAGCAACTATAAGCACTGTTATCAGTTCAATCTCATTGAGCAGTTTGTGATACCTTTTGAAGAGGTGGCAATCAATTAACTCATAGCCAAGTTTTACTTGAGTTTCCCTGATGATGAAAGCAACCCTTATTAGTCTAGTCATTATTAGATCAATAAATAGTGGAGCAGGAGTATCTTTTAAATCTCTAGTAAATTGCACAATACTAAATTTATTAGCAAAATTTGTTTGGATCGTTAGCCGCATGGGAGAAATTCCAAAGATATTTACCTTGGCAATCGTGTTTGACTTAAAAAGAGCATTAATATGTGAATTTTTTATAATATTTGAAATTAATAACACATACCAAGTGAATTGAAGAAATCCCAATTCAAATAACGGAGCACTCGTATTCATTCTCATGTGGTTAAATAAATAGAATTCGGTCTGTTATGTAACGTTAGACATCCAAAACATAGGGCTAACAGAGACACGGGTCAGGTAAACTATCCTTTTTACATTGTTGGTGCGATCAGTGATTTGTCTTCCGTTACTGGTACTAAATGTTGACGATAAAGTAATTTGACGGGTTTTGAAAGGACAAACTGCAAGATGTCGACATCAGCCGGCCTCGTGAACACGACATAATCAAATGATCTTGTATAGTCGTTTCAAATAGCTTTGCCTACCGGTATAACTTATTGTGAACATAGACGATTTGTTAAAATTTTGGCCAGACAAAAAGAAACGTAACCTCAGTTTTACAAAATGAGAGGCATGAAACTCCTAAGAAATGAATTAAATTATAAATTTAAGTGTCATAAGAGATCAAGCAAACCTTCAGATTTTGTTCTTGAAAATGAGTGTGGGGTGAAGAAAACTTGCATCAGGATCTTCTCACAAGTTTGAAAGCAATTTTAAAAGGTGTAGTTTGCATAAATGAATTCTAACCATCTGCACACTTCGCTGCTAGTTGGCTGACAAGATGTGGGTCAATTCTCCTTGATTCCCTCAGGGTTAGGCTATGCTAGTTGGCTGACAAGATGTAATCCTTTCATGTTGATTTGGCCAGTCTTTTCCATGAAAAAGAAAAAGAAGAAAAAGTGATGCTCATTAATAACAATTAAGACAACCTGCTTGAGAATATAGCCCCATGACCTCATGTTTGTAATTCACAAAACTTGCTCTAGCTAACCCATGGGCTACTTATTTAGGGGAGAGTTATCATCTACTTAAAGAGGTTGTAGTAAGAGATGGATCTATATATTGGGTAGTGTAGGTTATTCTAAACTAGTTGGATTCCATATTAAACCTAGATATATTAAATGTTGAGATATTTGCACCTTAAGATCTTTTACCCTTGTTACTGCTCAATATTTATACCCCCATGTCCATAAAATGTTAATTGCAAATAATCATGATACAAACTATGCAAACTATTGGACAAGAATGTTTGAATAGGATAAAAAAAATTACATTAATACTCCATCAATCTTATTCTCAACTTCATCGTTTTATATTTGTTTGGTGAAGGTTTCTGCCACTTGATCATTCATATTGCGATTTGCTAGTTCTATCATTCCAAATACATGTTTATTGTAGGATGTATTTTGTTCGTCTAAGATATTGCATTTCAACTATGTGAAAATACTCTAAATGTATATTTTATCCAAAACATAATGTGATTAGTCAACATATAATATTATCATAGTTTATATGTTCTATGTTTTGGAGGATTTTCTGGCATGTATTTTCCACAATCCAAGTGCCTTGGGTTTTTTTCCAGGGTGTTGAATCCATATATGCAATCAAAAACCAATTTTAAACAACAAAAATTAAGATATGGCCAAAAAAATTTCACCTAATTTCAATAAAAAACTTCGAAATATAGCATGTTTAGACAATGTCTAATATCAAAATCAATTTGAAAATAATTGTATCTACCAATTAGGGGAAACCAAGTTGAGATAAACAAATTGGAATTTTGATCCTTAGGCATCATATTAAAGTTTTTTTTCAACCAAGGTCACAAGTCAAGCTTCCCTAAAAATGCATTAAGAATTCAATTTGTCCTTTACAAGTTCAAAATCCTGCAAAATGAAATGATCAATTTTTGGATGCTCATGGTTAGCCCCCTTGATTCTCGAATGATAAATTATTCAAGGGATGGAGAAAAATAATAAAATGGCAATGTGGCTTCAAGAATTGCACATGTTACAATCGGTCATAAGTAAAATGAAAACGAGTGATTGAAAATCTTACCTTAATAATTATATGCTTACCCTTAAGCCTAAAAAACATGCATAACACTCATTTTTATATGAAGGTTTTCTCTGCTTCAAAGGATATAAACTTTGGCATTAAGCATCTAAGAAATGGCAAATCTAAACCAAAAAAAGCAAGTTGGGATGAACAAAATTGGGATTTTGATCCTTATGCCTCACATCAAACATTTTTTTGACCAAGTTGTCAAGTTACACTTCTTGGAGAATCTACTAGGGCAGCAATTTAAACCATTTCTCTTTATCCTTGATAAAAGTTTGTGATCTTTTATTAGTATTTTTTATTTTAATTTAATTATCTTCATCATCAAACAGTTATCAAAAGCATAAACAATAAAAAAAAGAATGGACACAAATATAGGCTCCAAGCCAAGGAAAAACCCCTCCAAGGGGAAAATAAAAAGAAACTTGTTCTCTTATAGAATTTGATCAAATGAGAACACCAAGACCCAAAACCTTAGACTAAGGCCACCAAGTTAGACCTCCAAGAATCTCTTCCAACTAGGTCAAAGATCAATCAAGTCAATAAGGGTCAAACCTCTTTGAACCTGCTTCAAATCTCAACTATGGCCTTTAGTTCAAATCTATAATCTCGACTTGCAACTCTCGGCGCTGCAATAGCTATATAAACCCTAACACCACATGTGTGGGTAGAAGAGATCAAATTTAGGTCTCCTTCCTTCATTTTAGCTTTCTCCTTTTCTTCTAGACTTTTTGGCTTCAAGTCTTGACCTTCTTGCAACAAAGTTTCGGAGCTGCAACTAGGTCTGCAATCTTAGCCCTACCTTAGATCCTTCGCATGTGTGAGAGAAATATGGTCACAAAAAATCAAATTTTTGGTTTCTTCTTTGAGATGCTTCCATCTCCTAGACTTTTGATTCCTCTTCTTCTTTCTTGCTTATGATCGAATTGCAGAAGTTGTATGTGCTAAATGAAGTCGAATTGATCTTATATATAGCAATTTGTGAGGGTTGAATTACTTCAAATAGGGCTGACTTAGTCTTGGAGGTCAAATTTGACTTTTTAGACTCGTAAATAATATTTGATACATGTTACAACTTTCCCAATAGGGTCTTATACAAATGATAAAGGTTTTCTTGACTCAAGAAAAATATTCTTTTGACTTGACCTAGTAGACCAATAAAATGAAGCATGAAACCCATGCTTAATATTTTTCTTTCTTCATTTTTTTGTAACAGAAGGTATACATAATGACATGAGTACAATGACAATTATGAAGACCAAAACTAGTTACATTTTCTAATACTCCCTTTTAATTAGGAAGGTATTCATAATTGTACAACCGATACAAGGATTTTCTCAAACTAAAGAGTTCTCATAAAAGGAGTCAAATTAGTAAGCTATTTTTAAGCATCAACATCATGACCAACATTGTCAACATAGTAAGACGTTAACTTGACAAGCTCTATATTAGAGCATAATGCTGGGAGGCTTTACGTGAGACACTCACTACCTCTCAAGGTACATACCCCATCCAAATGTTCACTAGGTATGTCCTTTAGAACTATTCTTATCTTGGATTTCCAATCTTCAAAGAATATTGGTCCTCTTCGACTAGTCTTATCTTGGATACTTGTACAATCCTCAAAGAGTGTCAGTCTACTTCCTATCTTGGATCTTTTATCCTCAAGAAGTATCAATCTTAGATGCTTATCCAATCCTCCATTCTCCCTACCATGGCCTTCACTAGACATACAACTGTTAATCCTAGCCTAGTGCATGACACGCGATAAAAGAGAATACAATGTCCATAATCACTCACTCTCAACTAATGGAGGATATCCTCATTCCCCCTTAATCAGGGAATAGATTCTTGCTCTTCCATAAACATTTAAGGAGACTCCTTACTCCCTCCCAAGCATAGGAGAGATTCCTTACTTCCTTTCAATTGGGAAGTCATAATCACAAACTCGTTAGCTTGTTTCCATAAATATGTCATCTACTAGTTCTTCATGGAGATTTTCAAGTAATAGTTGCATGGCTCCTCCTTACTTTTGTATCTCATCATATTGAGTTTTTACCTTCTTGGATGTTATGGAGCCATCCTTTTCCTTTAATCTTGAGACAAGATTTAGGCCACCAACCTTTCATATCACTTTCCTCTAGTCATCATCAATAAAGACATTATATTTAGCCGATCAAAGTAGAGGTTAGTCATAATTCCCATTAGATATGAAAGTGATTTTCATCGTCATATGAACATTATGTTATCTCTTTGTCCTACTACCCATAATTCGAAGATGATATAAACATCTTGATCATACAATTATTCAAGAATTACTAATATCATCCTCTCAATCCATGTATTTATTGAATTGAGTTCAAAACTATCAGTGGTAGATGTACTTACCTCAATTGTCATCTGCAATATCCTTCCAAGTAGCAGAACTATATGTCAACTAGATAACCAATACCAAAATATCATATCAAACTTACCTTATCATGATGGCTCTTTCATCAAAGTATTTTTTTACTTGTATCCTTTGAGATCAACATTCTTATGCATGATCCATCTCCATATTGTACAAGAATCCTTTTCCATGCATTCACTTTTAATCAAGGTACCCATGGATCGAATTGATTGGCAAGCTATAGTATCTTCCTTGAAGTTGTCATTATTAGTTATCTTTCATTCTTTCGAAGACCATACTTGATGTTGATCAATATCATTGTGTTTATGCCATGTTATCTTGTGGAAGAGTCTTGATATTTAGCCATTCCAAAGCATACCAAACTTCTTACAAACATCGAGTAATCACATGGAAGACTTACCGTACACATTCTTATAAGCAACTCTTTCTGCAATATTCTTGTAGACATGAATTCTAACTTCTAGAGAAGAGTTACTTAAATACGTTCATGCCTTTGCTTCCATACCATCATGTAGCCATCCTTTGAGCTTGCCTCCAACCTTATTGAAGATAAGCTTTCCTTTCTTAAGAGTAGAAAGGCTTCAATTTTGCCTTTCAAATGGTAATTCTACCATTTGCATGCCTTCATCCTTCAAGACTATTGTTTCCATGCTAGATGGAATACATACTAGTCATAATGCTTCTTCCAAGAACCTTTGAGATGATGGTTCCTATAGGAGAATCTTTAATGATCCTTCTTGCATAATGACTACCTCTAACAATATGTTAGAAAATGCTTGGATGAACTATACTTTATAACATGATCCAAATCCTTTTAGTCTTGTAAGCTAGATAATTCTTATCAAAGCAACCTGATCACGTAGACTCTAATTCCACTACTATTCTATGCTTCTTTCTATGATGCCATGCTTTACAGGAATCAAGACTTTTTTAGAAAATGCAATGATGTATGCTATTTTACTTTCTACTTTCTAGTAAAAACAAAGACAAATTGCAAATGAACTTGATAGGGATGGAGCTTCTTTCAATAGTAAAAATCCTTGGGATCTTCTCCTTTTGGCTTCTTCTTAGGTTCTCCCTTTTCTTCAGCTATGAGAGCTTCACTCCTTTCCTTCCTTCTGTTCTTTTTCTTGTTTGGACAATCCCTCTTAAAATGTCCATACTCATTGCATCCAAAGCATCGAATCTTGGACATATCTTGTTTTCATTTGGACTTTCCAAACTTCCGTTTCTTCTTCTTCTTGGATTTTAGAATAAAAGCTTGAAACTTCTTCCAAGATACATTGAGCCCATAGTTACTCAAAAACAGTAATATCCAAACATTAGTTGTAAAACTACCCTAATAAGGTGGCAAAGCATTCAATACACAAGTAGTCATTTATGAATTAGAAACAAATTCCTGAAGCCCTTGCAACTGGTCTCTTATATGTGAGATCTTCATAAGACAAGTGGCTATGTCTTCATCCTTTGACTTCCTTATTCTATATAGTTGATTCCTCAAGGAAATCTTCTAGCTTGATGTACTTGTAGAGTACAGTTTCACCAACTTATCATACATAGCTTTGGATGTCTTCAAATTAGCAACAAAGGGAACAATATGATCCTTTATGGATTCAATAATGATACTTTGTGCTCTCACCTCTTCCTTCTTGTATTTTGCTAACTCTTGAGTCTTCCCTTTGTTTAATACAATAACTTCACAAAGTGTTATGCAACCAACACACAAATAGATGGATCAATGACTAAAAATTATCCTCTTCGATGAGGAAACTTTTTTTACATTACATAAATGAACAATTATTTGAGGATACAAATGACAAAACCTCTTTTGTATATATAGGAGTCTAAGGGATCACAATATAATCAGAGCCTACATAATAATAATAATGTAAGTGCACAACAATAACAATATGGGGACTACTTTGGCACAACAATAATAATAAGGGGGATACACTAATATTATAGGGACTTAACATGCCCCTCTCCTTCAAAAAAGTGTTGTCCTTAACGCTTGAGTAGTTCTAAATGCTTCTGTATAAAATTCTCATCCTCCCATGTGGAATCTTCAATGGGTAAGTTCTTCCACCTAATGAGATAATCTGAAATTGGTCAATTTTGTAGTTGTCGGGTTCTTGTTTCCATGACTGCTTTCGGCTCAAATATGATTTTTCTTTTTTCATCAAGTTTTGGCAACATTGTTTGAATTGGAAGCTTGTCACTGATAACCTTCTTTAACATGAAACATGGAAAATTGGGTGTACTCAAGAAGATGCAGGCAACTCCAATTTATATGTCATAGTACCAATCTTTTGCAACACCTTATAAGGACCATAGAAGTTTCGATGTAACAGCCGTAAAAATACCTAGTCACTACATCGAAACATCTTTCATTGTGATGTTGATATGCCTGTTGTTTCATTTGATTTTGCGCTAAAGTGAGATTATCCTTTAAGAGTTGGAGAACTCGTTGATGCTCGATGTGATCTTCCACTGCTTGAACTTCAGAATTTTCTCTTAAAGATGATGTGATGGATGGTGGATGATATCCATAAAGTGCCATAAATGGGGTCATTTTTGCTGCAGTATGAAAGAAAGTGTTAGACCACCATTCAGCTAGAGGTAGCCACTTGACTCTTTTTGTTTGTTTATCAGACCCAAAACAATGAAAATATCCTTCCAAACATTTTCACTATCTCAGTTTTCCCATCAGATTGAGGATGATAAGACGAGATATGCGCTAATTGAGTAATAAGATAAGAAAATAATTCCATTCAAAAATTTCGAGTGAAGCTTTCCATGAAGCAACTGTACTGACTTTAAAAGGATGGGATAATCCACAAAAGTGTGCATACTTGATAAGTCTATCAACTATCACTATGATGACACTCTTTCCTTTAGAGTTGGGTAAACTTGTGATAAAATCCATTGAGACTTCCTTCCAACGCTGACTTGGAATGGCTAAAGGTTGTAACAAACCCGGGGTCTTAATTGTTTCAACTTTATTTTGTTGGCAAACCAAACATTCTACCACAAACTTTTGAATATTAGATTTAAGGTCATCCCAAAAATTTCCTTCGTGAATCTATAGTAAGTTTCTTAAAATCCCGAGTGCCCTCCTAAAGGAGAGGTGTGCAATTCCAAAAGAATGTTTTGTTTGAATTGGGAATTCTTACAAATATATAAGTGATCATTGTACCATAATGAATCATTTTTCCAACTAAATGTATCAGATGTACTGGGATCTTGCTGCAACTTTTGAATCGGTGACCAAGCCTCTTCATCATTCTTCCATTCATCTCTTGTTTCGGTTATCCACTCAAGTTGGATAATAGAAATGGTACAAAGCAATGCTTCCACATCCTCATCATTTCTTGAGAGTGCATCTGCAACAACATTTTGCTTCCCTTTTTTTTGTAGATGATTTTAAATTCATAACCCAACATCTTTGCCTCCTATTTTTGTTGTTATTTTGAAGATAATATTTGTTCCAAAAAGTATTTAAGACTATCATGATATGTTTTTACCTTGAAGTGTCTTCCCATCATGTGAGGTCACCATTGTTTTAATGCATGTAGTATTGCCAACATTTCCTTCTCATAAATAGGTTTGTGTAAATACTTTCCTTTGATTGGACGACTTTCAAAAGCAATGGGTATTCCTTCTTGCATTAAAAGAACACCAATTCCATTTCCTGAAGCATCACATTCCACAATAAAAGTTTTTGTGAAGTCTAGCGTAGCTAAGACCGGTGCTTGGCACATTGCCTCTTTAATATGTTCAAAGGTCTTTGTTGCTTCCGGAGTCCAAGAAAATGCATTTTTTTTTAGTAATGATGTTATCGGTGTTGCGATTCTCTCATAATTCTCAACAAACTTGTGATAATACTCTGTCAACCCGAGAAATCCTTAAAGATGTTTTATGGTTATGGGGATTTTCATTCCTTAAAGGCTTTAATTTTGTTAGAGTCTACCTTAACACTCTTATGAGATACAATATGACCCAAATATTCCACCTATTTTACTCCAAATAAACATTTGGAGGTTTTTGCATATAATTGTTTCTCCACCAATAGTTTGAGCACCCTATCAACGTGTTGAACGTGATCCTTCCAAGACTTGTTGTATATTTTCTAAGGAAAGGTTTGAAAATGGAATTCATCAAACCTTGAAATGTGGAAGGTGCATTAGTAAGGCATAAGGATATTTGTAAGGTATGATGTTTGGAGGAACACTCCCTATAATCAAGTGAATCGCACAATTATGATCACGAATAAGTGGGAGACCTTTGGGATTCTCAAACACCTTGGAATGATTGTCCAAGACTTTTTGGAGATCTAGATAAATATATGATTTCGATGTTTGAACCCCTAGTGAGCATAATTGTGCAATTGTGCCCCATTTTTCTTTCTTTAGAATCTTTGTCATGCCATTAGAGTTGATTACCTATCCTATTTCCCCGCGATACCCCTTACTTCAACTTCCTTTCCTTCCCAAAATAGTTTCAAAAAAAGTTCTTAAATTGAAAGCTATCATCCTCAAAGATTGTAACCATTGGACTCCTAGTACAACATCAACAATACCCATTGGAATGGAAAGCATTGTATTATTCAATACATATACCCCCATGGTTAGCTTGATATTATGGCAGTTTTAGAGTAATTTATAGTTCCTCCATTTGCAACGATCACTTTACACTCTGGTGCTAGATTTAGGAAACAATTCAATTCCTTTTCTCTCTCTTATAATGAATAAAATTATAGGTCTTATCTGATTCAATCAACATTATTACCTTTTTCTTCTTGATATATCTTTCTATCTTGAGAGTTTGAGGAGTGGTAATTCTTGCAAATGCATTACAAGATATGGTTAGATTCATTTCTTCTTTGTCTAGGGCTGGTTTCTAGTGTATATCATCCTCTTTTGATGTTTTTTATTCCTTTTATTCCTCCTCTTCGAAATCTATGTAGAATAATTTCTTCTCAGCACACTTATGACCTTTAGTGTATTTGCTATTACAACTGTAACAAAGACCTTTTGCTCTTTTTTCCTTCAATTTTTGTGGTGTTAACCTTGTAGGTTGTGGAAGGCTAGGAGTAACAACACTCCCATCTTTATAGTTGTGAATGGCAGACTTCCTTGTTGCCATAATTTTTCTTTCAAATTTTCTTGCCACCCTAAATGCCTTCTACAATGAATCAGGTTCCCAAAGGTGAACCTCATGTTGGATGTTATCCTTTAAAGTGCCTATGAAGATATCAATCCTATGCTCCTCTGGAATATCATTTACCTTGATATTCAATTTTTGGAAGTCCTCAATGTGCTCTGCCATTGAACCATTTTATTTGAGATTTATCAATTGGCTAAAGAAGGCACTGTTATTTGTATCATCATAATTTTCTATCATTTCCTCCGTAAAAATTGACCAAGTAATAAGTGGTTTACGAAAACAAAGCCATCAATACCATACAAACTCATTGAGTTCTAAATATAAAGTTGCAATGCGTACCTTTTGTGTGTGTTGCACATTATGGAGATTGAAATATTGCTCCATCCATCTTATTGGATCCTCGCCATCAAACTTCCTTATATTGATCTTTGGAATATGGTGGGCCTTCCATCCAAAGTTAAAGTATATCGAATCATGATTAACATTCCTTTTATTCTCATCATGAGTTTCATCTAATACATTTTCGCCATTTGGAACATTTCTTGTAGCATCTTTGTCAAACCTTCATTCAAATCTTCCATGTCTGATTTTAAAACATTATTCAAATCTTTCATGCTGCTTTTCATTTTTGCTTCTATAATAACCATTTTAGTTTCCATACCATTCTTCAAACCATCAATCTTAGATTCCATTTCATTTTTTGTTACTCTTTGCGAGAGTGAAATTTTTTGTACTTGGTCTCGTAATTTTGATATATCATGTTGCATTTCTTCCTCTTCTTCATGTGTCATAGAAGAGCATTCTAGTTGCTTACTAGGTGTGTCCATTCACTATGCCCTTTGAATCACTTCAAACTGATTTTTCAAATAAAAGTTATGCAAAATTTAAAAAATACACACATTTTTCTTTCCTTTTAGGAGCTAGATATTGCATTTGTTGTATCTATGTAATTGTGAATCTCCAAGCTTTGAAATTCCGTCTTGTAGTAGACCTCTGAGTTTTCTTTCCAACCCAACAAGTCAGATCAAGATTCGATTCTTCAAGAAAGAGTTATGCCAAATCTGCCACGATGATCTGATTATAGATTTTTCAGTAGAGTGTACTTTTATGGAGTGCCACATGTCATTGTTTTGACCTTCGGACCTCAAAATGATATCCAAAAAACTATAGTCCGTTCTCTTTACGTTACTTTTTAGGAAATTTAAATTCAATTCTCAAAGAGAAAGTTATGACGATTTTCCTTAGGTCACCTGTTTAAGATGGAATTCTGGAGCCTGCAACAACCCTAACTTCCTCAGATATTATCTCTGAAACTATAGCGAGATCTCTTATGATTTAAGACAAAACATAGAAGCCTTCAATGGAGGCTACGACTTATAAAATAAATAAAAAAGTAGGAAACCCATGCTTAAAAAATAATTTTCCTTTATAATAAAAATAATTTTTCTTTCTGTTAACAAATACATTACATTATGAATCAAAGTCAATTATGAATACCGACACTAGTTACATTTATTTGACACTTCCTCTTAACTAGGGAGGTATTCATAAAAATACATACATAGGTACAAGGATGTACTAATAATGATAAGTTTTACGAAGAGGCACAACATACATAGTGCTATGGACTAGATATTTGACCAAGGTATTTGTCCAGTTGGGACTAACATGTATTCCAAGCTTCTGCAACTATAGGTACCATTAGAATTATGCTCTAATACCAACCCACAGGGATTTGGGTATTGTACCCAAGGTGGGAGCTCCATAAGACCAACGATACCCTCCCTCTTCAGGATATGGACATCATCATATGACGACCAATGTCCTCCCAAGCATAACACAGGCTCGTAGCCCAAGATGCTTCATCTCTCCCTATAAACAATTTCCAAGCATGCTTTTAAGTATTCAAACTTCTTATTCGGGAGCAACTTGCCACATGACTTTTAGAATATATTTTTTTGAAGAATTTGCTAACAATGTTGATGGAGTAGTATACTTTGCAGACAAATCAAAACTCAAGCCACTAGGGCTTGGTACAAGCAGGCTTAAATTGCCTGGTCTTCCAGACTTTCTTCTGCATCATGTTTTATATCTCCCACAGTTGAGGAGAAACTTGTTGTCCTTGGTCCACATCCGCCAGCAAGAACACTCCATTCATATGTTTGATGGCAAGCTTGAGGTGAGAAAAGCATCAGACCACTCACTTGTCATGACGGGGATAGAAGAAGAAAGGCTTCTCAAGCTGCAGGGTACCTCTGCTCGTGTAAAAAATTTCTCATACAATTCTCTTTATGAAGAAGGTACATTTCCATCAAGTTTATTGGCATGCTAGATTTGGACACTTGAACTATGACAACCTCTGCTTGTTGAAGAAAAATGGTGTTACTGGTTTGCCTACAATTCCTAGGAAACTTAAGCAATGTGATACTTGCATTCTAGGAAAGCATAGCAAATAATATTTTCATGATTCACATTTCAGAGCACTTAGAAAACTTGAACTCATTCATTCAGATTTATGTGGTCCAATGCTTGTTCCTTCCGCAAATGGAAATAAATATATGATGACATTTATTGATGACTTCACTAGAATGTGTTGGGTTTATTTATTGAAGAACAAATCTGATGCTTTTCAAACATTCAAGAAATTTCATACATGGATTGAAATTATGCACAATCTCATATTGGTTCTATTCGCACCGATAATGAAAAAGAATACACTTCAAATGAATTTGAAAACTATCTTCGCCAACATGGGATCAAACATCAAACAACTGTGCCTTATAATCCCCAATAGAACGGAGTCGCTGAAAGAATGAATAGGACAATCTTAAATATGGTGCGCTCCATGATGTTTTTCAAAAATGTAAAACTGATGTTTTGCGCTGATGCAATTCTATGTGCTTTTTATGTAAAGAATATATGTCCATCTAATGCTATTAGAAACAAGACTCCTTATAAAATGTGGTATGGGCACATTCCTTCCGTAAAGCATCTCAGGGTCTTTGGTTCCACATGTTATGCCTTGATACTAAAGGTACATAGGAACAAACTTGGTGCAAGAAGTCATAAGTCTATCTTCCTGGGGTATTTAAACACCTTCAAAGCATACCGTCTCTATGATGAAGTCAATAAAAAGTTTGCTGTATCTAGAGATGTAATCTTTCTTGAATCATCCAAAACTGACAATGTTGTTGAGCGGCAACTTGATTGCTTGGATAGATTCGCAAATGAAAAATTATTTCAAGAATTTGATAATTAGATTCCACATCTTGAAGGGGGGATTCCTATACTATTACAACTTCTGGAATCTTTTTCTGAAGTACTCTCTCCCCCGCATGAAACTCCAACAACGGATGATACTTTGAGTGATGTGATTGAAAGAATTGGGAGACGCAATCTTGATTCAGTCCCAACTCAATCAACGGAGTAGCCTGGACCATCTCAGAAAGGTCCACCAAAGTGGCTGACAAAGACACTTGAAAGTGTTCATCTTGATGAGGTTGGAAATACAAGAACTAGAAATTCAACCCGACAAAATGGAGGTGATGTAGATGACTCTGATTCACCTGTTGATATGGATGTTTCTTATGATTGTGAATTGAATTTGTCTACAAATTTTGAACCAATTTCCTTCAAAGAAGTTGCTTCTCATGATGAATTGGAAGAAGCAATGCAAAAGGAGTATGATGCCTTGATAAAGAATGACATTTGGAAGCTAGTTGATCCTTCATTGGGAACCAAACCAATTGGCTACAAGTGGGTCTACAAGAACAAGTATAACGCTGATGGCTCACTTGACAAGCATAGAGCCAGGCTTGTGGCAAAAAGATTTTCACATAAGGAAGGGATCGATTATGAGGAGACTTTTGCCCCCACAGCAAAATAGGCTACCATCCAGACACTCTTTGCCCTAGCAGCTCAGAATGGTTGGAAAGTATATCAAATGGATGTAAAAACTACTTTCTTGAATGGAGATCTAAAAGAGAATGTTTTAATGTCCCAGCCTAAAGGATTTGCTATAAAAGGACATGAACATAAAGTATGCAAACTTGTGAAATCCTTGTATGGCCTCAAACAAATACCGCGAGCCTGGTATGAAAAACTAATTGAGCATCTTTTGAAACTCAATTTCAAACATTATGATCTTGATGATGCAACTTTGTTTGTCAAAAAGGTTGGCAAAACAATTGTATATCTTGTGGTATATGTAGATGATCTTTTGATGACAGGGAACAATGAGAGCTACATTGCATCCATAAAGAAGGAATTGAGGAAAGGTTTTGAAATCACTGATTTGGGCTATGTTCATTACAATCTTGGTATTGAAGTAACTCAACATCCGAAGTCCATATTTCTTTCTCAAAAGAAGTACATTGGAGATATGTTGAATAGATTTGGCATGACTCAATGCAATCCTCTGACTACTCCAATGGAACAAAACTTAAAGCTCACATCCATTGAAGGAAAAGAATTTGGGGATGCAACAAAGTATAGATAGCTTGCAGGAAGTCTCAACTACATAACTACTACTAGACCAGACATTTCGTTTGTTGTTGGAATCCTCTCTAGGTTTATGCAAAAGCCTTGTGAGGGACATTGGTCTGTTGCAAAAAGAGTTCTAAAGTACTTGAAGGGAACTCAAGACTTTGGAATCAAGTATGCACAGGTGGGCGACTTCAGCTTGATTGGATACTTTGATTTAGACTTTGATGGAGACAAAGAAAATGGGGTATCTACTTCGAGTTATGCTATGAGTCTTGGATCAGGAGCTGTCTCCTGGAGATCACGCAAACAATTAGTTCCAACGGATTCCACAACAGAGGCAGAATATGTGGCAACAACTGAGGCAACAAAAGAAATTGTGTGGCTCAGGAAAATTCTTGAAGATTTGCAGGTAAAACAAGTACAATTGACTCCACTCATGATTGACAATACCTTGGCAATAAAGTTGGCCAAGAACCCAAAGTTCCATGATCAAACGAAGCACATCAATACAAAATATCATCTGATTCGACATCATGTTGAGGCCAAAACAATCCATCTTCGCCATTGTTCCACTAATGAGCAGCTTACAGACATCTTCACCAAAGCGTTTGGAAGAGAAAAGCTTGAAAGGTTCATAATGATCCTTGGACTCACCAACATCCCTTCAGATTAAGAGGGGGGAATGTTGACACCTAATCATAGGAATTGCGTGAACAACTGTAATTAGTGTAAATAAATAATAGAGGAAATGGAGAGTCATCGGGAGATGCATTGAACAATCAATCCCTCTTGTATATAATAATAAACAACCTGAATGAATAATACGATTACATTTGAGGAGTTACCTCCTGGTCTGACAAAGAGCATGAAACCCATGCTTCAAAAATAATTTTCTTTTACAATAAAATTTGTTTTTCTTTCTTTTGACAAATACATTACACCATGTCTCAAATTCAATTATAAATATCGACACTAGTTACATACTTCAATAATCCCTTATTAAGATGATCTTTAAGTTGGCTTCTCTTCTTCACCTTATCTTCGATAACATGTTGGAGAATCTACTAGGGAAACTATTTAAACCAATTCTCCTTATCCTTGATAAAATTTTGTGTTCTTGTATTAACTTCTTTTTATTTTAGTTAAGTTATCTTCATCAAAATAGCTTTAATCATAAACAATAAAAAAACAATGAACACAAATATAGGCTCCAAGCTAGGGAAAAACCCCTCCAAGGGGAAAACCAAAAAGAAATTCTTCTCTTATAGAATTTGATCAAATGAGAAAACCAAGACCTAAAACCCTAGACCAGGGCCTCCTCCAAGCACCAAGTCAACCCTCCAAGGATCTGCAATCTCGACCTACAACTCTCATCCCTACAATAGTTGTAAAACCCTAACACCACACGTGTGGGTAGAAGAGAACAAAACTTGGGTCTCCTTCCTTCATTTTAGCTTACTCCTTTTATTCTAGAATTTTTGGCAAGTCTTGACCTTCTTGCAATAAAGTTTTAGACTTGCAACTAGGTATGCAATCTTGGCCCTGTAGCAACAACAAAAACCCTAGATCCTTCACATGTGTGAGAGAAAGATGGTCACTAAAAATTAGATTTTTGGTTTCTTCTTGAGATGCTTCCTTCTCTTAGACCGTTTCTTCCTCTTCTTCTTGTTTCTTGCTTATGATCGAACTACAGAAGTTGTGTGTGAAAAATCACGTCGAATTGATCTTACATATACCTATCTGTGAGGGTCAAATTACTCCAAATAGGGCCGACCTGAAGAAATAGGGTCGACTTGGTCTTGGAGGTCTAATTTGACTTTCTAGACTCAAATAATGTCTAATACATGTTACAACTTACCCAATAGGGTCTTATATAAATGATAAAAACTTTCTTGAATCAAGAAAAATATTCCTTTGACTTGACAAACCCTAGGAGAATGAAATGCATGCTTGACCTAGTAGACCAATAAAATGAAGCATGAAACCCATGCTTAACATATATATATATATATATATATATATATATTTATTTATTTTTATTATAACATGCATTAGAGAATTTTTGATGTAAAAAATGGGCCTCAAAACAAAAATGTACAACCAAAATCAAATTTATAAGAAACAATAGGATTCAAGATGATGATGTCAACCATGGGGGATGATTCACCTTTTTTGGAGTAAGCAAGTAAAAATATTAAAATATATAAAAAAGAAAACTACCTTTTCAACTCGTATTTTCAATTATGTCCCTATGGTTTTACTCCAATTTCGAGTGAGAGCACTCGTTGAATGTAGAATTTAATTTCTCATCCAAGGAGAACTCATGTTGCATACTGTCGATGGACCCTGCTACACGAAGAATGAGAAATACATGAAAAATGTGATTGCAATCCTGTTTTTCATGTATTTCTCATTTTTCGTGTAGCAGGGTCCATCGAAAGTATGCAACATGGGTACTCCTTGGATGATGAATTAAATTATGCATCCAACGAGTGCTCCTGCTTGAAATTTGAGTAAAACCATAGCGAGATAATTTGAAAATACGAGTTGAATTTTTTTCCCCTCTAAATTTTGATGATGTAATCTACTCTTATTTTATTATTTCCACTATTATTATATAATATTCCTTAGGAGGCCCATTTTACACCCCAAAATTTCTCTAATGAGATATGCAGAATGACATGAGTACGACGACAATTATGAAGACCGAAACTAGTTACATTTTCCAACAACGCTTTCCTAAAAATACATTAAAAATTCAATCATCCTTTCCAAATTCAAAAACCTACAAAATGAATTGACCAATTATTGGATTAAGCATCTAGCAAATGAAAAATCTAAAACCATTAAAGGAAACTAGGTTAAGCATCTAGCAAATGGCAAAGTTATAACCATTAAAGGAAACTAGGTTGAGATCAACAAAATTTGGATTTTGATCCTTATGCTTCATATTAAACTTGTTTTCAATGAAGTTGTCAAGTCAAGCTTCCCTAAACATGCATTAAAAATTCAACTGTCCTTTTAAAATTCAAGAACTTGCAAAATGAATTGACCAATTATTGGATGCTCATGATTAACCCCCCTTTTAAAAAGTTATGAGTTTGATTCTCGAAAGAGAAATTAGTCAATGGATAGAGAAGAATAATAAAGGACTAAATAAAAACTTGGTTTCAAGAATCACATAAGCTTCAACTTACAACCCTTGGAATTATTAAAAACCGTGAAGACAAAAGAGGGATTTGTTCTTTTGTTGATTTTAGAAAATCTTCTAATGATATTCCTAAGACTATAATATTTTTCTTACACTTTATGAACATTACTTGTAATATTGATGTTATGCAATGGTGCTCATTTTCTCTCATCCTTTTTGGCATTTAAAAGAGGTTTTCACCTCAAGAGATTTTCTCAATTGACACTTGATAGATCAAGTGCCAAGTGAAATGAACATAAGTTATTGAAAGCATTACCTTAACAATTCAATGTTTTTCCTATGTGCTTGATTCTAGAAAGAGAAATTAGTTAATGGATAGATAACTTGGCGTCAAGAATCACAAAAGCTACAATTGGTCATATTACAACCCCTAGAGTAATTGAAAACCATGAACACGAAAAAAAAGATGTCTTGTTTTGTTGATTTTAGAAAATTTAGCACTGTGATTAGCGCCAACTTATGGATTATATTTAAATAGGCTCTATTATATTATTATTAGGCTGTATGAACATTATTTTTAATATTTATGTTATGCAAAGGGTGCCTATTTCTCACCCTTTTTGGATTCTAAAAGAGGTTGCCACCTCACTTAGATTTGATCCATATTGATGCTAGACAAATCCAACGTTAGCATAAGTAAAATAAACATAAATTATTGAAAATATTTACATTAAATATTATATGCTTTCCCTTAAGTTTCAAAAAACATCCATGGCAATCATCTTTACATTAAGGTTTTTTCTGCTTCAAAAGATATAAACTTTGACATTAAGCATCTAGTAAATGGAAAAGATAAAACCATTAAAGGAAATCAAGTTGAGATCAAACAAATTGGGATTTTTATCCTTGTGCTTTATATCAAACATTTTATCTACCAAGGTGGTATGCTTCCCTGAAAATGCATTAAAAATTCAATTGTCCTTTTCAAATTAAAAAACCCGCAAAATGAATGGACCAATTATTGAATGCTCATGATTAGCTCCTATTTAACAAAGTTACATGCTTGATTTTCAAGAGATAAATTAGTCTAAGAATTGAGAACGATAATAGGGCTAAACGACAACTTGGCTTCAATAGTTAGATCTAAGAAAAGAGTCCATCTTCTAATTTTATATGGGGTTAACTCCTTTGAGTTCCAAATTGTATGATTTTTTGTATGTAACTAATGACCCCATCCTCTTGCTAAGGGAGATTATGATATTTAGTCTCACACAGTCAACAATATTTGGCTCATGAAGAGCAGAACATTTCACAAGTGAGATTTGAATTCAAGTGGGAAGGATAATTTCTAATCCCAAAAGACTTGAGGTATATCAAATTGATTGTTCCAATCATATAAATACTAGGGTGTATATTTCAATTGTCATTTGAATTGAAATCATGGTGATGATAAGAGAACCATCAATAGTTTGAAAGCTTATTGTGGTTATGAACGTATATGTTAAAGCAATAACTTTGGAACCAGTAAAAAATAATCATTTTACAAAGTAAATTATTTTGATTATTTTGTATAACATTGAGGTTTGGACTTGTGATGTCTCTTTTGACACTTGAACAAAATTTAACAAATCCAAAATTATTTATAACCTATAACTTTAAAAATTAATGTGATTCTCACCTAAATATAAACATAAATTGCTAAAGTTGATCAACCATAATCCTGGTTAGTGCTTGTAGCATGAGCAATAGCCACCATAGGCTCAAAAAGGGTGGGCTAGAGACTCTGAGACAAGACTTAACTATTGAAACATAAGCAAAAACAACCAAATTAATTATGTCAATAATACTAAATTTTATATACCAATAGAGTTTAGAGTTAAGCCCTACATTGATAATGTAACATTAAAAATATGTTATTGAAACATTATAACTTCTTATCAATTTTGATTTGGTTGATGAAAATACCTTTTTCAACATTATGAACTTAAACAACAAATGGGTATTACTAAAATCAATACCAATTCTAACGATCTTCATTGTGTTGATTCTTCGTAGGTCTTCTACTGGTAATTACTTCTAATGATATTCATTGTATATTCTTTCATATTCACATTAATAATTAAGAAATTACATAGAAGATATTCAACAAGAGACATTAAGATCATAAAGAGACAACCAAATCAAGAACACACGCATTTACCTTGGGAAAACCCACATGGGGAAAAAACCCAACAACCTTTTTCTTAGAGAAATTCTTCAATTTAACAAGAGATACACCTAGATCTTCTAGTCATTCATAAGGTCAAACTGACCATTAAAGAGACTTGGTCAAACATGGACCAAATCCTTCCTAGTCAAGTCATTTGCTCACCGATCTTAGTCTGGTTAGGTTTGTTTTTGCCTTGGTATTGTTGGAAACGTAACTAGTTTCGATCTTCATAATTATTGTTGTACTCATTTCAATATGTATGTTATGTAACAAACAAAATAAGAAAAATAAGAAGTTATTATTTTAAAGCATGGGCTTCATGCTCATTATTGATGGTATTCTAAGTAAAAGCATGTTCTTCATGCTTCTAGGGTTTGTTAGGTCATAGGATTTATTGTCATGGTCAAGAGCATACACATCATGATTATAAGACCCATCCAGGAAATATGTAACTTGTAAAAGAATTTATTTTGAATCGAGAAGGTCCTAGAAACCTCTGAAGCACAAGTTGACCTAGAGAGGGACTATTCGACCTCTTTGAAAGGCTATATATAGAGACAGCTTCAACCTCATTTGGCACCTCATCATCTCAATTTTGATTTGTTATAAGAATGACGAAAAAGAAGAGCGAAGGATAAGAAATCAAAGATTAAACCATAGCAAAAGAAAGAAGACGAGATTTTGGGAATTTTCTCTCACACGTGTGATTTTCTAGAGTATTTGTAGGGGCCAAAATTTTTGAAGTAACAATAGGTTCGAAATCATGTTGTAGGGGGGGCGAAATTCCGAGTTTGCCTCAGTTCTAGAAGGGATTGTCTCTTGTTGACTCAGTTTGAATTTGAACTAATTGGGAGGTATCCTTGGAGGGTTGACTTGGTGCTGGAGGAAGAGTTGGTCTATGGTTTTTGGGTCTTGGTTTTCTCATTTGAAGAAAATTCTATAAAAAGATAAGAGATTTTCTGGGTATTTCCCTTGGAGGGGTTTTGCCCTGGTTTGGAGCCTAATTTATGTGTCTTTGAAGACCTTGATAGTTGGAGATATCATCAAAGAAGAAAATACCCTTGGTGGACAAGTAAGTATCATATTATTCTATGTATGAATCTAAAGGTCATATGGGTTATTTCTGCAAGGAAATAAATAAGCTCGTTGGTTCAACAAATTTCTTAGCATGGAAGAAAAGGATTGACCTCGCACTTATAAAACATGAAGTAATGGAATATTTCCTTGGTGAAGTCACTGAACCTAGCAAAGACAAGATTGAAGAGCTAGAAAAATACAAGAAAGGGGAAGTAAGGGCATAAAGGTTCATTATTGAATCCATTAAGGATAATCTAGTTCTATCTGTTGCTAATTTGAAGAATTATAAGGATATGTATGACAAGAAAGTAAATTTGTACTATATAAGTACATGAAGTCAAAATATGTCTTTGAGAAATAAAATATATAAAATGAAGAAATCAAAGGATGAGGATATGGCCTCTTTTCTAATGAAGATCTCTCAAATAAGAGAACAGTTGCAGGGGCTTGGGGAGACAATTTCTTATTTTGAAATGATGAATGGTTTGCCACTAGATTGGATCAGTTTAACAACGAGCATCTACTCTAAGAAATAATCAACTCCTTTTGATGAGTTGTGGGCTTAATGCATCCTGGAAGAAACTAGAATCAAGGAAAAGGATGACATCGAATCAAATGAACAATCCCAAGACTTTATTGAAAGTACCAAGAGGCTAAAGAAGGGAAAGTTTGGCAATTCCAAGGTTCAATGCTTTGGATGTAATGAATATGGACACTTTAAGAGGGATTGTCCAATCAAGTAGAACAAGAAAAGAAAGCAAAAAAAGTGAAGCTCACACAGAACGAGAAAAGAAAGGAAAAAGAGTGAAGCTCACACAGAACAAGAAAAGAAAGGAAAGGGCGATGGTGAACCCTAGTTGAACCGAGGGCGATGCTTCTGCCATGGCGGTCCTGACCCTACCGCCTAACAGCTGATGGTCTGGTTCTTCTGTCCTTAAGGCACCAGAACGACACTGTCGAACCTCCACCCCTTGCAGTTAATGCGGGCTCACAGTTACGGTGGACTACCTGTTTCTCCCGAAAATGTTTACTCCATTCATTGGTGGTTCCAAGAACATGGAGGGGGCGGACAAACCAACGAACCCTCATTTCCACAAGTTCAATAGGACTTCACACCGCGCCATGTCAATCCTGGGTCATTCCGCTGCTCCTCGGTGACCGCTGTCATCCTCCTTCTCTGCTCAAGGTTGACCATCTTCATCTGTGCCCCATCCCTCCACTGTTCACCTCGAAGACGTTCCTGGGCTGGACTGCCCCCCACTCTCCCTAGAGACCCTGAACTTGTTAGGATCCTGCTTGCAAGCATCGCCATCTTTTGATGCGCCACTCCCACAGTTACCTCACGTCTTCGCTCCGCCTGGTTTTGCGCCCATCTCTGGTTTTTTACCTGAAACCCTTCCTGCAAACCCTCATCCCCCTAGCGGTCCATCAAACCCTACAGTTCCTAACCCTAACCCTAGCACTCCCATCTGCTCTAGTTTTTTTAGCTCCCCTATCCCTACCCCCAAATCTACCCCTTCCACCCTGCATACAGTGAATCAAGGAATTCCGAGATTGCTAAAGGACTACCTGACGGCCAAGCACTCAGACAAACAAAAATAGGGCAGGTGTCTTAGGGCTGGAGACAGAGACATCAAGCTTGCCCTGGGAGAGGACCTCACGATGGGAGAGGTGGACAATACTGCCAAGAAGGTTCTAGTTGGGCGGGTTCGTGGGAGGAATTACATTGTAGAATGGCTGCGACTCTAGACTGAGGAAATATGGGGCTCCCTCCTTAAAGATCTGCCCATTATCCATGTTCTGGCAAGGGGATGGTTTGCCCTTCGATTCCATCGGGAGGAATACATGGACTGGATCCTCTCCAGGTTGGCACATAGAAATGGTGTTAGTATTGCTGAAGCGATGGGATCCTTTGTTCGATCTCGAGAGAGAACAGACGGGGCGGGTCCTATCTGGGTCCCGCTGTTGGGTCTTCCTCTGCAATACTGGACACCCACTATCTTCAAGCAAATTGGGGATGCCTTGGGTACCTACCTGGATCATGATCAATCCTTTGAATTGACCGGGATCATGACCATGGCCCGAATATTGGTGCACTTGGATACTAGGGCCGGGCTGGAGGAGAAGATCACCCTACTCTGGTGACATTTCGCTCGCAGACAAAACCTAGACTATGAGGGTGTGCCTTTCCGGTGCAGACACTGCCACAAGGTCGGACACCTCTACAAAGATTGTCCCCTGCTCATGAATTCGACTACAACAGCTAAGGGTTCAATGCATAGGCTATCAGAAGAGCCAATGGTGGACGTGCTACCCCTAGATCCGGATCGTATAAAGGAAGAAGCTGGGAACACTGTTCAAACCTCTAGTGCCTCCTAAATGCCGCCTCCATCACCTCCTAAGACCAAATCCAGATCTGTGGTGGAAGTCGCTCCTTCTTCGGGTACTGTCTCTGCTCCCTACTCCTCTGTCTTGCATTTTAATCATTTCTCAGTCTCTATGGTTTCGTCTGCTCCCACCTCTTGTTTAAATACTGCTCCCACTACTTGCTCAATTGTTCCATTGCACCCTATATTCTCCACTACCCCACCGTTTATTACAGGTCTGGACAAAAGCCCATTGCCATCTGAACACACCCCCTTGGGCCTTCATGCCTATAATCTTCGACCATGTAGGCAAGCCACCCCCGATACTCTGGGTTTGGGTATCTCCCTCGCTTTAGTTGACCATAAGCCCACAAGAGGGAGACCATCCAAATTAGCCAAAGCAATTAAAATTGTAGGGGATGATGTTGCCCAAGGCCGTCAAAACACCATTGATTGGGTGCTTAGAGTGGCAGACACCCCAGCCAAGGTTTCCTGATGAAATGGCTCTCCTTTAATTGCAGGGGCCTGGCCAACCCCAAAAAAATTTGGCCCTCAAGAGACTCTTGAGCTATGAACCTTGTGATATAATATTCCTTCAGGAAACTTTGGGGCCTTCAGATCAGATTGTAAAATTCCTCCTGGGCATCATGCCTGGATGGCACTTTCAAGCCATGGATGCAGTTGGCCGATCTGGGGGACTCGCCCTTGGGATAAATCCTCGTACCATTAAGGTGATAGCCTCTTGGGGTGGTCTCGATTTCCTTGGTATGGATCTCTTCTCAGCTGTTTTGGGTAAACAAATCCGTATAATAAATATATACGCCCCTATCAAAATAGGATGGACTTCTAGAAACTATTCATGTACAATCCGATGATCAACTCCTCAACTATTCTGGGGGGTGACCTTAACTTCTCCATTAGTCATGAAGAATCCTGGGGCCATCACTCACAACTTGATCCATCAACTGAGCTCTCTGCTAGATCAACATGGCCTCAGTGGCGTACCTATGAATGAGAAGATGCCTACTTGGCATAACAGAAGAATTGGTGAGGCAACCTTAGGGAGAAGACTGGACCGGTTCCTTATACATGAAGACCTGTTGACGACTCTCGCCATCTTCAGACAATGGGTGGGCTCAGGAGGCATATTTGATCAGTCACCAATATATTTGGAATTCGCTGGCTCCATTGTCAAACATCGAGCCCCACACAAGTTCAACTTGTCCTGGCTCATGGACCCTAACTACCTCAAGATGGTCACGGATTACTGGAAATCTCACCCCCTTTCAACTAAGATGTGGAAGGCTGTTGGTTTTTGCAATAACTTGCACCACCTCAAGTGACTCTCGATCGATTGGGCCAAACAAAAGAAAGCCAAGGAGGACCTAGCCATATCTAAATTAGAATTCCAGATAGCCAATCTAACGGATGAACATGGCAAAGGCTACAACTCTATTGAGCCAAAAGTACAACTAGTTGAGATGGAAGCCCAGAGATCTAAGATCTTATTGGCCGGGAAGAAACTTGGTGACTTAGAAGTACGGCCATCTAGTTACAAGCGGGGGATGGCAACACTAAATTCTTCCACAAATTTACAAATGGAAGGAAAGCTAGCAACATGATATGGCAGCTTCCCTCAGACCAAGGAATGCCGACAAACACTCATGCTCTACTTTCACAGCTAGGCATTTCTCACTTCAAACAGCTGTTCAAAGCCCCTCTAGGTGCTACATTGCCTGATATTATTTGGATTGTTGGGCACTTCCCCAGATTCGTGGATCCTGAAAGACTGGAGGACCTCATTAAACCTGTCTCCCTGGGGGAATTGGAGAGCACCCTGAAATGGTTCAAAAGAGATAGAAGCCCGGGTTTGGATGGTTGGCCTGTGGAGTTCTACCTTACCTTCTTTGACATCCTTGGACTTGATCTTCTATCAGTTCTAGAAGAATTCCGTAACCGTGGTAGATTACATGAACCCATCAACTCCACTTTCATTGTCCTTATTCCCAAATTGGACTCTCCTCTATCCTTTAATGACTTCCGTCCTATATCCCTATGCAATTGCCTTTATAAAATCATTTCCGAGATCATAGATAATCGTATCAATCCTATTCTATCGGAGCACATCTCCCCGGAATAGTTTGCCTTTTTACAAAATTGGCAAATTCATGAGGCCATAGGCACGGCACAAGAGGCCCTTCACTCCATCAAGCTGAATAACCTTAAAGGAATGATGCTGAAAATTGAACTCTCAAAATTTGCTTTTGATAGGGTCAACTGGCTATATCTCCAGATGTTACTCACCCACCTGGGTTTCCCTCCCGCTTTCATCAGATGGATCATTTGTTGTATTACATCGGTCTCCTTTGCTATATTAATCAACAGATCGACCTTCCACACCTTCCGGGCCGAGATGGGACTCAAAAAAGGATGCCCCCTTCCCCCCTACTATTCCTCTTGGTTATGGAAGGCCTTAGCAGAAGGATTGCAGCAGAGAAGGATAGGGAACCTCAAGGGACTAAAGATAACAAATCAATGCTCTCTGTCTCATCTCCTTTTTGTTGATGACATCCTCATTTTCTTGGATGGAGGCATTTAGGACATAATTACCTTCACAGGGTCCTTGAGGCTTTTTAGCTCGGCCTCTGGGATGGAGTTTAACCAGGCTAAATCCACCATAACCCTATCAAGATGTACCCAACAGGAAACCAATCTTGCTCTCCAAAACTTCCCCTTTCAAATTCAGGCCCTCAAGGATGGATTGAAGTACCCGGGATTTAAGATAAAACCTGATGGATACAAAATAGTTGACTGGACTTGGTTGATCACAACGATTGAAAGAAGACTAAATCTATGGAGCCACATGTTGCTATCCAGGGCAGGAAGATTGGTGCTTATCAAATCTGTGCTCGAAGCCAGATTGGTTTATTGGATGTCCCTGGCTTGGATCCCACAAGGAATTATACAAAGGATTCAGAGAATATGCTGCAACTTCTTATGGAAAGGAAATAAAGAGGGGAAGCTATATGCTTGGGTCAAATGGAGTAGCATAGCTATCCCCAAAAAATGGGGATGGTGGGGGCTAAAATTTGTATCTGCCTTCGCACAAGCACTTGCAGTGAAATTGGGCTAGTTATTCCCGAAACAAAGAAGCCATTGGACTGAAGTGATCACTTACAAATACATCTGGCCGACACCACTGTTGGATTGGTTAAGACTACCAACCTAGAATAGAAAGAGCATCTCGGTCATCTGGGGGGAAGTTTTGAATACTCTCCACACTATTAGAAAGGGACTCGCTTGGAGGATTGGAAATGGAGAGGAAGCCTGTATTGGAATAGATCCTTGGATAGGATGTGGGAACTCACATCTACTACCACAGGCCCTGATAGAAAATCTGAATCAAAAAGATATCTACTCTATAGCACATATAGGAGACCCCAAAAACACAATAGTGTATCAGCAAGCCTGGTTATCAGGGACAAATCTAGACATCCCTGATAGATGGCACTTGTAGTGGGAGACTTATTTGAGAGCCTTAACTAATCACATGTTAGATTAAGGGATGAGCTGGATGAGCTGCTATGGGGACTAGCACAGAATGGGAAATACTCACCTAAGGAGGGGTACATAATAATTCATGCAAGACACAAACCTGAAGCTTTAGAGAACTGGTGGCGGAACATCTGGAAGTTACAAGGTCCTCCTTGTTCCCGATTACTTATGTGGAACATTATTGAGGACAAAGTACCGACTGGAACCAATCTTAGGAAACAAGCTTTCCCTGGACCTACTTGGTGTGTCCTCTGCAAAAATGAGGAGGAATCCACCAACCATCTCTTCCTCACTTGTCCGACAACTCAGAATGTCTGGGCACAAGTCCTACAGATCCTTAAGATAGCACATACTTGGTCCGAGGAGGATGTGAATATGGCCTGGAATAACTGGTGGAACAATGCTTCGAACCTGAAATCGAGGAACTTGCCACTGATCGTCTCCTGGCATATCTGGATATGCATGAACAACAATATTTTTCAAGGAAAACAAATTATTTGGGCTCTGATCATCCTAAAGATATGTATGAGCTTCCTTGAGATCTCGGAGGAGACACAACATACCCGGACAAGGCACATCACCCCTGAAGTCATTGATAGAAGGATTCCTTGGGCATACTTCGATGGCGCTGCCCAAGATCTGGGGTGTGGTGGAGGCATCATCTTACACAAATCCAAATCACATTATTTCCATATCAGTCTGGGGCTGGGAAATGGCACCAACAATTATGCGGAACTCATGACCCTTCGCCATCTGTTACACTTTGCTACGTCCAAAAAACGCAGACACTTACAAATATTTTGGGACTCTAAGATGGTCATAAATTGGTTCAATTGCACAACTACATGCCATGCTTTCTCACTCAGAACAATATTGGATGATGTTTTATTTATAAAAGCACAATTTGATTTTGTTCCTTGCACTCATATATACAAGGAACACAATGCAGTCGTGGAAAGGTTATCGAAAGAGGCAACGAATCACCCTCGAGGAGAATGGCTGATCAGAGAGCACAATCAGGCATAGGCTTATCAATACTACCACAAACCGTATATAGACCAAGTTTTGCAAAGGGAAGATGAGCCCTAGTTACAACACTCTTTTGTTAAATATTTTTGCACAAATATATGGATATGTAAATATTTATGTAATTGAACTTCTATCAGCACACCCGAGTAGGGGATTTTTGTAAATTTTGATATGGTTTCTGCAAAAAAAATTTGCTGACCATGGTCAACTTACTGCATATGCCAAGGGCATTTACAACATGTAATTTTCTCGATAATGAAAATTGCGATTTTTCTTTCCGGGAAAAAAGAAAAGAAAGGAAAAAAAGTGAAGCTCACACAGTTGAAGAAATGGGATAACTTTAAAATAAGCCGAACAAATAAGACATCAAAGATATTTAATATTGAAGAAGACATCCTCTCTATCATGTTCTTTATGAAGTTGGTATTTCATTTAGAATATCATGCATTGCTGTTTACTTTTTATGGCATCATAAATAGAAGCATGTGATAGTAGCATATTTAGAGTCTACTTAACTGAGTTGCTTTGTAGGAATCATCTATTCTTTCAAAATTAAGAAGATTGGATGATTTTGCATATTATTGTTTATCCCAACATTATCTAACATTATGTTAGAGGTAGTCATTATGCTAAGGTGGATCATCAAGATCCTTTTAGAACCATCATTTTGGAAGGTTCTTGACAAAAGCATTATAACAAATTTAATATATATTCCATATAGTATGGAAACAATACTCTTGAAGGATGAAGGAATGTAATTGGTAAAATTTAAAGCTCATTGTAGGGCATATAGCTAGATGATTGAATGAAATCATAATGCATATTTGAAGTAACTCTTCTTCTGGATAGGATTCATATGTATAAGAGTATTGTAAAATAAGTTGGTCATAATATATGCTTAGTATGGTTATATGATGCTCGAAAGAAGAATTTTACTTACTTTAGAATGAATAAAAAATTAATAATTTCTCACTAGATTGTATAGAATAATGATCAACATCCAGTTTAGTCTCCAGAAGAAAATTTTGACTTGGTAATCAAGTTCGATTCTTGGGCACTCTCATGCATGAAGGAATATTTGTGTGGAGATGACCATGAAGATGTTGATGCTTTAATGAGAAGGCCATCATGATGATGTAAGTCTAATATTAATAATTTTTGTTGGTTATATGGTTAACTGGTTGTTTTGCTACCCGGAAAGATATTGTAGGAATATACGGAGAATGTTGAGGCAAGATCATCATATGATACCTGGCAAGTATGAATTTAAGATGTTTTAATCTTAGGATTGAAAGATAATAGTGTGAGAAGATAACCTGAAGGTCAAGTTCATATAATAACAATAGATCACTTTCATGAGGAATCTATTATTAGCTTGAAAATTGGTAAGGCTCAATATAATGCCTTCATTGTTAATGATGAAATGAAAGTGATAACCTAGACCCTATCACAAGAATGAAGGAAGAAGGTGGATACATGATACATAGGAAGGAAGAAATCTCGATATATGAGTTGAGAAGGAAATATGGAGCCATGTAGATATCTTCATAAAGAACAAATGGATGAACTCTTATGGAAACAAGCTATAGATTTTGTGGCTATGATTTCCCAAATTGAAAAGAAGTCAATAATCTTCTCTATATTTGAGGAGTAAAAGAGTCTCCTTGAATAGGAGCAAGGATCTATTCTATGTTAAAAAAGGGGAATAGGAATATCCTCTCTAGTTGAGAGGGAGTGATGTTGGACATCACATGTACATTATCTTATTCATGTATCATGCACTTGACCATGACTAAAAACCATAAGTCTAAGTGAAGGCTTTGAAGAGAGAATGGTGGAGGATTGGACAAGCATCTTTGGTTTCCTTGAGGATAGAGGATCCAAGAAAGGAAAGGGACTGACACTCTTTGAGGATAGGATAGGTGTCCAAGATAAGATTTGTCGAAGAGGAGTGATATTGTTTGAGGACTGTGAATCCAAGATATGAATAGTCCTCAAAGGAAATACCTAGTGAACATTCAAATGGGGTATATTCCTTGTAGAGGTAGTGCGATATCACACATAAAGCCTCCCAACATAATGCTCTTGAATGAATATGAGCTTGTCTAGTTAGGCCTCAAAGACAATGATGGTCATAATGATGATGCTTATAGTTGGCTTATCATTATTAATATTCTTATGAGAACTCTTTAGTTTGAGAATGATGGTGTACTAGTGGTACAATTATGAATACCTCCCTGGTTAAGAGGGAGTGTTGGAAATGTAACTAGTTTCGATCTTCATAATTTTTGTTGTGCTCATTTCAATATGTATCTTATGTAACAAATAAAAGAAGAAGAAGAAGAAATTATTATTTTAAAGCATGGGTTTCATGCTCATTATTGATGGTCTTCTAGGTAAAAGCATGTTCTTTGCGCTTCTAGTGTTTGTTAGGTCATATGATTTATTATCATGAGTCAAGACAATCAACATCATGATTATAAGACCCATCCCGACCGGATGTAACTTATAAAATAATTTATTTTGAGTCTGTAAGGTCATAGAAGCCTCCAAAGCACAAGTTGGCCTTGACAGAGACAAGTCGGCCTTGACAGAGACAAGTCGGCCTTGATAGAGACAAGTCAGCCTAGAGAGGGGTTATTCAACATCTTGGAAAGGCTATATATAGAGACATCTTCAAACTCATATGGAACATCATCTCAAGCTTGATCTACTATAAGAATGATGAAAAAGAAGAGAAAAGGACAAGAAATCAAGGAGTAAACCCTAGAAAAGTAAAGAAGACAAGTTTTTTGAATTTTGCTCACACGTGAGTTTCTAGAGTAGTTGCAGGGGTAGAAATTTCAGAAGTAATTGTAGGTTTGAAATTCTATTACAAGGGGGGGCGAGCGAAATTCTAAGTTTGGGGTAGTTCTGGAAGGGATTTTATTTGGTTGAATTGGTTTGAATTTGACCTAATTGGAAGGTATCTTTGGAGGGATGAATTGGTACTAGAGGAGGACTTGGTATAGGGATTTTGGGTCTTGGTTTTCTCATTTAAATCAAGTTCTATAAAAAGAGTATATTTTTTTGGTTTCCCCTTGGAGGGTTTTTTCCCTGGCTTGGATCATAATTTCCATGTCTATTTTTTTACTGTTTCATTCTATGATAATTGTTTGAAGAAGATATAATAAAGAAAAACACAGGAAGATAAGTAAAGTTAATAAGCAATTATTAAGGTTAAGGAAAAACATAATTAATAGCTGCCATATTGCATTTTCCAACAGGTATGTCTCATAAAGTTTGGTCTGTCACAAAGATAATGAACTCAATCTACCTAAGCTTAGTCTTGCCTCAGAATCAATTCGTCTTTCTTTATCAGATATGTGCCTCAAATTTTCCTCATCCTCATACATCATATGATTCAAAGTATATTTGAACAAAACAGATTTGAATTCTTGCTTTTGAAGGAGGTTGAATTCCTCATATATATAGTAGACTAAGTAGTCGAATGGGTGCCTTTATGACTGGGCCAACTTAACTAGGAGGATGTTCGACTTGGATTCTTTAGAGACAAAAATTCAAATATAAAAAATTCAATTTTTTTTTTTTAAACTATCATGAAGAATAGGTCATACATTTCTTCTTTTGACAAGGTAATGAAGAACATGCCTTTATTTATTATTTCAAATACATCAAGAGTTAAAATATTAATTATGAAAAATGATCATAGCTACAAAATTCAACACTCCCTCTTAGCTAGGGAGGTATTCATAATGACTATCGAGACACTCTCATGGGTGAATACTTATCCAATCCTCCTGAACCTAGGTTCAAGATCCCACCAGGTTCTTATGAACCCTGTGGAATTAGGAAGATTAACCCTATTGTAAGCTAGAGAGGAATAGCACCAATGAGTTCTTTAGTAAACCATAAGGCCCATAACTAAATGCTGGTACAGATCTAGATGTGTACGGGATCATTGTATCCAAACCATATTTGTAGTGGCTCCTTAATGGTGTTGTGCATAGAAAGGGAGAAAACCCTTGTGAAAACCACTAGGTTCAAGATCAAGCACATGGCTCATTTTCTAGAAAGACCACCCTAACCAGGCCATGGCAAAGTTATGTTGTGAACAGCGTTGTGGAAAAGTCAAGCTAGGACTCAAACTTATAGCTTTAATCAGATAAACCTTATCCAATGGTCTGATGAAAAACCTCATCGTGGAAGTCATGGATTGGTTGCCTAGATTACACCTTATCATCATTGGGCCAAGGGAAGGGTCACGTGGCCCAAAGGCCACATCTCAGAAACTTTTAATTAGTATTACAAGGGAATGGTCGGGTTGAATAGGCACCGGGTCAACTAGGCTTACAACATAGACACACAGGTTGTTATTAATCAGATTGGAGCCCATACGAACCCTCATCCCAGAAGCTATATTCATGTAACTTCAAGTGGGAGCTTGCTTCAGAGGAGGAGAATGACGTGGGGTTGAGACATTTTTGCCTCCACTTGATCCCAGTTATAATCGAATTGGTGCAAGGGGGACCCACCTGACAAGTCAACCTAGTGAATTAACCCTGAAACATTTAGGAGAGCACACGAGAAGTGAAGTGAGGTGACAAGCAGTGGGATATGGTGGCACTTGAGGCAAGGATGAGGACCAATGGAAAAAGGGGATGGGAGGTCCCACCATACATGCAAGCCTAGCAATAAGGCCTCGATGATTGATAAAGAAGCAAGTCAAGGAGAATCATTGGGGTGGTAAGGTCCGGACGTGTCCCAGAGGTTTCTTCTTAGGGGTTTAATGAGGAGCATATGGGGAGACTCATCGAGATGACAAGGGTTGGGATGACATTTCCTGGAGGTCTCAACCCTGAAAATTCAAAGGAGGGTTATGTGAAGGGAGCTCCAGGGTGACATGACCAGGACAACATGGAGGAGCCGGTGACATGTAGAGGATGACGACGTGGGTTTGGTGTGACATGGTAAAATATTATAGGTTCTAGGGATATACATATGGTGCAGGCCCCAATTTTTAGTAATGCACATGTCAACAAACCCATATGTGGTTTTGGAAACCTGATATTGCCTTGTGATGCCCCTTGCAGTGGTTTCAGAAAATGTGATGGAGGGTGTCATAATTGATCCTTGCCATATATTTGGTGATGGGCGGCATTGATAAGTCATTTTGTGCCACACCTGCGCCTTTTAACATCCATTCATGTTGACCCGTCACAATTTTTTAATCTGGAGCATGAGTATCGTGGACCATTGTATCTATTGGGACAACGTGGAGGACTCGGTGACATGTAGAGGATGACGACATGGGTTTGGTGTGACATGATAAAATATTATAGGTTCTAGGGATATACATATGGTGCAGGCCCCAACTTTTCATAATGCACATGTCAGCAAACACGTAAGTGGTTTTGGAAACCCGATACTCCCTTGTGTTGCCCCCTACAGTGGTTTCAAAAAGTGTGATGGAGGGTGTCGCAATTAATCCTTGCCATAGATTTGGTGATGGGCATCGTTGCTAAGTCGTTTTGTGCCTCGCCTGCCCATTTTTAACATCCAGACATGTTGACCTGTCACAATTTGTTAATCTGGGGCATGGGTATCGTAGATCGTCATATCTATGTTGTGGGACCCGTCATGCATGTGTGGGTGGGCATACATTATTCCAATGTATTTTTGTTATATCCGATGATAATGTGCAATGATGGCATAAGTGAATAAATAAATATATTTATCTATTAGAAGGCTCGACTTTGTATAACGTTTATATATATATATATATATATATATATATATATATATATATATATATATATACTCTAGTGTAGAGAAGAGTGGTAAACTTAATTATCCACATAAGAGACAAAAAAAATTATCCCAATTTTCTAACCTTACAAGAGAAATTGGATCAGTAAGTGGACATTCCATTGAGGTAAGTTGGGTGTTTACAAGTGGTATCAGAGAATCTAGGTTTGGCACTTGGATAGGATGGGCCCTGTTCATGGAAAGTAATAGCAAATCTTTGCAGTAATTCAAGATGATTTCCATAATTCTAGTAACATAAATTTTAGGTGTTAAAAGCTGGTATAAACTACTTAATTGCATGCCTAATTAATATATTGAATTTTTAATTTATCTAAGTAGCAGAGAAGTAAACAGTTGTGATTAAAAGTTAAAACCTATGTGAATTATGCAGCCCTGCATATTATAGTCAGTGATTCAGTAAGAGCATAACCATGGGCATAATTTTGTTATTATGTATTTATCATGCACTAATAATTGTGTGTGATTAGCAACACATCACAAGCAGCAGAAGATAGAGACAACCACATAAATGAGGATCATAATGGTGCAACATATTTCTGATCAGTTACAACATGGAAATGAAGAGGTCAAGACAAATGAAGAAGAAAGGTCAGTTGGCTAAGGGGGATGGGATGACTCTCCAGAGTGGATAGATACTTTGAGGAGCCTAAGGGCTGAAGCTAGAAGCTTGAAGGCAGATAATGAGAGGCTGGTGAAAGGTAAAGAGAAACAAGTTGAGATAAATGCAATCATCTAGTAAAGTCTCTCAAATTTACAGAGACAAAAGCAACATGAGCTGGGAACTAGTCATAGAGGTAAGAGAAGCCCTTAGGAGTCATAAGAGAAAACAAATGGGTCAAACAATAGGAGATCCACAAATATGCATAGGCAGGAAAGTGAGGATATTGTGTGGGAAAATGCACCATTGAGCACCCCAAGAGGAAGAACCAACACTTATGTGCATGACTCTAGTAGACCATCTAGTTCTACTACCAGGACACACCACCATCACTCTCATCATCATCGGGGTGAAAAGGAAAGGGATTACATGCCCAAGGAATTCAAGAAATCCAATCCACCCACATTTGATGGGGATATGAAGAAATCAGAAGACGTTGAAGCTTAGTTGCTTAGCATGAACAAAATTTTCAGAATTCATGATCATTCTAAATATGAAAGCTAGGATTTCCAACTATAGCTTGAAGGGAAAATAAGGCATGTGGTGGGAAGATTTGAAAAATGTTAGAGGCATTATTGAGAAGGAATTGACTTGGGATGAATTTGAAAAGCTCTTCAGAGACCAATATTTGTCTGAGCACTATTATGATGGCAAGGCAAAAGAGTTCTATGAACTCAATATGGGACAAATGACGGATGATGAGTATGTCACTAAGTTCCTTGAACTATTGATATATGTGTCGTATCTCAAAGAGGAGAAAGCCAGAGTTCAAAGATTTTTTAGTGGGTTGTCTATGACATTCAGAGACAAAATTGAATCGTTAGAACCCCAGACACTTAAGGATGCCATTAAGAAGTTGAAACACTACAATGAGAAAGAAAAGTGCAGACCAAAAACTAAAATCAACTGGAAGGTAAAGGACAATATTGGACATAAAAAGAATTGGCTCAAGAAAAATTTAGCAAAGATGGAAGGTAAGCATCCAACCCATGCAAATCAATTTCAGCATAAAGATAATATTGTTGTTAAGGGAATATGTCGTAGCCAGCCTCAGAGTAGCATAAGCTTGAAGGTAGAGAGAAATTAAAGTGCTAGATGTGTGGTGAAAATCATAGGTAAAGAGACTGTCCGAACCAGAAAAATGCAGGGCTAAAGATTTACAATGCCTAGGTGGCTCACATAGTGGGTGATGTAGCTTAGAGTTTACCAATAATTTACGCAGTTGTAGATAATCGCCAGGGAAACCACCAGGAATCCATCATTGAGATGGAAGGTAAGTTGTGTAATCAATATGTTTCCATTTTAATTGATCATGGTTCTAACCACAACTATGTCAACCCAAAGCTTGTTGAAAAATCTAATTTGTCTAAGGAATTGCATGAAGATCCATGGTTGGTTCAATTGGAAACTAGAAAAAAAATAAAAATTAATCACTGGGTGAGATCATATGCGTTTGAGCTCAGCGGCATGCCCACAATGACACATTTGAATTTATTGTCGTTGGGTGTGTACAACATATTATTAGGCATGGATTGGTTGTACTTGCACAAGACCAAAGTGGATTTCTATGAAAAATGAATTGAATGTCTGGATGATGCTTGATAAACAAAAGTCTTACAATGTAAGCAAAAGCCAATTTCAGTGAGTCTGTAGAACAATGTAGGCCAAACGCAATTGTCGAAAAGGCTGCAAATTGTATGTCATGCAATTTTTCAGCAGTGAAAAAACTAGTGATAGCATGGGGAAAAAGGAAATTGATATGTTGAATAAGTATCTCGTGTTGCAACATTTTGAGGACATGTTTTCGACTTATATTTCAAGTTTATCTCCCCATAGGGAAATCAATTTTTCTATTGAATTGGTGCTTGGAGCAGCACCAGAATCCAAGCTTCCAAATCAGATGAGCACACCTAAATTGGTTGAGTTAAAGCTACAGTTAAAGGAAATGCTTGACCAAGGTTACATTTAGCCAAGTGTATCACTGAGGGGAGCTCCAATACTCTTTGCGAAGAAAAAGGGTGGGACACTTAGAATTTGCATTGATTACAATCAATTAAATAAAGTGACCATCAAGAACTAATACCCATTGCCAGGAATACATGACTTATTTGACCAGTTGAGGGGAGAAACAATGTTCTCCAAGATTAACTTAAGGTATAGGTACCATCAGGTGTGCATCAAAGAGGAAGATATTCACAAAATTGATTTCAGGACAAGATACAAGCACTATGAGTTTGTAGTGGTACCCTTCTGGCTCATTAATGCCCTGTCACATTCATGTGTTTAATGAACAATGTGTTTCATCCTTACTTGGACAAGTTTGAGATCATCTTCATTGATGACATATTGGTGTAATCGAAGACTAAAGAAGAGCATAAAAGGCATCTGGTTGTTATTGCAGTTGTTGAGGGAGCACAAGCTCTATGCAAAGATTAGCAAGTGTGACTTCTTCCAATAACAGATACACTATTTGGGGCATATTGTCTCCAATGAGGGGATATCAGTTGAGCCAGAGAAGATCAAGGCCATAATGGAGTGGCCAACACCGAAGAATGTGAGTGAGATCTGACCATTCATGGGATTGGCAGGTTATTATAGGAGGTTCATCAAGAACTTCTCCAAGATAGGCCATCCTATCACAATTTTGCAAAGAAAAGTAAATAAATTTGAGTGGACAACTTATTGTGCAACAAGCTTCGAGCAACAGAAACAATTTCTCATGAATGCACCAATATTGAGTATTGCAAATCCAGACAAGGATTATGTGGTGCGCATAGATGCTTGCAAGGAAGGGCTTGGTGGAGTCTTGATGCAAGAAGGACAAGTAGTTTGTTATGAGTTAAGGAAATCAAATGAGTATGAGGTAAGTTATGTGACTCATGATCTAGAGTTGGTCGTCATCATTCATGCATTGAAGTTGTGGAGGAACTATCTGCTTGGTAGGAACTTTACACTTATGATAGACCATAGTGTGCTCAATTATTTGTTTAAGCAACCCAAGTTGAATGCAAGGCAAGCTAGATGGTTGTTCATATGTAGCAAATTTGAATTTGAGATCAAGTACGTCAAAGGAAAAGAGAACATGGTCGTTGATGCACTTAGTAGGAGGATTCAAGTGAATCACTTGGCAGCCATAAGCTCTTATGAAATGGACCTGGTAGAGAGGGTCAAGAATGCAAGACGACATGATGAAAAATATCAACAAGTGAAAGAAATGTTGCAACAAGATGGTGTGGATGAGGAACGTCATCTCACTGGTGACAACCTAATTAGGTTCAAGAAAAAAATCTATGTTCCAAATAATGATGAATTAAAGAGGCTCATAATGAGAGAGTTCCACTTCAAGCCATTTTTAGGCCATCCAGGTTACCAAAAGACTCTCACAGCCATTAAAAAGTTGTACTATTGGCCAAATTTGAAGAAAGAAATGGTTGATTTTGTGGCTAAATGCATAGAATGTCAGAAAGTGAAAACAAAATGCAAACATCTAGCAGGTTTATTGCATCCCATTCCCATTTTGGAATGGAAATGGGAGGTGATATCCATGGATTTCATCACAGGTTTACTGAGAACCTCTAAGCATCATGATGCAATTATGGTGGTGATTGACAGGTTGAGCAAGGTGGCTCATTTTTTGGCGGTCAAATCCACCAATTCCACTAGTGAGGTGGCCCAAATTTTCATAAAAGAGATCGTGAGGTTGCATGGAATTCCAAAGAAAATAATCTCAAATAGAGATGCTAAGTTCACTTCAAGATTTTGGAAGGAACTGTTTGCAGGTTTGGGGATAGAGTTGGCATTTTTTATAGCATGTCATCCACAGACGGATGGGAAAAAAATAGGACAAATAGGATCCTCGAAGACATGTTGAGGATGTATGTGATGCATCAGCCCAAGAAGTGGGAGGAGTATCTTCCACTTGTAAATTTCCCATGCAATAATGGGTACCATGAATCCATAAAGATGAGTCCATTTGAGGCACTGTATGGGAGAAGTTGCAATACTTATATCATCTTGAGTGATCCAGTGAAAAAAAATCCTTATTAGGCCTTACATGCTCCAGGAAATGGAGCAACAAATTCATATCATCAAGCAAAATTTGAAGGTGGCACGGGATAGTCAGAAGAGCTATGCACATCAACATAGGATGCATAAAGAGTTCCAAGTTGGGGAACATGTGTACCTGGTAATCAAACCAAAGAAGAGTTCCTTGAAGATTGGGTTATGTGTCAAGTTGGCACCATGGTATTGTGGGCCTTTTGAGATCCTTGGAAGGATTGGACCAGTGGCCTATAGGTTAGATTTACCTACATCGGTTAAAGTCCATAACATTTTTCATGTTTCTTTGCCTAAAATATATGTGAAGGATTCCAATCATGTGATTTATTGGTCTTTGCTATAGGTGGAACTAGAGGTTCCAACCAGAACCACTTTGCATACCAGATCGAAGGAACTTGTCGTAATGCACATGTCAGCAAAACCATAAGTGGTTTTGGAAACCCAATACTACCTTGCGATGCCCACTACAGTGGTTTCGGAAAATTTGATTGAGGGCTATCGCAATTGATCCCTGTCATAGATTTGGTGATGGGCAGTTTTGATAAACCATTTTGTGCCACCCCTACCCCTTTTGAACCTCTAGGCATGTTGAACAGTCGCAATTTGTTAATATGGGGCACAAGTATTGTGGATCGTCGGATCGATGGCATGGGGTCCGTCGTGCATGGGCAGGCAGTCATACATTATGCCAATGTATTGTTATTATATCTGAAGATATTGTGCAGTGTTGGAATAGGTAAATAAATATATGTATATATTGGAAGGCTTGGCTCTGTATATATATATATATATATATATATTTGAGTTATAATACTATGGTGTAGAAGAAGAGTGGTAAACCTAATTAAACAATCCAAATGCTTGAAAGGAGAATTGATAAGGAAAAATGGACATAAGAGACAAAAACAATTATCCCATTTTTCTAATAGACAAGAGAAATTAGATTTATAAATGGACATTCCACAAAGATAAGTGGGGTGTTTATAGGTCCTTCTGCATGAGCATTTGAATGCATGTTGATGACGTGTAGCGCACGTTGATGACATGTATCCCATATAAAGACATATGACATTTGTTGAGGCCATTTATCACAAATAAACACATAAACAAACATTATCATTTGTTAATTCATGTATAATAATTTCTCAAGCTACTTCGTACTTTATATTATAGTAAATTCCCTCTTCTCATTTTCTTTATATATTTATAACTTATATTTTTATCTTCACTTTGATTCATTCTTTGACCATTTTAAAATAAATTACTAAGCTCCTAATTATTTCTTTAACATATAATATTTTGAATCTTTCTCTTAATTTCTCTTAACCTCTCTTTACTTCTTATATAAGATTTTGGATCTAAACCTTTTAGTTTTAATATTAATTATAAACTCCTATCTCATTCTTAACCCTCTGATTAATTTTTGGATTATTCTCTACATTATATTAATCCTCTCCTAAATGTTAATTTATAACATGTTTTTTTTTAACCCTAAAATTGGACTATTAATTATATAACAACTATTTTTATTAATACTTAACCCCTTAAAACTGTATTTTGATCTAATATTATATATAATCTCCTAAAAACTATTTTATTAAGAGCTTATTCATATCCCCCTACTAATTACTATTATTCGTGCTCATGTCAACCAACTTATAATTAAATAAAAATTAGAATATTAAATAATTCCTTTCTAACTTTTTATGATTCCTATTTACGTATTTAACTAATCTCCAACGGCTAGTTTCATGAGCTAACCCTGGGGCAATGATGCATCCTTGCTATTTATAAATGAATATTGTATGATTTTTTCACGTTGTCTTGAGGATGAACCACAGTTGGTTCGAAATGTCGACCAAATCCTAATAATGTGATTAATCTGAAAGACATTTCTACAAAAGATTACATTATACATTAATATTTAATAATATATATTAAATATGTGGTATTTCATATTATACTTGTCAACACATTTAACTTAACTAAATGGGATACGTGTAATTTGATGTTATTATATAATAAAATATTGTATGCTTAATTGCTCTACAAATTTCTGCTATGAATAAAGTTTTTCTGTCCATTTGTGAACAAGCATTTTACTAGTATATCATTGTTCCTTATATCTTCTAGTATTGAAAAACTAGGAGTATTTACATAGTTATAATCATGCATATACCTATGTGATCAATATCTTCAGTAGTTTATGCAAAGGATAGAAAAGGGAAGTATTTGTGGCTAGGTGTATAAAGAGACAAATGAAAAGAAAGGGCCAAAGCATGTATTCACCTAGTTATCATGTAATGCAAGTTTTGAATTTTTTCAAAATTTTCACCCAAAAAGAGGTTGTGGAGAAAATATTTGATGGTTAATTGGATTAGATATCCCATCATTTTTATCTATTGCTATTGTTTTTGTAATAAATTCTGGTTGCATGAAATCAATATGTTGGTCAATGGAAATGCCAAAAAGTATCCATATCTGTTGTTGTGAATTTTGGACAAGTTTGTGCTAGTTCAATGAAATTCTAATTCATTGATCTCTGGAAAGTAGCAGATCATATGCATCCAAAAACAAGAATACCCATTATTGGCCTAACCAAAATTCTTTGTAAATATCTTTCCACTTGGAATTAGCTAGAAATTGAGTAATATTTATGACAAGTCTCAAGTTCCCACAACCCCTTCCCTGAGTTGGAATTCAAGAGTGATCCTTTCACATGTACTAGGGTAAGCACTATTTCGAAAAGCCTGAAATGAAAATACCTTCCTCATTCAGTAGGTGCAGCATATTCCCTAAAAATGGACAAGAAACAAGCTTGTGTAGTAACCCTTTTTTGGTGATGATGGCACAAGTGAGGTGATTATCATCTCTCAACCATCACATTTTTCACTAGCATGGTGATCCCTCCAAAGAAAGATGTTAAATATAAATAGTCACCCATGTGTAACATATATGCAATCTTTCTAACCAAGATAAAACTATTAACTTGCCTTTTCTTGTTTGATTTTGTATTTCATGTAATATAGGAGGCTACTTCCAATTAGCATGCCAAAAGTTGGGGATGGCCTGAAATTTGCCACCCCTCCCGAAAACTTTTAATTAGAGCGCGAGGAATGGTCGGGTTGACTAGGCACCAGGTTAGCTAGGATTACAGCACAGAGGTGGAGAACATTCTCATTAACTGGATTGCAGCCCATACGAACCCTCATCTTGAAAGTTATATTCTTGTAACTTCAAGTGGGAGCTTGCTTTGGAGGATAAGGATCACGCGGGGCCGAGACATGGTGGCCTCCACCTAACAAGTCAACTTGATGAATTAACCCTGGAACATTTACGAGATCACATGAGAAGGGAAGCGAGATGACAAGCAGCGGGATGTGGTTGTTGAAATATGGCAACAAGAATATTCCAATTTTAATTTGTCCTTGAATTAAAATTGAGAATTAAAATAATTAATTAATTCATCTTGAGTTAATAGTTGGGGAAATTCAAGCTAGAAGTCTTTGTGAAGTCATGCAACAATTATCCGTTAAATTAAGGAAGTTATCCCTTAATTAAGGAGATAAGGATGAGTTGTAATTAGTTAGATTAGTTAACTAAGTTAAGTCCAGTTAAATTAGTTCCAAACAGTTTGAGGAACTAATTGTGAGTTCAATCAGTTAATGCATGCATGCATGAAACTAGTGTACTCCAGATAACTGAATATTCTCTCATAAATAACTCATGCATGTCAGTTCAAACAAAGATCTAGTTGAGATTAAAGGCAGGGATAATGTACTATCAGTGGAAAGAATTTTCCTATAGAAAATCTCTTGCATGGAGAAGGAATTCATTCCTTGAGATTTGCACAATTTTACAGTGTGTTGGAGCAGTGTGTGAGATCAGTGTCACACAAGGTTACAGCTGGAGCACCCAGGGAAAACTAGGCAATGAAATAGGAGGCTTGGAGGACAGAGGAGGAGGCATATGAGTTGTTTATTCTGTCTATGAGCAACAATGAGGGATTGTACTGAGAGCTGGATAGCTGTGAGAGCTAAAGCTGTGTGTAATCCTAAGATATTTCCACTTGTATGATAATACAAATAGTGGGGTTTTTAGCTAAGGCTTTCCCTAGAGTATTATTCTGTGTTTCATGTGTATTGATTCTTCTTCTCTGTTATATGTGTTCTGTTTGATCTTGCTCAAATCGATTAAGCTTCCGCAAGTTTGATTGTAGAAGTAGATTAAGTATTTTGCTTTAGTTATATTGCATAATCAAGTTAATCTATAGTGAGAATTTCTACATGGTATTAGAGCTGTGAACAGTATACTGAGAAGGGAAATTCGAAGTTTGAAGTTTTTGGTTGTAGGTACAAAATTGAATTCTTATCACACCTCAAAGTTCACCAATGGCATTCAATGGCTTGAGACTCGAGTATGCACTGGATGGCAACTCGAATTACATAGCATGGAAGGATCACATGGAAGCGGTATTAAAAGACAATAGTTTGAAGGATTTCATTGATCAAGAAATCCCCAAGATAGCTGCAGCTAATGCACAAGAATTGGCTTAATGGAAGAAGCATGTGGCGAAGGCGAGAAGGATTCTTCTGGAGGGAGTTCGAGACCATATTGTCTCGAGTCTCCATGGGAAGGAGTCTCCATTTTCAATGTGGAAGACATTGAAGGACCTATATCAGAACAATAGTGACCAGAGGAAACTGGCGCTCAAGGATAAGCTTTGGAAAATCGAGATGGAGAAGGGTGACACTATTTCTACATACTTGAACAAGCTCACCACCTGTAGAGATGAGCTTGGTAGTGTGGGAATAACGACAGCTAATGATGATATGGTGAGCCTTGATCTCCTTGGTCTTCCAAAGAGTTGGAATAGCTATTAGGACTCTGTGGATGGAAGAGAGAAACTGCCGAATTAGGAACGACTATGGTCGGATCTCATGCAGGAGGAGATCAGGAGGAGCACTCGAGATGGTTCTTCATCTAAGCATGATGAAGAAGAAAATTTGGCCTTAGCAAGTAAGACAAGGAAAGGGAAAGGGAACGCTTCCCATTCCAAATCGAATTCTTCTCATGGAGGGAAGAAGATTGACAAATCTAAAGTGAGATGCTTTAATTATCATGAGGTGGGCCATTATGAAACTAATTGCCCATTGAAGAAATCCAAGAAGGGATCCTTGAAAGTATCAGAAGGTGAGGCATTAGCCTCTCAGTTCGAATTGGATTTTACCCCCATCGCATGCATGGTTTCATCAATGGTGGGTTGTGTTTGGTATCTTGATAGTGGAGCCTCATTCCACATGACCGACGATAAAAGTTTATTTAGTACCTTGGAAGAGAAAGACCTCAAGATGCACATAGAGATAGGTGATGATGGAAAGTACTGTGTTTCAGGAGAAGGCACGGTTGCTTTTCAAAGGGAGCATGGAGCTCCTCTCACCCCGACTGATGTAAAGTATATTCCTAGACTGAAGAAGAACATGGTATCGGTTGTGATGTTGGAGGACAAAGGCTACAATGTTGTCTTCAATAAAGGAAAGGCGTTCCTGAGACACATAGCCATGGGTCAGACCAAGAGGATTGGGATTCGAGTGAAGAATCTCTATAAGCTAGAGGTAGATGACTGTGTTGCATTGAGTTCAAAAGCGTAATTGGTGCAAAGCCAAGACATTGGCGAGTTATGGCATAGGCGGTTGGGCCACTTGCATCATGGGGCCTTGAATATAATGCAACAGATCTCTACCGGACTTTCCAAAGGTAAACTTGAGCAAGTGGACACATGCAAAGGTTGTACCTTGGGAAGGTACACCAAGTCTTCCTTTCATGATCGAGACAGTCGAGCTAAGGCAATCTTAGAGCGAGTTCATATTGATGTGTGTGGACCATTATCGGCAACATCCACCGCGAAACAAATATATTATGTGATTTTCATTGATGATTTTTCTCGTAAATGCTGGATTATTTCATGCAGAATAAGGACCAAACATTTTCAAAGTTTTGTGGGTTCAAAGCTTTGGTTGAGAAAGAGTCCGGGAAGAAGATCAAGGCCTTGAGAAGTGACAATGGTGGAGAGTATGTCTCTCAATAGTTTAAGAACTTTTGTCCAGTGGAAGGAATTAAACGGGAGTTGACGGCACCTCATAACCCACAACAGAATGGGGTGGGTGAGAGGAAGAACAAAACGATTGTGGGGGCAGCTCGGGCGATGTTGCATGACCAAGGCTTACCACTTCATTTGTGGGCTGAGGCATGAAATAAAACAGTCTGTTTTCAGAATAGAAGCCCGCATAGCATACTTGGGATGAAGACACCAAAGGAAGCTTTCTCCGCGAGGAGACCATATGTGGGTCACTTCAGGATCTTTGGCTCATCGGTATATTGCCATGTGACCAAGGATGCCCAGAAGAAACTTGAGCCGACAGCTGAGTTTGGAATACTTGTGGGGTACACTAATACACCTCACAACTATCAGGTGTACTTGCCTACCAGTCGGAGGACAGTGGTTCGCAGAGATCTCAAGTTTGATGAGTAGAAGGCCATGCAAGTTTCCCTTGAGATGGAGCTCCAACTACAGGCTATGGAGGAACTTTTGGTTCCTAAGGAGGAGGAGCCTCATACTGATGCGGAGCAGCCACATGCAGAGGTTCCATGAGTGGAGACATCCACTCAAGTAGAGTCTTCCAGAGAGGGATGGAAGCACACAGAGAAGCTGACAAATTGTTTTCGGATGCGAGAGAAAATGTGGGAGAACCATCTTCTTAGTGCAAATAGAGGAGGTCACCTGATAGGTACACTGGATACATGGCCCTTATTGGGGAATGTGTTGAGACCGAGTCATCTTCTGAGTTCCCGTTGACTTTACAAGGTAAAGCAAGCTGTTGATGGTAGTGTGGAGAAACATAAGGCAAGATTTGTTGCCCGTGGTTTCTCACAGGTCGAGGGGATCAACTATGATGAGACTTGTGCTCCTATAACAAGGTACTCATCTATCAAATTGATGTTGGCACTATCAGCACAGATGGGTTGGAAGATCCATCAGATGGATGTGAAGATTGCATTCCTCAATGGCAAGACTGAGGAAGAGGTGTACATAGAGCAGCCGAAAGGCTTTAATACCTTCGATCGTGAGTCACATGTGTGCCGACTCAAGAGAACTTTGTACGGGCTGAAGCAAGCACCTCGTGCTTGGTACACCAGGATCGACAACTATTTCACCGGGTTTGGCTTCACAAAGAGTGAAGTAGATGCAAACCTGTACCACATCATGGTAGAAGGTAAGCATTTGATCATTGTTCTTTATGTTGATGATCTCATATTGACAGGTGGTGATCAGTTGATCATGTCTTGTAAGGAGGACCTTGCAAGAGAATTCGAGATGAAAGACATGGATCTCATGCACTACTTCCTTGGCATGGAAGTGTGGCAGAAGGATGGGGAGTTGTTTGTGTCTCAAGGCAAGAATGCCAATGAGATACTTAGGAGATTACACATGGAGAAGTGCAAGCCCATGCAGACTCCTCTAGCAGGTATCTGGAGGAAGGAGGATGCTACTTCAGGAGAAGTAGTAGAAGCTAGTGTGTAGCGGAAACTTGTGGATTCACTGATGTACTTAGTGAACACACGACCAGATTTGTGCTATGCGGTGAACCAGCTGAGTCAAGCCATGGTTCAACCTACCAAGATGTTTTGGAAGGCAGCTAAGCATGTTTTGAGATACCTCAGAGGCACATCTCAGTATGGATTATGGTACAGACGGATAGAGGGAGTGAAGCTATAGGGTTTCACAGATGCAGATTGGGCAAGGAGTCCATCAGATTGGAAGAGCACATTAAGAGGAATTTTCAACCTTAGGTCAGCTGCAGTTTCTTGGTACAACAGGAAATAGAGGTCGGTTGCACTCAGCTCAGTAGATGCTGAATACATGGTTGCAAGTCAGGTAGCATGTGAGGCCATTTGGATGCGGAAAATTCTAGTTGGTTTGTTTGATCAGAGGATGGATCCAATTGTGATCTATTGTGATAATCAGAGTTGTATCAAACTCTCTGAGAATCCAGTATTTCATGATAGGTCCAAGCACATTGACATTCGGTATCATCATCTCAGAGACTGTGTGGCGAGAAGGATCATGTTGTTGCAGTATATTTCAACCAAAGAGAAAGATGCTGACATTTTGACTAAGGCATTGTCAAAGTGTAAATTCGAATTCCATAGAGACAGGATTGGGGTGGCAGATAATCCCTTTCTTGTTGAGAAGGAGTGTTGAAATATGGCAACAAGAATATTCCAATTTTAATTTGTCATCAAATTAAAATTGAGAAATAAATTCGAAGTTAGTCTCACCATCTGCTTGAAAAATAATTAATTAATTCATCTTGAGTTAATTAGTTGGAGAAATTCAAGCTAGAAGTCTTTGTGAAGTCATGCAACAATTATCCCTTAAATTAAGGAAGTTATCCCTTAATTAAGGAGATAAGGATGAGTTGTATTTAAGTTGAAATTAGTTAGCTCAGTTAACTGAGTTAAGTCTAGTTAAATTAGTTCCAAACAGTTTGAGGAACTAATTGTGAGTTCAGTTAGTTAATGCATGCATGCATGAAACTAGTGTACTCCATATAACTGAATATTCTCTCATAAATAACTCATGCATGTCAGTTCAGACAAAGACCCTGTTGAGATTAGAGGCAGGGATAATGTACTATCAGTTGCAAGAATTTTCCTATAAGAAAATTTGTTGCATGCAGAAGGAATTCATTCCTTGAGATTTGCGCAGTTTTACAGTGTGTTGGAGCAGTGTGTGAGATCAGTGTCACACAAGGTTACAGCTGAAGCACCCAGGGAAAACTGCGCAAGGAAATAGGAGGCTTGGAGGACAAAGGAGGAGGCATATGAGTTGTCTTTTTTGTCTATGAGCAACATTGAGGGATTGTACTGAGAGCTGGATAGATGTGAGAGCTAAAGCTGTGTGTAATCCTGAGATATTTCCACTTGTATGATAATAAAGATAGTGGGGTTTTTAGCTGAGGCTTTCCCCAGAGTATTCTTCTGTGTTTCATGTGTATTGATTCTTCTTCTCTATTATATGTGTTCTATTTGATCTTGCTCAAATAAATTAAGTTTCCACAAGTTTAATTGTAGAAGTAGAATAAGTATTTTGCTTTAGTTATATTGCATAATCAGGTTAATCTACAGTGAGAATTTCTACAGTGGTGGAGCTTGAGGTAGGGATGAGGACCAATGAAAAAATGGGACTGGAGGTCCCACCATACATGAAAACCCAGCAATAAGGCCTTGACGATTGATAAAGAAGAAAATAAATGAGAATTGTCGGGGTGGTAAGGTCTGGGATGACATGTCCCAGAGGTTTCTTCCTAGAGGTTTCATGGGGAGCATACGAGGAGAATCATCGATATGACAAGGACAGGGATGACATGTCCTGGAGGTCTCAACTCTAGAAATTCAAAGGAGGGTTATGTGAAGGGAGCTCTGGGGTGACAGGACCGGGACAACGTGGAGGACCTGGTGATGTGTAGAGGATGACAATGTGGGTTTGAGACAACCCCAACCATGTTTTATCTCATAAAATGAAATGTAAATATTTTTACAAAAATGGGCGAAGTAAATGGACACATATTCCAAAGACTAGGGAGGTACTTGCTTGGGATGTTTAAGTTCCTTACTGCAAGAAAATATAAACTGGTTATGAGATCCATTAAAGGTTGGTTGGTGCAAATTTGTTGCCCTAATATTTTTAGGATTAATGAGGCTGCAATAGAAGTACACAGGCCCATGTTGTTCTGGAAAAACATTACAAGGGAAGAAGGACAAAAAAATTAAGAGGGGAAAGGGTTGCGCTAATAGTTGGGGAAAAGCAGTGGAATTCAATGATTGTGAAATAGAATGCTCATTCAATAACTGAGTAGGGGAGAAAGGGGATTTAAGAGAAAATAATCCCAAGAGGAGTGATAGTGAGGGAGTCTTGCAAAAAAAAAGGGTGTAATAATAGTGATATCAGTTTCGGTTGGCAAGGTCGGAGGGAAGAAGATCGCTCCTAGGTGAGGAATAATGGCTTCTCGACTCCCTGTTTATCTAGAGGATGGATATAGTCTTTCTCTACAGCCCCTTGATGGTTGGGTTGGAAGGTTGTTCCTTTGATCCCTGAAAGGAAGATCTTTGAAGCCTTTCTTGATGTGTGGTTTTATGGTGTGCTCTAGAATCCCCAAGGTGGGTGGAACCACTTTGTTGTTGTTTGAAGGAGATTTGTTTCTCTATACTCCTTTGACATTATTGGGTGAAGCGGAAGTCTCTAGATTCTGTAAGACTATTGTTTGTTGAGAAACTAAAGAGTTGAGGTAGCAGGCCTCTGAATTCCTTGAGTTTTCATTGACTACTATGATAGTTGGTGGATGGAGGTGGGTGAACCTATGGAGTTCTTGTTCCAACTGGAAGTCGATGTTCAAATACTTTGAGCAAAGCCCCTCAGTCCCTGAAATCTGGCATAGGGGTGATAGCTGCAAGTGAAAATTGGTTGCAGTTATCTATAGTTGGGTGGAGAGTCATAGTCCCTGACTCAGTGGCCCTGAGATCTCAAGATAAGTGAAATTGTATACTTGCTTGCATGTTTGTAATTGTATCTTGTATTTATGAAATGAAATGGTATTAATGAGCATAATACATGAATTTGCTTTTGAGATAAATATGATTTTGTTCCCTATCTGACAAGAATGTATGTGCATTCTGGTATGAACTAGTATTGTTAAGAATAAACACATGACTGCATTTCTGGAAAGAAATGGCATTGCTAAGCAAGATACAAGAATGTGTTTTTGATATAAATATAAATGTCTTTTCAATTAGGATATCAACGAATAACACATCATGCAATGTTGAATACTTTAGAATAGGTGGTAGATAAACCTGAAATAACTCACACTAATGGTAAATATAAGGGATTGTTGTTATTAATGCATGAAACTACATTGAACACAATATGTGTCAACAAGTTTTGTGTGTAAAAGAATGAAGGTGTTGGATACAAATCCTTGTATTGTTTACGTCGCATTGTGCTAATGCCAATGATATCCTCTATATTAACTTTAATAACTTGTGATTTTACATGGGAGGCTTCTTTAGTCCGTTGTGATATGTGCCCTAGTATAGGGACTATATATATTCACTTTAACCAGGATTTGGTCCCAAAGATCTATGTGCTCTCTCTAGTAGGGTATGACCTCATAAGAGGGATTGACTTGATATTATATCCTTGTATATCCTATAAATGTATTTCTACTCTAATTGCATAGTTATCGAACCTTTCTAAAATGGGAGTCATATCCTGAGTAACATATTGATATTGAGAGGATGTGGCTTCTTATGGCCTGAACGTTTGATAGTAGCCATGGCGTTTCGAGGTTATACTATCTCGTCTAGGAGGGGTGAGTTGCACTTCCCTCTAATATCCAAATGCCCCCTGAAACCCCTAAATAGTGTTACAGTGTTACTTGAATGGTTGCTTTAAATTGTAGGGATCACCTTGGTGTGTGGTGGGAGAGTCAGAGGCCCTTTGGTAGTCATCAAGTCCTCAGCAGGGGGTAGCTGAAAGGCCACTTGTGCAATGCCTAGAAATCCCTATCCCTAAAAGGGGAACACTTGAAGGCAAAGAACATATCCATTATGCTTCGATCCATAAGGGTCATGCCTGTATTCAGACCCAAAAGAGGAATTATATGTTTATTTGAGGAGCATCAATCTCCTTGTGGCCTTCTCGACATCTTGTGAACCTCGTGGACACGAGAAGATTAAATCTAGTGTAAGCTCGGGAAGGATAACACCAATGAGTTTTTAGTAAACGGTAAGGTCCATAACTGAACATTGGTGTAGATCCAGATGTGTGTGGGACCATTGCAGCCAAGCCATAATTGACGCTACTCATGAATGGAATTGTGCGTAGAAAGGGAGCAAACCCTTCTGAAAACCATCGGGTTCAAGATCAAACATATTGCTCATGATCTGGAAAGACCTCTCTAATCGGGCAAGGGTGAAGTTCTGTTGTGAACAACATTGCAACGAAGTCAAGTTGAGACTCAAACTTATAGTTGTAATTAGATCAACCTTATCTAAATATCTAATGAAAAACCTCACTGTGGATGTCATGGATTGGTTGCCTAGATTATGCCTTATCACCATTGGGTGAAGGGAGGGGTGACGTGGCCCAGAGGCCATATCCCAAAAAAATTTAATTAGCAATGCAAGGGAATGGTTGGGCTAACTGGGCACTAGGTCAACTAGGCTTACAACGTAGAGGCGAAGAGCATTCTCATTAGACGTACTAGAGCCCATACGACAACTCATCCCAGAGGCTATATTCTCGTAACTTCAAGTGGGAGATTTCTTTGGAGGAGCAGGATGACATGGGTTTGGGACATGGTGACCTCCACGTGATCCTGATTGTAATCGCATTGGTGTAAACTGGACCCACCTGACAATTCAAACCGACGAATTAACCCTGGAACATTTACAAGAGTGCACGAGAAAGGAAGAAGGGTGAAATGCAATAGGATGCGGTGGCTCTTAAGGCAGGGTTGAGGACTAATGGAAAAATGGGTTGGGCGGCTCCAAATAGATGCAAGCCTAGTAATAATGCATCGATGATTGATAAAGAAGCATGTTGAGGAGAATTGCCGGGGTGGTAAGGATCTAGATGACGTGTCCCGGAGGTTTAGTGGGGAGCAGAGGAGGAGAATAGTCGGGATGGCAAGGACTAGGATGATGTGTCCTGGAGGTCTCAACCCCGAAAATTCAAAGGAGGGTTATGTGAAGGGAACATCGAGGTGATAGGACCAAGATAGCATGGAGGACCTGGTGACGTGTAGATAATTATGACGTGGGTTTGATGCGACGTGGTAAAATACTATAGGTTATAGGGATATATGTATGGCGTGGGTCTTAAATTTTTGTAATGTGCATGTTAACAAACCCGTAAGTTGTTTTGGAAACCAAATACTGCCTTTCGATGCCCCCTATAATGGTTTCAAAAAATGTGATTGACGGGTGTCGCAATTGATCCTTGTCGTAGATTTGGTGATGGGCGGTTTTGATAAACCATTTTGCACCATCCCTACCCCTTTTTAACATCTAGGCATGTTGACCCATCACAATTTGTTAATCTGGGACATGCGTATTATGGATCGTCGGATCTATGGTGTGGGGCCCGTCGTGCGTGGGCGATTGGTCATACATTATGTCAATGTATTATCATTATATCTGACGATAATGTGCAGTGTTGGCATAGGTAAATAAATAAATATATGTATATATTGGAAGGATCAACTTTGTATAATATATATATATATATATATATATATATATATATATATATATATCAAGATTATGAATACTTTGGTTATATATATTCTAGTTATAATACTATGGTGTAGAAGAAGAGTGGTAAACTTAATTAAACAATCCAAATGCTTGAAAGGAGAATTGATAAGGAAATACAGACATAAGAGACAAAAAAAATTATCCCATTTTTCTAATAGACAAGAGAAATTGGATTAGTAAGTGGACATTTCATAGAGGCAAGTGGGGTGTTTATAGGGCCTTCTACATAAGCATTTGAATGCATGTTGATGTCATGTAGCGCATGTTGATGACGTGTATCCCATATAAAGACATATAACATTTGTTGAGGCCATTTATCACAAATAAACACATAAACAAATATTAAATTATACATTAATACTTAATAATATATATTAAGTATAATACAATACTTTGATGTTATTATATAATACAATATTGTATGCTTAATTTCTATGCAAATTGTTGTTGTGAATGAAGTTTTTCCCTCCATTTGTGAACAAGCATTTCACTGGTATGTCTTTGTTCCTTATATGTTTTAGTACTGAAAAACTAGGAGTATTTATAGAGTATATAATCATGCATATACCTATGTGATCAATATATTCAGGATTTTATGCAAAGTATAGAAAATTTGGGGAAGTATTTGTGGCTAGGTGTATAAAGAGACAGATGAAAAGAAAGGGGCAAATTATGCAGTAACCTAGTTGTCATGTAATGCAGGGTTTGAATTTATTCATTTTTTTCACCCAAATTGAGGTTGTGGAGAAAGTATTTGATAATTACTTGGATTAGATATCCCATCTGTTTTAGCTATTTCTATTGTTTTTGTAATAAATCATCGTTGCATGAAATCAAAATGTTGGTCAATGGAAATGTCATAAAGTATACATATCTGTTGGTGTGAATTTTGGACAAGTTTGTGCAAGTTCAATGAAATTCTAACTCATTGATCTCTGGCGAGTAGAAGATCATATGCATCAAAAAACAAGAAGATCCATTATTGGCCTAACCAAAATTATTTTTAAATCTCTTTCCACTTTGAAGTAGCCAGAAATTGAGTAATATTTACGACAAGTCTCAAGTTCCCATAACCCCTCCCTTGAGTTGGAATTCAAGAGTGATCCTTTCACATGTACTAGGGTAGGCACTATTTCGAAAAACGTGAAATAAAAAATGCCTTCCTCATTTAGTAGGTGTAGTATATTCCCTAAAAATGGACAAGAAACAAGCTTGTGTAGTAACCATTTTTTTGGTGATGGTGGCACAAGTGAGGTGAGTCTCAACTCTCAACCATCACATTTTTCACTAGTATGTTTATCCCTCTGAATAAAGATGTTAAATATTAATAGCCACCCACGTATAACATATATGCAATCCTCCTAACGAGGAAAAGACTTTTAAGATGTCTTTTCCTATTTGATTTTGTATTTCATGTGATATAGGAGGCTACTCCCAATTAACATGCCAAAAATTGGGGATGGCCTGACATTTGCCACCCCTCCATAACTTTTTTTTCTAGAAAAATAAATTTAAACAATGGGTCAAAAGCCATTTTTGGATTCAAATCCATTTTCACAACACATTCAAAGGATCCTTACTTGGTCGTTTAGCTTAAGCCTTACAAATTATTTTTTAATGCCATGTTTTCTAGTTATTACATGCATCATACATTTTGATATTTGAAGTGTATTTGGTGAGTTGTATCTTTTTAGATGTTACATTGTGCAATTCAGTTTGTTTAGATTTTGGTTATTTGGTCTTTTGTTTATTATGTATGTATATTGAACAACAACCAATAGAGCAGTAGAAAAAGAATTGGAACATATAGATATCTTGTTTGGGAAATTTGCATACAACGATGCAGAATGCATAATAGGGTTAGTGATTACACTATTTGTTTAATACATTATGTGATTTTTCTAAAATATCATAGCGGTAATTGTTTCAACCGATTATTGCTTTATAAAGTTGCTAGCTCTCTCAAATGTCTATTCATTGTCAATAATATTGAACCTTGGCATGTTGAGGATGAGGTAATCAACATAACCCTAACATAGATCTTTATGCAGAGCCCTAGAATTGGACAACCAAATTTTATGTTATAGTTTTTAAGAATCATAAACGCTAAATCGACCTTATCAAATGATTGCCAGACAATATAATTTTAAAACACAAATTCCTTAAGTGGTCCCAAGTCCTTGACTATGCGAACACAACTTTTAGATGCAGGAAGTGTTTCAAAACTGATCATTTGTTGAACACCTATCCATAAAAAAAAGAACACAAAAAAGAAAAAGTCGCATATTAAGCCAAGGGGATGGCAGCTTTGTTGAAAAATGTGCAACAAGAAATGTTAAATTTAGAATGTGCTAAAAATAGGACTCCTAAAAAGAGCATGTCTAAAAATATCAGTTTGGCTAGTGAGGTCATTGGCCACCTTGGGTGAGAGGTGAAACTGCTAAAAATAGAAAGTTCTAAAAATAGCATTTCTGGGTCCCTTCCTATTTATAGAAGTCCCTGGTCTATTTATAGGAAGTAAATTTGATTTTGGTCTCACCAGCAGTTTGGAATATTAATTAATTAATTCTCCATGAGTTAATTAGTTAAGGAAAAGCAAACTGAAGTCTTTGTGTGAACATGCAGTAATTTCTCCACTGATTGAGGAATTAAGGATGAGTTATATATTGAGAGGATCAGTTGACTTAGTTTAAACTAGTCAAGTTCAGTTAGATTAATTTAACAGGTTGTTAAATTAATGAGATATAGTTTGTTGATGCTTGCATGCATGTGACAACTATTATTTCAGATAACTGTGTATTCACTCATGGATAACTGATGCATGTCAGTTCTGTCAGAGACCCAGTTGAGATCAGATGTGGGACAATGTACTATCAGATGCTTGGATCTTCCTAGTGAATATTCCTTGCATGCAGGTGGAACTAGTGTCCTCAAGGATTGCGTAGTTGGACCTGAGGTTGACAGCAGGTGTGATTAGATCAATATACATGTGTTTTGTAATTGAATTCCAATCAAAACTACGCAAGGAAATAGGGGATTGGACTAGAGGAGCAACCTTTATATACAGGGCTAGATTGGTTCACGAGATATATCATCAGAGTATAGAGAAAGCAGGATAGCTATTGCGCTGATTCTTTTTGTATGTTGTTGAGGATTTCCACTTGATTGATAATACAGTGTCGAGGTTTTATGTTGGTGCTTTCCCTAGTGATTTATTCTGTGTTATGTGATTGATTCCTTCTTATCAGTTATGTGTGTTCATGCTTGATGTTGCTCATGGTTGATTAGCTTCCACAAAGTTTATGGTAGATGTAGATCTAGTATTATGCTTTAGTACATTGCATATATCAGTTGGATTTGCAGGTGAAATTTCTACATGATATCAGTGAGCTAGCTGATTTATAGAGAAAAATCTACATGGTATCAGAGCACAGGTGGTCAAGGAAGAACAATATAGGAGAAGGAATTCGAAGTTTATTATTTTGGATATAGATCTTAGTTCTTATCACATCCAGTTCATTGATGGCTTTCTATGGTTTGAGGCTTGAGTATGCCCTTAATGGCAGCTCAAACTATATAGCTTGGAAGGATCACATGGAGGCAGTATTGGAAGATAATGGCCTTAAGGACTTCATTAATTAAGATGTCCCTAAGCCTACTGATTCTACTCATGTTGCAGAATGGAATAACTGTGTGGCTAGAGCTAGGAGAATTCTCTTGGAGGGAGTTCGAGATCACATTATTTCGAGTCTCCATGGGCAGGAGACTCCACATGCAATGTGGAAGACATTGAAAGATTTATATCAGAATAGCAGTGATCAAAGGAAGTTGGCACTGAAGGACAAACTTCGAAGGATCAAGTGTGAAAAGGATGAGACAATCTCTATGTATCTGAGCAAGCTCACCTCATGCAGGGATGAGCTTGGAAGTGTAGGGATTGTCACCTCAGATGATGATATGGTGAGTCTAGCACTCCTTGGCCTTCCTAAGAGTTGGCATAGCTACTAAGACTCGGTTAATGGAAGGGAGAAACTGCCAGATTGGGAATGACTATGGTCGGATTTGATGTAGGAGGAGATCAGACGGAGCACCAGAGACGGTTCTTCATCCATGGAGGATGAGGAGAACTGTGACTTAGCGAGTAAGGAAAGGAAGGGGAAGGAGAAGGTTTCTCTTTCTGAACCCAGTTCTTCCAATGATGGGAAGAAGGTTTACAAATCGAAAGTGTGATGCTTTCATTGTCATGAGGTGGGCCATTATGCTGTGTAGGAATTTACAGGGTAAGTTCCTCAGACAGAACACCAAAGGACACTGCTCACAAACAGATCGCAGATCAATACACCAGTACTTTTGACGTGGTTAAAACCCTCAAAGAGGGAAACAGTCCACGGCCTGAGCCAATGCGGCCACTTCAGGCAATTTATTAATAAAAGAGTGAAAATTTACATAAGCTTCTCTCATAGACAGATTACCCTACAAATGACCCTCCATGCTCTTTAAATAGAGATCATGGACCAATCAGGTGTTAAGCCACGGATCAAGTGTCGGTAATACCGAGGAGAGAATGAACCGTTGGATCACTACATATCGTGACCGTCGGATTGTAAGTTACAAAATGTACATAGTAAAGAAACACACTTTACCTAACTCTATACCTTACTCTATACTAGACCAAGTTGTACTTAATTATTTCCTATGTGTCAGAATATCCTAACATCCCCCCTTAAGAACAACTTGGGATAGGATTGAAGGATTTACAAATATGACACAATAGGAGAAGGAAGGAGGCACTAGAGCCTACCCCCCCAGTGACAACTTCCTGAACTCCAACCATAAATTGAAGTTTAGTGAACTTCGCCTTTGTGAGAGCCTTTGTAAAGATATCTGCAACTTGATCATCTGTTGAACAATATTGCACTTCAAGAACATGGTCATTAATGAGCTTTCTGATGAAGTGCATGTCCAGTTCAATGTGTTTGTTGCGCTGATGTTGGACTGGATCTTTGCATAGTTGAATGGCACTTTGATTATCACACCAAAGTGTAGTCGGATGCTGCTGTTGAAAGCCAAACTCTGACAGGATCTGACGAATCCACAAGGCTTCCTTACTAGCTTCTACGGCACCACGATACTCTGCTTCTGCTGAAGAAAGAGAAATGGCACCTTGTTTCTTGTAAGCCCATGTAATAGGTCCTGAACCAAGAGTGAACACATAACCTGCAGTAGACTTCCGATCATCAGGGTCACCAGCCCAATCGGAATCAGTGAAACCAACCAATAGAGGAGATGCTTCGGCACTGTAATGAATCCCAAACTGAACTGTACCTCGAACATAACAAAGTATTCTTTTAGCTGCTTTCCAATGACTTTCACGTGGGTTTTGCATAAACCGAGCAACAAGGCCAGCAGCAAAGGAAAGGTCAGGACGAGTATGGGTTAGATACAAAAGTTTTCCTACAAGTTGACGGTATAAGGTAGCATCAACTTCAGGAGAAGTACAAGTGATTGAAAGTTTGACTCCAGACTGAAAGGGAGAAGGGGCTGGCTTACAGTCTTCCATGTGAAAATGGCGTAGAATATCATAGGCATACTTGGACTGAGAAAGGGAAATACCTTCCTTGGATTGCAAGACTTGAAGACCGAGAAAATAATGTAAGTGTCCTAAGTATGTCATTTCAAACTTCCTTTTAAGGCTAGACTTCACATGGTTTATAAGGTTGGGATCACTACCAGTTAGGATAAGATCATCAACATAAAGAACAAGAATGATAAGAGACTTGCCCACTTTCTTGGTGTAGATAGTATTGTCAGAATGACACCTAGAGAAGCCAGATTCTAAAAGAAAGTTATCCATTTTGGCATACCAAGCTCGAGGAGCTTGCTTGAGACCATAAAGGGATTTCTTAAGCCGACATACAAGGCTGGAGTCTGTTTGTATAAAGCCAATAGGTTGTTCCATATAGATTTCTTCATGCAAGTCCCCATGCAAGAAGGCGGATTTAACATCCATCTGATGGACTTCCCATTTGAAAGAAGCAGCAAGGGAAAGAACAAGGCGGATAAAGTTCATTTTGGCAACAGGGGAGAAGGTTTCAGTGTAGTCAATGCCTTCAACTTGTGAAAAACCCTTAGCAACAAGACGAGCTTTATGTTTATCAACTTTCCCATCTGGTCCATACTTGGTTCTGTAAACCCATTTGCATCTAACAAGTTTTCGTCCCTTTGGTAGAGGAACAAGATCCCATGTATCATTTGCCAATAATGAATGATATTCTTCATTCATAGCTTCTTCCCAATCTGCATGGCCTGAAGCTTCTGCAAAGGTGTCAGGATCATAATTCATTGAAGCTTGAGCCAGTAAAGAAGAGGCTCTCTCGAACTGAGAACGTGTACGTCGCTGATTTGTAGGATCACCAGCAAGATCACCTGCTGCATCCCGAGTAGCACAGACCCATTTTGGAAGCTAAGGAGCTGAAGGAGGATCTTGAGAAGGTGGGGGAGGATTTTCATCCTCGCTTTCATCATCTGAAGAAGAAATATTTTCAAAAGTAGAAGAGATAGGGAGAGGTGGCACATCCGTCGAACTAGGCTCGCAGGTCGATATATTTTCAGCAAACTTTACATCTCTTCTAATGATAACATTTTTGGACTTAAGTGGAATAAGTCTATATCCTTTGACATCTTCAGAATATCCAACAAAAATACATTTTTCACTCTCAGGTTCTAAAGCTTTATGTTTCTCATCTGGAATATGGGCCCATGCTTCACTTCCAAAAACATGAAAGTGACTTACATCTGGTTTGATTGAGCTCCATGCTTCTTCTAGAGTGATATTCTTTAAAACCTTAGTAGGAGTGCGATTTATTATGTAATTTGCACAGTTAATTGCTTCTGCCCAATAATTAATACTAAGTCCTTTAGATTGAAGCATACAATTAGCCATTTCCTTTAAGGTTCGATTCTTCCTTTGAGCTACACCATTTTGTTGTGGAGTATATGGAACAGTATGTTGCATTTGAATTCCATTCTCAGTGCAAAAGTTGATGAATATGTTTTTAACATATTCTCCGCCATTATCAGATCTTAGCTTAAGAATTTAATGTCCAGATTGGTTTTCAATAAAGGCCTTGAAGGCCAAGAACATGTTAAATACTTCACTCTTGAGTTTTAAGAAGTATACCCAAGTGCGTCTAGAGAAATAATCAATGAAAGTTAAGAAATACTTGTAGCTAGAGAATGAAGCAACTGGAAGTGGACCACATAAATCACTATGCACGAGCTGTAAAGGGGCTGAGGCGTGCCAAGAGGCACGTTTTTCAAAACTGTCCCGATGATGTTTTCCGAGTACACATCTGGAACAAACACCATCTCTGCAAGATACCATTGGAAGACCTGTCACCATATTTTCTTTACATAGATTCTGAAGAGAGCGATAGTTTAAGTGACCAAATAGCTCATGCCAAAGTTTGCTCACTTCATCATTATGAGAAAAAAATACTGAGGGAAGATTTGATGACCCAAAGTTGTGAAACTTATACAACCTTGTAGAATCATCAACAATGCCAGTAGCTAAAATCTGTCTAGGATCTCTTAGGTCCCTAATTACAACATCGTGAGGTGAAAATTCAACGATTTTACCTTCACCTGAATGGGTTATTTGATATACAGATAGAAGGTTGCAAGATAAGGTTGGAACACATAATACATCATTAAACTGACCATTGTCTAGATGAACAGTTCCAGTCCCTACAACACTAAGAGATCTATCATCACCAATATATATATTTTTGGTGTTACAATCATTTAAAGAAGAAAACATGGCTTTGTTTTTGGCCATGTGATAAGAAGCTCCAGAATCAATGAGCCACTCATGAGAATGAGAAGAAGAAGATACATTTAGTGCATAGCCAGATCGAGATGCTTGACAACCACATGCAGAAAGTGCCATTCCTGAAGATGAAGTTGAAGTTGAAGATTGCTCCAAATGGATGTTATGCTTCTTCATTGCTGCTTCCAAGGCTTCCATCTTCTTAAAGCATTTGGATTCTAAGTGGCCATCTCAATTACAAAAGTTGCAATGTCTATCAGTCTTCTTCCCTTTGTTTTTATTTGTCTTATCATTTTGTTGAAATGATTTTTCATTTTGAGGCAGAAATTGCTTAGGACCCTTGTTTGGTTTAGGACCATTCCTTTTAGGATACGACTTCTTAGGATTCTTTGAATTTGGTTGCTGCTGGGCGGCTAACGCTTTCTTAGAAGAGTTTCCAAGATGAAGAAGACCAAGGTGTAAGAGTTTTTCTTGTTATCTTATTAAAGAATCACAAAAGGAATCAAAGGAAGGGGACTTGTAGGTTTGTCCTTGAGAAATGAAGGCTTCTCTTGTAGAATGGAATGTGGAAACAAACACAGAATAGGCTGGTCCCAACTTAGTAAGAATGGAGTAGATAAGGCTACTATCTTCTTTCTTAACCTTAACACCTTCCAAGAGAAGTCTAAGGGTCTTGAACTTGGACAAAAAATCTTCAATGCAAGAAAAATTATTGGGGTCCAATGTAAGCAATTCATTTTCAAGTTGATGGGATTTAAGTTCATTTTTAATTCCAAAGACTTTAGTAATCTGTTTCATTGCTTCATCAGGAGTATCAAGTTCTGCAATATGGAATCTAAGATCTGGAGAAATAGACATCCCTATCAACCCACGTGATTGGTCTTGCCTATTTTCCCATTTAGCTACCTTGTCTTCATCTTTCGGTTTGGTCTCTTGGCCTATGGCTATTCTGTAAAGACATTTACTTCTAAGTAAATCCACAATGTAGGACCACCATTGGAAGTAGTTGGTGCTGTCAAGAATAATGTGGCATGGACTTTCCATTTAAAAAAAAAACTGAAGCTATAGATGTTGAAACTAAGTGTTTCAATGGAAAGACCTCGAAAAATTAGGCTGTTTCAAAAAAACGGTTCTGAAAACGGCTTCCGGATGAAGAAGTTATGGCTTTTTGAAGAAAATTTGATGAAGTCGCCGACAAAGTGCGGGAATGTGTGGAAATGAAATGCTTTGGGTTGCATGCTTGCTTTGAGAAAGATCTTTTTCCCTACAAAACAAAAAACACAAAACCCAACACGGACATACAAAAAAATGAACCTTGCGGCTCGAAGTTAGCTTTAGCTGGAAACTAAATATTTTCCTCAATGTTTTTGATTTTCCAAGATCACACTAAGGCGCAGCGGAAAAGAGCATACGCATGAGAAAAATCCTTCCTTTCTGTTTCTGATTTGCCCAGATCGCACAGAGTCGCAGGGCAAAGAGCATACGCAGAAATGAAAGGTATAGATCCGGTAATAAAAAAAGGTAAATCAACCGAAAACCGAAATAAACAGAGAGAAAATAACTGTAAACTGCAAATAAACACTGTATACCTCAAGATCTTAAAAATGACGCAGCTAGGGCTACCGGAAACCTTTTCGCATGAAACGAAAAGGGTTCCTAACTGGAACAGATGCTCCCAACACATCAGAGCAGTCCTCTCGGCCCGAAAGCAGTCAAAAATAGTAGATCTAGGAAACGGTAGTCGGATGCAGTTCTACCGGCTTCAGATTTGGATCACCAACGGACGCGGCCCTCAAATAGCTCTGATACCATGTAGGAATTTACAGGGTAAGTTCCTCAGACAGAACACCAAAGGACACCGCTCACAAACAGATCGCAGATCAATACACCAGTACTTTTGACGTGGTTAAAACCCTCAAAGAGGGAAACAGTCCATGGCCTGAGCCAACGCGGCCACTTCAGGCAATTTATTAATAAAAGAATGAAAATTTACATAAGCTTCTCTCATAGACGGATTACCCTACAAATGACCCTCCATGCTCTTTAAATAGAGATCATGGACCAATCAGGTGTTAAGCCACGGATCAAGTGTCAGTAATACCGAGGAGAGAATGAACCGTTGGATCACTACATATCGTGATCGTCGGATTGTAAGTTACAAAATGTACATAGTAAAGAAACACACTTTATCTAACTCTATACCTAACTCTATACTAGACCAAGTTGTAATTAACTATTTCCTATGTGTCGGAATATCCTAACATGCTGTAAATTGTCCACGAAGGAAATCCAAAAAGGGATCCGGGGAAGGATCTGAAGGTGAGGCACTTGCTTCACAGTTTGAGTTGGATTTCACACCCTTCGCATGCATGGTTTCATCCATGGTGGGAAGTGGTTGGTTTCTTGACAGTGGAGCTTCTTTCCACATGACTAGCGACAAGAGTTAGTTCAGTACTTTGGAGGAGAAAGATCTCTAGATACTCATAGCGATAGGTAATGATGAGAAGTATAGTGTCTCGGGTGTAGGCACAGTTATTTTTCAGAGGGAGCATGGATCTCGAATTACCTTGACCGATGTCAAGTATGTACCAGGATTGAAGAGAAACCTGGTGTCGATCGTGATGCTAGAAGAGAGAGGCTATGATGTAGTCTTCAGTAAGGGAAAGGTTTTCCTTAAACACATCATCACTAGACATGTGAAGCAGATTGGTTCACAGGTCAAGAACCTGTATGCTCTTGAGATTCAAGATGCATGCAAAGCCTTGAGTAGCAAGGCAACTGATGGAGACTTGATAGTTGAGAGGGAGGGTATGTTACCTCTCAACATGCCGCGCCAGAAGAAGTCTCAAATGATTGTGGAGTAGCCACGATTGGTGCAGCAGCTTCAGGACATTGTGGAGCAGCCACAACAGGGGAAGCTAAGAGGAGATCGAATTGAGACATCTACTCATGCAGAGACCTCCAGTAGGGGGAAACTTCGAGCCAGGTGGGCTGAGGGATCACATGCAGCCATACCTCCAGGTAGGAGGTGGGGCAATGTGGAGTGATCGTCCCAAGGAAGAGAGGTAGGATCCTTGAGGTACCCAACCTCTTGGATGAGACCTTGCTACAAGAGCCCCGATGTGGAGTAGCAGGAATTGACTGATTGGGTAGAGACAGATACGGATGGAGTGGCAGAGAGAGTGATAGTGCAGGGAATCCCAGGATAGCGCATAGCTAGCAGGCTGCAGCAATGCGAGAGGCACAAGTGTTTTGCACAGTGCTAGGTGGCATAAAGAGGTGTGCAATGGTGCGAGATGCATGGAGTATGTTCAGAGTATGTTCCTAGCCCAACAAAGTGGTCAGTTGGGAGTGTTTTTGTTCCAAGTGTTGTTGGAGCAAGTGGACCGGGTAGATGTGTTGCATGTAGAACATTCCAGAGTTACAGGATCAGGTTCGAGAGAAAGCCTTTCTTGTTGAGAGGGAGTGTTGAAATATGTGCAACAAGAAATGTTAAATTTAGAATGTGCTAAAAATAGGACTCCTAAAAATAGCATGTCTAAAAATAGCAGTTTGGCTAGTGAGGTCATTGGCCACCTTGGGTGAGAGGTGAAACTGCTAAAAATAGAACGTTCTAAAAATAGCATTTTTGGGTCCCTTCCTATTTATAGCAGTCCCTAGTCTATCTAGAGGAAGTAAATTCGATTTTGGTCTCACCAGCAGTTGGGAATATTAATTAATTAATTCTCCATGAGTTAATTAGTTAAGGAAAAACAAACTCAAGTCTTTGTGTGAACATGCAGTAATTTCTCCACTAATTGAGGAATTAAGGATGAGTTATATATTGAGAGGACCAGTTGACTTAGTTTAAACTAGTAAAGTTCAGTTGGATTAATTTAACAGGTTGTTAAATTAATGAGATATAGTTTATTGATGCTTGCATGCATGTGACAAATATTATTTCAGATAACTGTGTATTCACTCATGGATAACTGATGCATGTCAGTTCTGTCAAAGACCCAGTTGAGATCAGATGTGGGACAGTGTACTATCAGATGCTTGGATCTTCCTAGTGAATATTCCTTGCATGCAGGTGGAACTAGTGTCCTCAAGGATTGTGTAATTGGACTTGAGGTTGACAGCAGGTGTGATTAGATCAATATACATGTGTTTTGTAATTGAATTCCAATCAAAACTGCGCAAGGAAATAGGGGATTGGACCAGAGGAGCAACCTTTATATACAAGGCTAGATTGGTTCATGAGATATATCATCAGAGTACATAGAGAGCAGGATAGCTATTGAGTTGATTCTTTTTGTATGTTGTTGAGGATTTCCACTTGATTGATAATACAGTGTCGGGGTTTTATGCTGGTGCTTTCCCTAGTGATATATTCTGTGTTATGTGATTGATTCCTTCTTATCAGTTATGTGTGTTCATGCTTGTTGTTGTTCATGGTTGATTAGCTTCCACAAAGTTTATTGTAGATGTAGATATAGTATTATGCTTTAGTACATTGCATATATCAGTTGGATCTGCATGTGAAATTTCTACATGATATCAGTGAGCTAGCTGATTTGTAGAGAAAATTCTACATGGTATCAGAGCACAGGTGATCAAGGAAGAACAATATAGAAGAAGGAATTCAAAATTTATTATTCAGAATATAGATCTCAGTTTTTATCACATCCATGTTATAGACATTTTTGTTCCCTACAACTCCAAGCATGAAATGTCCATAAGCCAAGGGCTCCTAAGTCCCTAAAAGTGTTGTTCTAACCCCTAAAGGAACAAGGTCAACAGATTACAGCTTCTCCCAGAAGTTCTCCATGAAAAACTACTCAAAATTGGTCAAAACAGGATCATTGCAGCTGCTCCACTGGCTAGGTGCGTTGCATCTCACCCAAATGCACTGTGAGGGTGCGTTGCATTTCAAAACTCCCTTCTATGGGGTGCGTTGCATTTCAAAACTCCCTTCTGTGGGGTGCGATGGGCGAGAAATGACAAATGGCAGTGTCATTCCGCGAGGTGGAGAGGCAATGGAAGCTTCCAGAATCTTCTCATGTGACACTTGCCTCACTGAATTCGACCAAGGATGAGTAAGAGGCCCTCAGTCTCCAAGTGGCAGCAAGAACTGATAGAGAGAAGACATTAATCAAATCACAAGCTCACTCATCCTCCTTACAGATATCTATATATGGATCCCTCATCCCAGAGATCCAGAGGCTAGAATTTTGCATATTGTAAGGAATTGCTGTTGATTTCTAGAGACAAACATCAGATTGTTGGGTGATCTATGCTTTGTTTGAGGTGAAGAGGGGCTTCTTTGCTGGGAGGTTGATGCTGGGTCGGAACCACTGGTTGTAACTCCTCCTGGATCTTTTCTTGTTTATCAATAAAAGCTATTTGAGTTTTCCTCCATGCTTTTGTATCATTGATGCTTGTTACATTTGTATGGTCAATTTAAATCTGATCCTAAGTTGTTTATGAATATAGATCCATGTCTTTGTATAGTGCTATGATCTGTGATCTTGCAGGTACTTTGTGAAGCTGGGCATGCTAGGGAGCAGATAGCTGGAGACTATCAAAGAAGAGAGGAATCGGATCAAAGGATTAGCGCAAGACACATGTTGGTTCTTTCTATTCCTCTCTATCTATAATTCATAAAGGAAATACAAAAGTAGCTTTTCTCTGTTTGTTTCTAAGGTAGCTGTCACACCTTAGTGGGATAGAGCAGTTCTAAATAGACACTTTTCCCTGTAACAAAATGGCGACTCTGTTGGGGAGATAATTAGTTTGTTTGTTTATCATTCTTTGTTGTTTGTTTCATAAACTTATAAGTAGCATTCGAACTGCATTTGCCATAACAAATGCAAAGTAGGTAACTGCTGCTTCAATCCATTCACTGGATTTGTTTATGATTTAAACAGCTGATTCACAAACTATCTGATTGCCCTTGTGATAGCTCTTAGATCCTCCTTAGATCTACCCCTGATTGTTGCATTACTGATTGCTTTTTACTCGGCCAAAAACCAAGGACTGAACTGCAAACTGTGACCCGGAACCCGGACAGAGTCTCGTTTTTGGCCCAGCGCAGGTACTGTTTAGAGATTCTGAATTTCAGCGCACTTCCCGAAGGGACAACCTGTGCTGCATTTCAGATTCTCTGTGTTACAGGTGCGCTGATCAGACTAGCTCTGTGCAGTTGTGGTTCCTGTGCTTCATTCTTTCCAGTTCTATCCCTGAATTTTGCTGCCTGTGATCAGTATATGTTTGTTTGAAACCCCTTTTCCTTGCTGTTATTCCACCTCCTTTGTACAAAAGAACTGTAGATGTTTTTGTGTGTTTGTTGAGTCGTTTACAGTTTTCCTTTGCAAAAGTAGCATAGTCGTACTGTCGTCCTTTGATTTGAATCTGTCGCAAGTGTCGATTTCGATCATAGGGAAAAGTTTGATTGCTGTTGATGGTCGATTATCCTGTTACTATTGCCTTTGGTCTGAATTTGTAATTTTCTAGTGTCAAGAACGAGTGTTCATTTCAAAATCGTAAGGTGTCGTAATCATCTCTATTTTTTATTTCGAAAAAGAGCTTGTTTATATTTGTCGCTTGAAAAGAAATTCAGATTTGTACATCAACTTTCTTTTTAGCATCAATACTAAGGAAGTCGAAAACAAATACATGCATGTGCATTTGCATATAGACAGTCTGTTTGGCTTGATTTAGGAAAGTGCATTTACAGTGTGCCCTTTGCTCTTTGTGAAAAGATTCTGTCTTTCTTTTCCCTAGTAGCTAGGATTTTCATTGCACAAAAGAGATAAAAATTTTGTTTATCATCTTCAGATTGCATTTTAGGAATTACATCTACATCTCGTGGTGAACCCAAAAGGAAAACTTCATAAGCAAGATCAACTTAAAATAAATTCAATGAATCTAACAACGCTTTGGAACTTAACACACAACATTTAGAGGTCTAGGCTAGAGACGTATTTCGGCGTCGTAAAGCCTGTGTTGTCCTCACTGATGGTTGGGTGATTCCTCCACTTTGAGATGATAAGTTCCAGTACGGACTTGTGCTCCCACGTACCGTCGAGTATATTTTGGGAGACCCCTATAGGCTTAAATCCTTTATCCATAGGAAGTCGTGTCTGCCGCCCTATCGATCGCAATGCACTGAACACAACATTAAGAAGATTGACTGTCGTACTGTAAAAAGTATTCTGTAGTTTTGCGATTGGTTTGGTACTCCCTCTACCTAGACCTCCAGAGCAGTCCCTTTCGTTCCTTTTCAGACTCCTTAACGGAAAAGGTCCATCTGAGCACTTGTCACTTCAGGCTCATTAAAAATCGAAGGCGACTAGAGTCATCTTTTGTTTTTTCTCGACTCTTAAAAACTGAAAAAACAAGTTGTGTCAAAGCGTCTAAAAATTTATTTTAAACGGAATATTCATTACCCCTTTCCTACGTTGATCTTGGGTTGAGAAAATGGAGTCCACCACCCAAGGAATTCCCCTTGGAGGAAATCCTAGTCCCTTCTCCTCTTGGGGAGATGTTGGTGCACCCCATATGGCCACATTGTCGCTTCCAGGACTGACAATTGGTTTGCCTGTATGGCTCTTCCCAACCTCTGTCGTTCAGAACACCACAATTCCTGAACAATCGAATCAGCAAATAGACGAGTGCAGAGTTACCCACCAACCTTCTACTTCCTCTAATTCTTCCTCTCCTCCTTCCTCTTTGCTTGATGGGGCTGGTAAAGCCAAAAGTCAAGTTCCTAAGGAGAAGAAGGAAAAGAAGAAGAAAGAGCCGAAAGCGAATGGGGGCATACGAGTGTCGTCTAACGAAAATCCACACACTGCACCAACCAGGCCTAAATCGCCATGTGTCATTTGCAAAGGAGACCACTTTCACAGAGATTGTCCTTGCATCCCTCGGATCTTAAGGGACTGGTCTCCTCGTTTGCACAACCTGGTGTCGTCAACCTCTGATGATCATGTTGAAAACACACCGTCAACTAGTGAAAGTGAAGCCCCAGGACAAAAAGGAAAATACAGATTTCCTTGTAAACTGTGCGAAGGCAATCATGCCGTCCACCATTGTCCCTTCTTAGACGAAGCTAAAAGAGTTTTGGATGATCGTCCGGTTTCATTGTTACGACTTCCTCCTGGATATAAAAAACTCTTGCCGAGTCCGTCACTAGTTGAAAATCCGGCTGACCCGCTCAGGTGGTCGGCCGAAGCATCTGTCATTGAAGATGAACCATCTGAATCCATACCAGATGAAAGTCAAAAGGTCGAGGCAGCAGTTGACCCGGTCTTGCCTTCAGAGGTTCCATCTTCAGATGATACAATCACTGAAGAGAATAAGGATGACACCATCCAAATTCTTTTCATAAGCACAGACTCCAACGAACATGGGGGCAATTTACCCGTTCCTTTACTGCAGGAAGGAAGTTCGTCAGAGTCATACCCGGCCGTCTATTCGGTCCCACCTCCAAGCAACCTAGTTGTCTCCTTCGACTGGAATCAACTAGGCAGACCCCGTTTACCAGCTAGTATACCATTCCGAATTATTGTTCAAATATATAGAATGGTTATGGCTGGTACCATCATAGATGAGGGGGCTTCTGTGAGTATCCTTTCCTCAACTGCTTGGAAAGCGCTTGGTTCGCCATCGCTTTTGCCTGAGATGAGAAATCTGACAGGCTTTGATAAAGGAACCAGTCGACCGTTAGGGATCCTTCCCGATGTGCCCATAACATTGAGAGGGAAAACAGTTCACATGAACGTAATGGTAGTTCAAGGACCCATGGATTACAATCTACTCCTTGGACGAGACTATATTTATTGCATGAGAGCCATTGTCTCATCACTCTTTAGAGTGATGTGTTTTCCGCACGAAGGAAGAGTGGTCAAGCTCATAGACCAGCTTTCATTTCCCGGATCACGCATAGCAAATAGTCATATACCATCCCTGAATGGTCTTTTCACGCAAGAAATGTCTCAATCTCCAGTCCATCCTCCCGATGAGCGCGAGTGATTCGGAGGGATATGACTGAAACCCAGGGGGCATGCACCCTGGTCTGCTTCGGCAGGAAAACTTCGGGTATAAGGTAGGTTTCCGCGAGAGAATATGACTAGTCTGTACCCCCATCCGTGATTGGAAGAGGGGGTTATTCTGGAACAAGATTCTCTTGTCAAAGTTATGTGAGTTGGCGGGCATCGCCGCTCACCTTTGTTTGTTTCGATAGACATCGCCGAAGAAGTGTTTTGTTTGCGCTGTGAATAGAGCAATCTTTGGGTAACCTGTAAGAGGTAGGCCTCTCTCGGTAAAACAAATGTTTTAACGGACTAAAGAAGGGGTAACCTTGAAACTCTGTTTTATACCTGGGGGCATGCAAACCTTTTGGAGTGCAAGCAAAGAGCGATCATTTATCTGTTTTTTGGATTGGTCGTTTCCTAACTTGCATAAAGAAAGGATGTGGGGCAAAACTCTAAAAGTTGCCGTTTTATATGAGACATTCTTATCACACGACTGGATTAATCGAGCAGTGTTACCGCAAGGTTCAAGCTCGTTAAAAAATAAACCCGCATCGAGCAGTTTTAGCACATAGTTCAAGCTCGTTAAAAAATAAACATAAGACATGAGCAAATGTTTCCACCCGCGTTTAAGCTCGTTAAAAAATGAACTATTCCCCGGTAAATAACCATCGTGAATGTAGTACTTCAGCCATTAAAGCCTTGGTCGTGTTTGCACCGTCACCTCCACTTTTTCATTGGCCGATCATTCACCTCCATCTGATTGTTTACCCATTTTGAGGAACAGCTGCGAAGAGTGATTTCACTAGCCATCCTTGTGACACTGCCGTGATTGGAAAATTCCAAACCTTACCTGGAATCAGCTGCTACCCATTTTATCACTCGTTCCTCAAAAGAAGAGTCTCCTTTAAGCTCTTTTCAACTGACTCGTAAAATATGAAAAGATTGCCGAGCCATTAGCCTCTCCAGCTCGTTAAAGGGACAGGAAGTGCTATCCCTCCTCTAGATTTTAATCTTTTTGGACCTGAGGGATTATTACACAAAAAGATCGAGCGCTTGTTTTGTTCGGCTCGTTAAAACTATCGAAAATTCATCCCTTCTGTATTGTTTTATACTTTTTCGGACTTAAGGGATTAGATGACGAAAAAGGAATTTTGGAGTTACCTTTACGTTCCTTTTCAGACTCTTTAAAATTGAAAAGGACTGAGTTATCTTTGTCGTTAAACTCGTTAAAAAAATTAATAGCGACAAACTTGTCTTTAGACGAGAACGAGTTTCACTATCGCTAGGCTCGTTAAAACATAGCGATGGGTTTGCCCGAAGGGAAAATTATAGAACAAGCATATGTTATCCTCCTCAAGCTTGACAAAAATAAAGAGGTACTGGTCAGCAATGACTGGGGAAAAATTGGGAAGAAAACTCAAAGAAACTTTGTTGGTAGCAAGTCGCTCTTGAACATGACACTTCCACTCCGTGTCCGAGTCGGGTTGGGTTGTTTCATTCACCGGTCACATCACCATGGTCACGCCATACCATCCACACTTGGGGTTAATGCTACCAATCCATCACATCAGTGTCGCCGATATGTTCAAGAGAGGTCATCCAGAGAAGTCACCTGTGTCTCACCCACTACCATACATTATACTCCATTCTTTCATGACCGCCACCCTGAACCTTATATCACCAGATCGTTTTCACCTCCATCAAAATCATTTGCTCCGTTCCATGTCATTGATGTGGGATTCATTAAGGCCCTCCTATGACGGATCATTTCTTGTCGACATCAGCTCATTATCCAAGAAGTTGATCTAGGAACACCCCATTCAGTACTTTGAAGCTTGCATGCCTCAATGGCAAGTTTCTCACTTCCGGCGACAGGTTTACATCAATGGCCTTCGACCGAAAGATTTTGCGTGGTGTTCAACGCCAAGTCCTTTATTCACACCACGTGAATTGTACTACAGTACCTTGAGGGTCATTATCATTATCGGTGATTCCTCTCGCGCTTGTTAACAGTTTACATCATTGACTGGTAATCAAGCGATGTCTTTCCATGTTCGAATTCAGAACATTTCTCACATGGATCGACTTGTACTTCGAGTGAAGACCGGACGAGATTGAAGACCCCGGATCTAGTTTCATCCATCCGGGCTGCGATATATATTCAGGGAAATAAAGAAATTAAATGTACAGCATTGCAGCACAGATAATCATCCTACCAAAAGGATGATGGCTCTATCAGAATCATCAGTCTACACTCAGACGATTGTTTGTCCTATGTACATGAAAATGAATTTATAAAGCTGAGCATGGGAATGCCCGCCTCAGCTAGATCATGAAAATATTATGAAGATAATGTATTGTATTGTATCTTATTACAGGTCTCCTCCCATCATTGAAAGAACTTCGGATCCTCATAATAAAGCATTTCACCCAACACCAAAAGGTTAACGGCCTCATACTTTAGCGGGCAACTGTTATAGACATTTTTGTGCCCTACAACTCCAAGCATGAAATGTCCATAAACCAAGGGCTCCTAAGTCCCTAAAAGTGTTGTTCTAACCCCTAAAGGAACAAGGTCAACAGATTACAGCTTCTCCCAGAAGTTCTCCATGAAAAACTACTCAAAATTGGTCAAAATAGGATCATTGCAGCTGCTCCACTGGCTAGGTGCGTTGCATCTCACCCAAATGCACTGTGAGGGTGCGTTGCATTTCAAAACTCCCTTCTATGGGGTGCGATGGGCGAGAAATGACAAATGGCAGTGTCATTCTGCGAGGTGGAGAGGCAATGGAAGCTTCCATAATCTTCTCCTGTGACACTTGCCTCACTGAATTCGACCAAGGATGAGTAAGAGGCCCTCAGTCTCCAAGTGGAAGCAAGAACTGACAGAGAGAAGACACTAATCAAATCACAAGCTCACTCATCCTCCTTACAGATATCTATATATGGATCCCTCATCCCAGAGATCCAGAGGCTGGAATTTTGCATATTGTAAGGAATTGTTGTTGGTTTCTAGAGACAAACATCAGATTGTTGGGTGATCTATGCTTTGTTTGAGGTGAAGAGGGGCTTCTTTGCTGGGAGGTTGATGCTGGGTTGGAACCACTGGTTGTAACTCCTCCTGGATCTTTTCTTGTTTATCAATAAAAGCTATTTGAGTTTTCCTCCATGCTTTTGTATCATTGAGGCTTGTTACATTTGTATGGTCAATTTAAATCTGATCCTAAGTTGTTTATGAATATAGATCCATGTCTTTGTATAGTGCTATGCTTCTGCGATCTTGCAGGTACTTTGTGAAGCTGGGCGTGCTAGGGAGCAGGTAGCTGGAGACTATCAAAGAAGAGAGGGATCAGATCAAAGGATTAGCGCAAGACACAGGTTGGTTCTTTCTATTCCTCTCTATCTATAATTCATAAAGGAAATACAAAAGTAGCTTTTCTCTGTTTGTTTCTAAGGTAGCTGTCACACCTTAGTGGGATAGAGCAGTTCTAAATAGACACTTTTCCCTGTAACAATCCAGTTCATTGATGGTTTTCTATGGTTTGAGGTTTGAGTATGCCCTTGATGGCAGCTAAAACTATATAGCTTGGAAGGATCACATGGAGGCAGTATTGGAAGATAATGGCCTTAAGGACTTCATTGATCAAGATGTCCCTAAGCCTACTGATGTTACTCAATTTGTAGACTGGAAGAAGTGTGTGGCTAGAGCTAGGATAATTCTCTTGGAGGGAGTTCGAGATCACATTGTTTCGAGTCTCCATGGGAGGGAGACTCCGCATGCAATGTGGAAGACATTGAAAGATTTATATCAGAATAGCAGTGATCAGAGGAAGCTGACACTAAAGGACAAACTTTGAAGGATCAAGTGTGAAAAGGATGAGACAATCTCTATGTATCTGAACAAGCTCACCTCATGCAGGGATGAGCTTGGAAGTGTAGGGATTGTGACCTCAGATGATGATATGGTGAGTCTAGCACTCCTTGGCCTTCCTAAGAGCTGGCATAGCTACCAGGACTCGGTTAATGGAAGGGAGAAACTGCCAGATTGGGAACGACTATGGTCGGATTTGATGCAAGACGAGATCAGACGGAGCACCAAAGATGGTTCTTCATCCATGGAGGATGAGGAGAATTGTGTCTTAGCAAGTAAGGCAAAGAAGGGGAAGGAGAAGGTTTCTCTATCTGAACCCAGTTCTTCTAATGATGGGAAGAAGGTTGACAAATCGAAAGTGCGATGCTTTCGTTGTCATGAGGTGGGCCATTATGCTGCAAATTGTCCACGAAGGAAATCCAAGAAGGGATCCGGGGAAGGATTTGAAGGTGAGGCACTTGCTTCACAGTTTGAGTTGGATTTCACACTCTTCACATGCATGGTTTCATCCATGGTGGGAAGTGGTTGGTTTCTTGACAGTGGAGCTTCTTTCCACATGACCGATGACAAGAGTTTGTTCAGTACTTTGGAGGAGAAAGATCTCCAGATACTCATAGCAATGGGTAATGATGAGAAGTATAGTGTCTCAGGTGTAGGCACAATTATTTTTCAGAGGGAGCATGGAGCTCGAATTACCTTGACCGATGTCAAGTATGTACCAGGACTGAAGAGAAACTTGGTGTCGATCGCGACGCTGGAAGACAAAGGCTATGATGTAGTCTTCACTAAGGGAAAGGTCTTCCTTAGACACATCATCACTAGACAGGTGAAGCAGATCGGTTCACGGGTCAAGAACCTGTATGCTCTTGAGGTTCAAGATGCATACAAAGCCTTGAGCAGCAAGGCAACTGATGGAGACTTGGTAGTTGAGAGGGAGGGTATGTTACCTCTCAACATGCAGTGCTAGAAGAAGTCTCAGATGATTGTGGAGGAGCCACGATTGGTGCAGCAGCTTCAGGAGGTTGTGGAGCAGCCACAACAGGGGAAGTTGAGAGGAGATCGAGTAGAGACATCTACTCATGCAGAGACCTCTAGTAGAGGGAAACTTCGAGCCAGGTGGGCTGAGGGATCACATGCAGCCATACCTCCAGGTAGGAGGTGGGGCAATGTGGAGTGATCGTCCCAAGGAGGAGGGGCAGGATCTTTGAGGTACCCAACCTCTTGAATGAGACATTGCTACAGGGGCCCTGATGTGGAGTAGCAGGAATTGACTGATTGGGTAGAGACAGATGTGGATGGAGCGGCAGAGAGAGCGACAGTGCAAAGAATCCTAGGACAGTGCATAGCTAGCAGGTTGCAGCAATGCAAGAGGCACAAGTGTTTTGCACAGTGCTAGGTAGCACAGAGAGGTGTGCAATGGTGCGAGATGCATGGAGATGTTGCAGTAGCGCAGATGTCAGAGAGGGTCACTTGTCAGCAGCAGGTAGAGCTTTAGCATCAGAGTATGTTCCTAGCCCAACAGAGTGGTCAGTTGGGAGTGTTTTTGTTCCAAGTGTTGTTGGAGCAAGTGGATCGGGTAGATGTGTTGCATGCAGAACATTCCAAAGTTACAGGATTAGGTTCGAGAGGAAACCTTTCTTGTTGAGAGGGAGTGTTGAAAAATGTGCAACAAGAAATGTTAAATTTATAATGTGCTAAAAATAGGACTCCTAAAAATAGCATGTCTAAAAATAGCAATTTGGCCAGTGAGGTCATTGGCCACCTTGGGTGAGAGGTGAAACTGCTAAAAATAGAAAGTTCTAAAAATAACATTTCTGTGTCCCTTCCTATTTATAGCAGTCCCTGGTCTATCTATAGGAAGTAAATTCGATTTTGGTCTCACCAGCAGTTGGGAATATTAATTAATTAATTCTCCATGAGTTAATTAGTTAAGGAAAAGCAAACTGAAGTCTTTGTGTGAACATGCAATAATTTCTCCACTGATTGAGGAATTAAGGATGAGTTAAATATTGAGAGGATCAGTTGACTTAGTTTAAACTAGTCAAGTTCAATTAGATTAATTTAACAGGTTGTTAAATTAATGAGATATAGTTTGTTGGTGCTTGCATGCATGTGACAACTATTATTTCAGATAACTGCATATTCACTCATGGATAATTGATGCATGCCAGTTCTGTCAGAGACCTAGTTGAGATCAGATGTGGGACAGTGTACTATCAAATGCTTGGATCTTCCTAGTGAATATTCCTTACATGCAAGTGGAAATAGTGTCCTCAAGGATTGCGTAGTTGGACCTGAGGTTGACAGCAGGTGCGATTAGATCAATATATATGTGTTTTGTAATTGAATTCCAATCAAAACTGCGCAAGGAAATAGGGGATTGGACCAGAGGACCAGCCTTTATATACAGGGCTAGATTGGTTCATGAGATATATCATCAGAGTACAGAGAAAGCAGGATAGCTATTGAGTTGATTCTTTTTGTATGTTGTTGAGGATTTCCACTTGATTGATAATACAATGTTGGGGTTTTATGTTGGTGCTTTCCCTAGTGATATATTCTGTGTTATGTGATTGATTCCTTCTTATCAGTTATATGTGTTCATGCTTGATGTTGCTCATGGTTGATTAGCTTCCGCAAAGTTTATGGTAGATGTAGATCTAGTATTATGCTTTAGTACATTGCATATATCAGTTGGATCTGCAGGTGAAATTTCTACATGATATCAATTAGCTAGCTGATTTGTAGAGAAAATTCTACAAGCTTAGAGATCCACATCTATCCAAAGATGAAGAAGAAGATACTATGGAGAATTCAGCCAAAGAAGAAGGGGGTACAAAGGGGAATAATGCCACTATTACCCCCAAACAAGGTGGGTTTGGTACAAAAGAGATTCAGGTACTAGAAATTCAGACAACATTGCCTCGGATGGAGGAAGAATTAAGGGGTACAAAGCGTGCCCATGTATCAAAAAGATCATATTCAAAAAATAACTCTCTCTAGAGACATATGAGGGATTTTTGGCTCTGGTTCCATTGGGACCCATAACTGGGGAATGGAAATAAGTCTAGAAAAAGAAGGGAAACAATGGGAAGATATGTGATTACTATATTACTTAATCTTCCCCATACTATTTTTTTTTTTTTTTTTTTTTTTTTTTTATGTTAAAACTGTAAGCAAACACGTGGAAATTTCCTTTTTTGTTAGTTTTACTTTTTCCCCACATGGATCAGGGTAAATCATTGAAAAGACACACATCTTGTATGTATATACAAAATGTATTTTTCTCTCATATGAATGAAATTATGGGTTTCTTTTCGCGGGAAAAAAAGAATCATAAATGCTACCAAATTATATTTTCCCCATTTTTTTTGTGAAAAAAGTCATTTAAATTTTGTTTATATTATTTATTATCCTCGTTATTGGGTTTTGTTGCCCTAGAAATAAATATCTTGGAAAATTTAGGTTTGTTGCTTTAGAAATTGAAATTAAAGAACAAAACATAAAAAGAAAAAAAAACTATGAAAAAATTAAAATACAATTTTTTACATGAACTCAACTCCCAAGTGTGCCAAATCATGTCTCTACTCTTAATGTCCCAAATCAACAACAAATTTAAAGAATTGTCCTTATGACAAAATATAGTAAAATTATTGTTATTAGAAATATTTGAAAAATGTCTCTCCAACTCAAATCCATTGTGAAACAGCTCCCAAACAATACTTCCTAGCACTAAATACCCCAAACAATGAAAAACTCTATTATTCTTATAAAGAGGGTTTATTGGGGTTCAGTTATATTATAAGGTTAGGTGGCTCCCATAGGGAAAGGGAGAGAGAATAGTATTTTTTATTGTTTTGGCTTTTTATACCAAAAGGTACATCGTGCTTTAACTTCGCTGTGGCTTCTATCATAGTTTTGGTAGGACTCACTTAGCAAATATATTGTCAAATGTATTTGCTTTAATCAATAATGTCAAAAACCTTTTGAAGCCACCAGCTTTTGTTTTCACAAAAGTGGTTGTTCCCTTTGTTCAGGACATTCTACATGCCATTAAATATCCATCATAGAACTAGAGACTCGTGAAAGAATTACTTTAATGAATTGTACTGTAAAACTCCCCTTGCATCTCTTTAAAGGATCAGGTATTGTTGAGGTAGAGGAAACTATTAAATTAGAAGCAGGTTTTTAAGTTGTTTCAGAATTTTTGGCTGAAAACCAACGTGTCTTATCTTAAGAGTAGGGAAAGTTCAAGTTGCGGGAAGGAACACCATCACTACGACAATAAATGGATACATATATATATATATATATATATATATATATATATATATATATATATATATCATAAAAAGGATTATATATAAATCATATAAAAGGTTATATATAAATGATATAAAAGATTATGATTATGTCATGAAACAACCCTTTAACACCATTTTCTATGAATGTACGTGGATTACTTACCATTTAAAATAGATTTACTATTGTTTTCAAACTTTATCAGAATAGGTAGGATTTCACATAGGCTTACACTGAAATTGAAATTGAAACTGGAGCCTTTCATTATGCTTCGCCCTTAGCAAGAGTTTTTTTTCCTGTTATGTTGAGGGCCATGTACTATAGCAATTTGTCTTTGTCTTGATTCCAATTTCATATTTCAATTTGTTTTTAATTTGTTTTTATAAATATACCGATCAAAACTTATTTGGGCAATATTTGTGTAATAGTCCAAAGAGTTATACCACCAAGATTTACTTATGTCATTATTGTGGTGCCATTCATGGATAAGAAATTCATTTTTCACTCTATTATGTTTGAGTTTGTTAGGTCATGGGTTTTTCACCCTTGATATTAGGGAATTAATGTTTCTTTGTTTTGTTAGTAGTTTGGTTCTAGGTTGAACTCATTCACTGCTAATTGGGAAAGTGGCAAGCCTTAGGATGAGCTAAGAAAACAATTGGAATTAACTAGAAGAATGCAATCTTTCCTAAATCTAAATCTTCTCTGGTCTTGCTAACCCCGGCTCAAGGCAGTGACTTGTTGTCATGCAACTTCCCTTGTTTATTATTTGGGCTACATAGTGGTAGTTTGCCTCATGCCTACAATTGTTGGGAAGCCCTTTCTAACTCTCTTTGACCAGTGATGTTTACCATGTATGAGAAGTGTTTTCAGATCCAAAACCTATCCTGAAGGTGATGTTATCATCTCTATTTACTATCACCCAATTTTATTTTTACAGATTTATAAAGTTTCCAAATAACAATGATTAAAATAACACTCTTTAATGGATTGGTTGCATCCTTACAAGGGATTTTTTTGGTCTATTTTTATAATAATAGAAAACGTTCAAGGTCAAATGGGTTTGGTTTTGTCATGTTGCAATTGCCTATAACATGTGATCTAAAACAAAGTGAAGGATAGATTTGTGTATCTTAGATTGCACAGGGATTGCAACACACAAAAAGTAAAAGACAAAGATCAATAAATGGAACACAACATCAAGATAAATGATAGCTTCAAATTTTATATGGAATTTAACATGATACACACTAGACCCGGTTTTTAGGGTTTTTTATTATGGGTCTTACAAATTGATTCCCTTAGAGTTCATAAACCCTAAGAACCCATAGTTCATACACCCTAAGAGCTCGTTAGCAAAAATGAGATGATTCAAGCAACAACATGATTTTTTCTTTGAGGGTTTATAAACAAGGTTTTTTTAATGGGTTAAATCTCTATGTATTTGTACAACTGTCCCTTTGCAAGGAAAATCTTGTGGGTTGCTCCTCTCTTTCTTGGAATATCTAGATGGAGGGAATCTCAACCACTAACCACAATAACCACTGGTAATATGGAGGGATATGAGTAGATCTGAACTTTTGATCTGTGATCTATGTTGTTGGTAACATGACTTGGATGGAGGGTTCAACTGTTTAAGATAACATTTGGGATATGGTGTTGTATATATTCTCCTTCATTCTTGAGGAAAAATCCTTGTTCATTTTTTGTTTAAAAAAATATGTTTCCAAAATATTTAGAGCATTACGAGACATGTTCTGCATCAAAATATCTTGGCCATTTGGACGTTGTATTTGGGGTGCAAATCTTAGGGTGATCTAATAACATCCTCGTTTAGTTTGGAACTAACATGGTCAATAGTTTTGATGTTTTGCCTTGTGGGCTCTATTGGGATCTGAATATGTCATATCATTCAGTGTATAAAATATCCATTCATAAGTCCTATTCTTGCATTTATGACACTTTCCATAACAATTATACCACCAACTTCCACTAAATGTACCTCTTTCACCTTGTGGTTAATTATTATGGATTTCTTATATTTTTAATGGTTAAATGTGCTTTTAACATGGTTTTATCAATGGTGGTTTACTAATGTGGTTATGTGTCCAAGGGACATGCTCAAATATGAAAATTTCTATTTCCCTACCATCTCAGTAACAATTTGGCAGTTTAGTACTTGGTTCGGTACAAGTTCAGCGATTCAGTACTTAATTCTACACCTGCACGAATGGAGAAAAAAGTCAAAATTATAAAATATGTTTTTGTTCCTCAAAGCATGACATATTAGGTGCCACATGGGCTTAATATGTTGGTACATGCATTGGAATATACCCATCTCACACGTGTGGGATCCTAGCACATGATTTAAGCTACAAAAAAAGGTAACAATTTTGAAACTACCATATTTTACCTTGATTTACGTGCATATGGTAGCGAATCTCAAGAATCCGAGAAATGGTTTTTTTTTCAAACATAGCAATTTACTAGTATCTTAAACCGTTTCCCAAAATCCAATATTGTTTCAAAGTTACCTCTAGTTCTTCGAAGCAATTTTGTACAAAATTTCTGCAAAACCCAAATTGGCAAAAGTATTCAAACAATCAACTTCATGCATGATTTCTGAGGCCATGGAATCAAATCAGGAAATTCCAAGAGAGGTTTTTGTTTATAATATGGAAAATTAGATTCCATAGAAACATGTTTCAAAAATACATCATGGTCGAGAAGATATGGTTGGTTCTTTAACACCAATTTGTATAAAATTACAAAAAAAACAGATTTCTGAGATTTTCCTCTAAAGTTGTAAATTTGTTTTCTGAGTTTAGGGGATTGGATATTATCCTTACCCACTAGTTTTAATGTATAAATAATACCTCACATGTCTAAGGAAGGGGATCATGAGTTTGTAATTGAATATTTTGTGAGGGAGAGAAATCATCATTTGGAATTCTTTGTAAATTGTATTTTTGTTGAAGGTTAATAAAAGTCACAGTTGATGATTCACTGAGTTTCTGAAGAATTTAAGCCTATGATTTCTTAACTACATTGTTGGTGTCATAAAGGGTCCATTGATCCATCTTGGTAAGTTATTGTACATGATTAGTTTAGATTTCTTGTTTTTGTACTTGTTCTATTATGTATGCTAATATAGTTTTTTGATTTGGTACTTATGTTACAGTCAAGTTCATACAGTGAAAGCAGAGTGTCGAATGCTTATGGTTAATTATATTTGTATATATGTGATGAAGTGGTTCTCTTATATGATTGATCTTGTGTGAATTTAATAGGTGTGTGGTGCACCAGCTTTCTTAGGCCATTACAAGTAGCTTGCTTTAGGGTAGTTTTATAGATTTATTAAGATTTGTTTATTGAATTTCTAGAATTGTTTCCTTTCCAATCCCTTGCAAAATTGCTTTGAAATTTATGTTTCAAGTGTGTTGCTACAATAACAATTCAAGGTTCCATCTTTTGTATTTCATGAATTAGTAAATGGAAATTCTTGAAATGATTTAGTTAATTTGCATAAACATAGTAGTTTCTAGATTGCATGTTATTCATTGGATTTCTTTCCTTGAGTAGTGTTATTTAGTTTTGAAGGGTGTGTGAAGAATAGAACAAAGAGATTTTAGTTTCTATTGAGATTGAAGAATTTACCTTTGAACCTATTTTACACTAATTTTAGATCTAAGAATGTGACTATTTCTTGGTTAATTTATTATTTAATAGACTTAGAATACAATTCCCTTTCAATCTCTTAAAGTTTGTTTTGTATTCTCAACTAGATTAACTTATGCTCTAATCCCGCATTTCCTATGCTTGCATCTCTAAGTCTTATGACCCTGGATTGATAATTAAATTTTGGAATTATAATACATATAATTTTGCCAAGAAGCTCTATCAAACTTGTGGTTATTATCTATGAGATATCTATAATTATATTTTTTCTTTAATATAATGGCATTTTCTATGATGAGATTTTATTCCAAGTTAATTTTCTCCTACCTTGAGAAATCCATTAACTTCATCACTAACCCAAAAAGATTTGAAATCTTATGCTAATCCAGAATTGTTGTGTTGAGATTTTGGTTGCAAAATAATGTCTTTGATTTTGAAATGTTATGGTCAAATGTCAACAAACACAGAGTAACAGCGTCAAATGACTAACAAATGAGCCATTGGGTACTCATAAGGTGCATTCAATTACAAATGGTAACAAACTTCAAAGAGTATGTGACTACTAGATGCATATGGTGCCCTATGACTTTGTTGGACTGGATGAAGATATGTGTCCCATAAGTTTTTGGATTCATGATGAATAAAATGTAAGATGAGTATTATTGACAACTTTTATGTGAAAATTTGTTTACACATAAAAAAGTTTATTTTTTTAAAGCAAATTCAATATTTTCACAAGGTTTACAAAAAGTGCAAGAGCAAGAATAATAATTAAATTATAGTTGAGGAAGCAACTCAAAATACAAAAAAAAATGTTGAAAAACAAATTTATTATTTTAGGTGTACCAATAGCCTTAAAAAAAAAGAGATTAAAGATTGACAATTTAAAACATTTCACAAACCACCATAAGAATGCAATCTTGTTACGTTTACTTGGAAGTGAACCATTGACACACTCTATGGCGATGCCTTTCAGGTGCTAGATGACGTTAGAAGATGGTAATACAATCAAAACTTTTGAGAAGGGATTGATTGATTTAATAATGCACAACATTGTATTTTGAAATTGTTGGTCAATAGAATTGTCTTTCAAATGGTAGCCTAAGAGGAGTTCTTGATTGACCAAATTGGATTGGTGTAGAGACTCTAAGTGCATGTTTATATCAAAATTTAGTGGGAACAAGAAAATTGATGTGAGTACTTAATAACTAACACTAATACTTAATAATCATAAGTTCCAATAAGAGCGAGCTAACATGGAGGTCAAATTTTTACCTTGCAAATTTTTAAAAAGTAATGGATTAACAAGCATAAAAATGGCTTTGCTCCCTTGAGCACCATGTTAGTAATAAGTTCCCCATTTGATATTTTGAGAACCCATTATTATGTGGATTAAATTCTTAGGTGACATTTTGTGGTGATTTATTTGTCTTATGGCAAAGGGCTAAATGCAAGAATTTATCATTGAGAAGTGTAGATATATGACAATTGAACCATGACCAATTGTGTTGTCAGTGATGATGTCCATAAATTGTATGCCTTACCTCATGTCTATGTTAATGTGGCATTATTTGTGAGATAAGTTCATTGGATAAGTCAAGGGCTTAGGTTTACTTGAGATCGCCCCTAATAATCAAGCAAATGACAAAGTCAAGTTCAATAAAGCTCAATCTTTTGCACTTTACTAGTGACTGGAATGATAAGTTAGATATGATAATTTATATGAAATAGAAAAATAAGTTTATCACCTAAGAAGGTGGCTTTTCAACAAAACACAATGTGGGAATTGTCGATGTAAAAGATTTTGGCCTAATACATATAACACTTGATAAAAGGGAAAACTAAGAATGGGGAATTGGCCCTTTTAGTATAAGAGCTCAAAGATCCATTAAGGGCACCTAAGGGTTGTGTTGACATGCTTAAGGGAAAATCAGTTGTATGGAAAATTGTCTAAATGTTCTTTCTTTCAGAAGAAAAATCATTATCTCTAGCACATCATTTCAAGAAAAGTTATTTTAGTTGACCCAAAATATGAAAAGGCCATAATGGATTGGCCAATAACGAAAAACACTAGCTTCATGGAGCTACCAGGTTATTATCGAAGATTCATGGAAGGGTTTTTCAAGATTGTGAAACCCATCACCTCACTACAGCGAAAGGGGTTAGGTATGAATGGACATATATGTGACACTGCATTCACCGAACTAAAGAGATTACTAACCAGTGCACCAATCTTTCAAGTGCTTGACATGGAGAAGGACTTCACTATTTGTACAAATGCTTTGAAGCAAGGATTGGGAGCAATGTTGATGCAATAAGTTGGAGTAATATCTTATGCATATAGAAATTTGAAGAAACATGAAGAGTTGTATGTTTCCCATGACTTAGAATTAGCAGTAGTGATGCTATATTTGAAACTAAAGAGATTCTACTTTGTCGAGAGAAGCTTTAAATTAAGAACAAATCATGAGAGCCTAAAGCACCTCTTCAATTAAAGGGATCCAAATGTTAGGTAGAGGTAGTGGAATGAATTCATATCAATGTAAACTTTGAAACGGGAACTGATACTGTTACCCATTTCGTAGAGATAGCAAAAAATTGACCCGATTTTGAAAAGGGGCGATGCAAAACACATATTTTTTTTAGAACATAGTTTTTGGCACTTTAAATAATCGATATGATTACCTGTTTCGTAGAAGTAGTAAAAACGTGACCCGATTTTGAAAAGTGGTGACGCAGAATACAATACTTATTTTTTGGAGCATATTTTTGAACATGTTTTAAAAATGGCGGTAGAAACCAATTTTTGGTGCAAAAATTGTCCAAAAAACACGCTCAAAACAAAAAGTGTTGACGTTGGGATAACACTTTTTTTTGTCCCTTTTTTTTCAAGGGTAATATTTCAACATTTCGAAATAATAACATAAAATATTTTATCATGACCGTGAAAAAAATTAAAATTTCAAACAAATAATGAAAACATAAAATAAAATAATAATAATAAAAAAAATAAAAAACAAAAATCAAAAAAAGTTTAAAAATTAACAAAACATAAATTAAAGTATATACTAAAAAAATCAATCATAAAAATGTCAAAAAAACACTAATTAAAAAACTAAAAAAAACTAAAAAATTATAAACAAATAAATAGTGAAAAAAAATAAAATAAAATAAAATAAAATAAATTGTAAACCATAAACAAAAAATTGGCAAAAGAAAAGAAAATAAAATATGGAAAAGAAAATAAATAAATAAAACAAACTATAAAATTAAGTGGGTAAAAATAGAAAAATTTAAAAAAAATTATTAAAAAAAAAAATAGAATTAAAAACAAATTAATTTAATTAAAAAAAAAAATAGAAAATTAACCAAAAAAAAATTAAAAACTACTAAAATTAAGATTAAAATGTTAACTACTTTTAAAAATATATATATAAAAGACAAAAAAAAATTATAAAAAGGGAAAAAAAACAAAACAAACAAACAAACAAACAAAATTAAAATATATATAATTAAGTAAATAAAATAGAAAAAATTAAAAAAAAAACACACACATTAATAAAAACTAGATATATATATATATATATATATATATATATAACAAACTAGATTAAAAAAAACAAAAAACAACAAAAAAAAAACAAAAAAAAAAACTAGTAAAATTAACATTAAAAACAAAAATAAACTGAAATTAAAATATATATATATATATATATATTAAAAATATTTCTTTTCAAATTAAAAAAAAAATAATAATAATAATAATAAATAAAAATAAAAACTATTAAACTTACATTAAAATATATATATATATAGATATATAATAATTTAATTATTTTTTTTAAACAAATTGTTTTTTTTTTAATTTAAAAATATATATTTAAAAATTTAAAACAAATTTTAAACTACTTCTTCTTCTTAAATAATTATTAAAAAAAATTATTTTATTTTTTTGACAAGGGTTTTTTTATTTAAAACATTTATTTAAAGTTTTTTTAATTTAATTATAAAAATAAATAATTATGCCCTCCCGGCCGCCCGGGGCCGCGCTACCACGGACGGCCTGGAGGGGGAATTTTTTTTTAATTATTATTTATTTTTATTTTTTTTAAATAAAAAAACAAAAACAAACAAACAATTTGTATATATATATATATATATATATATATATATATATATATATATAATTTCTTTTGTGTGTTTTAAATTAAAAATGAAAGTTTAATAGATTTTGTTTTTTATTTTTTAAATAGAAAAATACATGTTTCTTTAAAAAATTTAAATGTTTTTAAATTTTATTTTATTTATTTTTTTATTTTTATTTTTTTATATATATATATATATATATATATATATATATATGGTTTTAATTTCAGTTTTTTTTAAATGTTTTTAAAGTTAATTTTACTAGTTTTTATTTTTATTTTTGTTAATTTTCTACCCTTTTTTTTGTTAATCTAATTTGTTTTTAATTTTATTTTTTTTTCCTAGTTTTTGTTAATGTTTTTTTTTTTTTTTTTTTACTTAATTTTATATATAAATTTTTTCATTTTTTTTTTTTCCCTAATTCTTGTATGGTTTATGAGATTGAAAAAAAAAAAAAAAAAAACATTTTTTTTTAAAGTAATTAACATTTTAATCTTAATATTGGTAGTTTTTATTTTTATTTTTTTGGTTAATTTTCTATTTTTTTTATTAAATTTAGTTTGTTATTAATTTTCATTTTTTTTTATATTGTTTTTTAAATTTTTCTATTTTTACCTACTTAATTTTATAGTTTGTTTAATTTTTTTTTTCTTTTCTTTTCCATATATATATATTTTTCTTTTATTTTGCCAATTTTTTTATGGTTTACAAATTTTAATATTATTATTATTATTATTTTCCATTTTTTTTTAAATATGTGTTTTTTTACTATTTATTTGTTTATAATTTTTAAGTTTTTTTTAAGTCTTTTAATTTATTTTTTTAAGTATATACTTTAATTTATGTTTGTTAATTTTTAAACTTTTTTTGTTTTGTGTTTTTTCATTGTTTTAATTTTTTTATTTTATTTTATGTTTTCATTATTTGTTTGAAATTTTAATTTGTTTCAGGGTTATGACAAAATATTTTACGCTATTATTTCGAAATGTTGAAATATTACCGTTGAAAAAAAAAAAAAAAAAAAAAAGATGTTATCCCAACGTCAACACTTTTTGTTTTGAGGGTGTTTTTGAGACAATTTTTGCACAAACAAATTGGTTTTCACCGCCATTTTTAAAACATGTTCAAAATTTACCCTAGCCAAAAAAAAGGGTGTTATTCCAACATCAACACTTTTCGTTTTTAGAACTGTTTTTGATGTTTTTGAGGGGTTTTTTGGCCAAAGTTCTCGTTTTTAGTTACAGTTCTCGTTTCAAAGTTTACATTGATTCATGAGTGAGTATGATCCAAGTGGATATTGGTGGCCGCCCACCTATTCCACCTAGACCTCCAGTCGGTTTCATTTGTTTCCTTGTTTATTTCAACATTAACTATTTTTAGCAGTTTTTCAGGTCCCGAACTTCCGAAGCAGTTTTGACCCCTAAATGAAGTTTTTCTGAGGTTCGTTGCAAGCCCATAGTCATAGGAAAGGGCCTACATCAAAACTTGTAATACTTGGAGAGACCTTTCCAACAAGGTATCACACACGCCAAACAGAGATAATATGACCATGTTATGACCCTGGGAAGTTGGCTGCCCACTAACCCCAACGGGGCCCACAAACTCTTGGTGTTACATCTCCTAGGGTTAGGGTTTTGGTTGTTTAGGGTTTTTTCATGTTTTTCAATAATAAATAGGCCCTTGAACCTCATTGTAACACAATTCAGAGGCATGTAGACACCACATCTCTTCTCAAAGATAAGCTACCATTGCCCGAGCTAGTCTTATTTCCATTATGTTTGTAAGCATATTTTAGCATTTGATATTAATGAAATGAAGTGTTATTTATACTGCATCTTTGTATTTATGGTTATCTCTGTAATTTTTTGCGTTCCTGTTTAAATTCGGATCAGTGGTATCAGAGCGGTCTGCTCTTTCTCTATGTTTCTTTGCATGTCCCAAACGAGTTTGGGATATAAGGAGTTAGGGCTTGAACTGGTCGAACCTTTGCAAGACCAGCCTCGCAAATCCCAACAGCCTCCCATGGCAGAAGAAAAGAAAGGCAAGGGAGCAAGAGATCCTATTAAAATCTTGCTCAAAGAAGCCCTTGAGTGACAAAGGAACGTGATGATGGAAAACTTTTCCCAGATCCTTTAGCAGCTACCCAGGGCGATGCATCTACTTCCAATAGCTACTCTGGAAGCGCCACACCCTTTAAGGTACAAGGTAACTTTGACATTCCCATATTTGAGGGTCAGATAGATGCGGACGTCGTAGACAAATGGTTAAATCTATTAGAAGGATATTTTTTTGTTCAAGATTTTTCCAACCGAAAAAAAATATTACTTTTGCTCTTCTCAAATTCGCCCCCCACGTCAAGGACTGGTGGGAAACCTACTGCAAGCAGAAGGATGAAAGTACATCCTCACAATTTTTTGTCGCACCCACTTGGATTCGTTTAGGGATGCCACCAAGGAGCAGTACTACCCTATCGGGAGCTATGAGGATAAATACATAAAGTGGACCACACTACAACAACGAAGGGACCAAGACGTGTTGGAGTTTACCAATGTTTTTCATACACTTCACATGAAGGTGGGTATCAAGGATTCTAAGAAACATTTGGTATGCTAGTATCGCGACTTCCTACATAGGTACATCTAGGATGAGATGGAGTTCCTAGACATCTCACTCGACATAATATACTGATATGCTGTCAATATTAAGCAAAAGCTTAAATAGAAAAAGTGAGACTTTGGATCTACGAATCTGAAGCAAAGGAAAGGCACCCCCAAACCGCAGAGCAAAGGGAAAATCCAAGGTGGAGTGACCTAGGATAACACACCGAAGCCACAAGAAAAGAACAACACCATGAAGACAAAGAAGGACACGGGAAAGTGGTGTGAGTTCCATAAGAGTTCCATTCACAAGACAAGTGAGTGTTGGGCCAATCAGTCACTAGTGGCCAAGCTGAAGGCTTCTGAGTTTGACGCATGTTCCAACTCTGAGTCAAAACCCGATAAGGGGAATGATAAAGGGAACCAAATAATTGACGCAGAGCCCAGTGCCACTGTGGCCACCACCAAGATCCAGAAGATTGAACCTAAAGATCCAGAAGAGGGGGACCACCTATTCCACTAACAAATATGGGTGAAGATTTCTTTGTTGTAGTTTATTATCGAAATCAGGAGCCAAAAGAACCTCATTTCAGCAGAGGTTGTAAAGCGATTGGGCCTACCGACTACAACACATCCACAGTCGTACACCATCTAATGGCTTCACCAAGGATGAGATCTCTGCGTCAGCCAGCAGTGTCACCTTCCCTACAGCATCAAGCCCTTCACAAATGAGGTACTGTGTGATGTTGATCCTCTTGAATTTTGTGAGGTATTATTAGGACAACCATACTTATGGAAATGGCATATTGTATATGAGTCTAGACCTCACTCTGTTATTATTTATTTGGGTACTAAGTTATACAGGATACTAGAGGTAGCCCCACCTACCGCCATCTCCTTGATCTCTGTTGAGCGATGCAGTAAGCTCATCTACCAGACTGGGAAATTTATTTTCTTTTTTATTCGCTCTCAAAGTAAGGGGAAGGTCATAGCCGCATCCACGGCCCCCGGGAAGGGTTCCTCCAAGCAGGAGAAGCAGGTGGATGCAGTTGTCGAAGAATATAGGGACATTTTCTCCTCGCCCATAGGGGTACCCTTACATTTTCAGGTCAAGCATTCAATCAATTTGACTCCTAGAGCACCTCTGCCCAACAGGGCAATATATCACCGCTCCATTCTGGAAAATGAAGAGATTAAGTCGCAAATCCAGGAGTTGCTGCAAAAAGGGCACATCCGACTAAGTTCCTCGCCTTGTGGGAGCCCGATTGTACCGGTACATAAGAAGGACAAAATGTGGAGGCTCTACATTGATTATCAGGCATTAAAAAAAATCACTGTTAGGAACAGGTATCCAATCCCACAGATTGATGACCTGTTGGACCAACTCAAGGGGGCCAATTATTTCAGCAAGATCGATCTGAAGTCTGGCTATCACCAGGTTCCAATAGAGCCCACAGATGTATGGAAGACTACCTTTAAATCTAAGGAATGCCTTTTTGAATGGTTGGTTATGCCCTTCGGGTTGACAAATGCCCCCACTACTTTTATGAGGCTAATGGATGACATCTTGTGGCCCTTCACCAACTCATTCATGGTGGTTTATCTGGACAACATCCTCATCTTCAGCAAGAGTTGGGAAGAACACTTACAACACATTCGGCAGGTCCTTCAAACCCTTCGGCAGCACAAACTGTGTGCCAACTTGGAGAAATGCACCTTTGGCATGAGTCAAGTCCAATACTTGGGGTATGTCATAGATGAGCGTGGCGTGCATGTGGACCCAACCAAGATCCAAGTCATTCGGGATTGGCCAGCCCCGACCACTCTAACGGAGCTTCACAACTTTTTGGGCCTTGCAAATTTTTATCAAAGGTTCATGTTGGGATTCTCCCATATCACTTGGCCTTTGAGTTAGATTACTAAGGGCAGGGAGAAAGCAAAGTTTTCCTAGTCTAAGTCCCAACAGAAGGCGTTTGTTGAGGTTAAGTGTCGCCTCTTCTCTGCACCGATACTCACACTGCCAGACCTGCAGTAGCCATTTGAAACCGAGACAGATGCCTCAAACTATGTTATTGATGCAGTCCTCACCCAGCATGGGCATCCAATGGCCTATCATAGCGAGAAACTTTCCGATACAATTCGGAAGTACCCCACCTATCATAAAGAAATGTATTCTATCGTGCAGGCATGCCGACAATGGAAGCATTACATTCTGGGGAAGGAGATGGTCAGCCACATCGATCACTGACCTCTTCAGTTTATACAGACACATGGGAAGTTGCAAAATGATCGCCATTAGAATTGGTCTACATATATGCAACAATTCCACTTGAAAAATATATACAAAAAGGGCAGCACCAATCATGTTGCAGATTGCCTCAGCCGACCCCCAATTGCAACACTGACTACTGTTCTCAACTCTTGTGGTCACGAGACCTTTGGATGGTCACAACTATATAAAAATGATCTAGAGTTCACCTCCATATACTAGATGCTAGTATATGGGAAGCAAGTTCCTGATTTCCACCTCCAAGACACATTATTATGCTACCTGGGCCACATTTGTGTTCCTTCAAGCGAGCAGGCGAAACTAATTTGGGAGGTACACTACTGTTAGGTCCCTATACTACTAGTGTAACCCCTTATTGTTATTAGTATAACCCACTTATTATATTGATGTACCCATGTAGTGCCCATATTGTTACTATTGTGCCCCTAGAAGCCCACTATTGTTATTATTGTGCCCTTACATTATTATTGTTATGTCGGCTCTGATTATGTTATGACCCCTTAGACTCCTATATATAGAAAGGAGGTATTTTCATTTGTATCATCCAAGAATTGTTCATTTGTGTAATGTAAAGGAGGTTGCCCCCTCGAAGAGGTTGAATTCTAAGACGTTGATCTATTTTTTCTATCTTTTCTTGAGCTGGTTTCATAACATTTGGTATCAGAGCTGACATAACAATAATAATGTAATGGCACAATAATAACAATAGTGGGCTTCTATGGGGCACAATAATAACAATATGGGCACTACATGGGTACATCAATATAATAAGTGGGTTATACTAATAACAATAAGGGGTTACACTAGTAGTATAGGGGCCTAACATGCCCCTCTTAAAGGATAACCTCGTGTTGGCACAGAATAGAATGAAACAACAGGTAGATCAACATCGCACTGAAAGAATTTTTGATGTAGGTGATTGGGTATTCCTACGGCTACAACCATATAAGCAAATGTCCCTCAAGCAAGCTAAGAAGGATAATAAATTATCACCAAAGTATTATGGTCCGTACAAGGTGTTGCAAAAGATTGGTACTATGGCATACAAATTGGAGCTCCCTGCAGCTTCTCGATTGCACCCAGTTTTCCATGTTTCATGTTTAAAGAAGGTTATAGGCAACAAGCTCCCAGTTCAAACAATATTGCCAGAACTTGACGAGGAAGGAAAAATTATATTGGAACCAGAAGCAATCACAGAAACAAGAACTCGACAACTACGAAATCATTCAATTTCAGAGTATCTTATCAAATGGAAGAACTTATCCGCTGAAGATTCCACATGGGAGGATGAGAATTTTATGCAGAAATATCCAGAACTACTCAAGCGTTGAGGACAACGCTTTTTGAAGGAGAGGGGCATGTTAGGCCCCTATACTACTAGTGTAACTCCTTATTGTTATTAGTATAACCCACTTATTATATTGATGTACCCATGTAGTGCCCATATTGTTACTATTGTGCCCCATAGAAGCCCACTATTGTTATTATTGTGCCCTTACATTATTATTGTTATGTCGGCTCTAATTATGTTATGACCCCTTAGACTCCTATATATAGAAAGGAGGTCTTTTCATTTATATCATCTAAGAATTGTTCATTTATGTAATGTAAAGGAGGTTGCCCCCTCGAAGAAGCTGAATTCTAAGGTGTTGATCTATCTTTTATATCTTTTCTTGAGCTGGTTTCATAACATTTGGTATCAAAGTTTTGGATTCTAGGGTTTCGCTGCTCCAAACAGGTCATCGTGGCATTTTCGCTATAACTTTTTTTCTGTGACGTTTCAGAAGTCAAAAAAAAATCCATTTGAGAAGAAATCGCGCTGAACCTTGGGTCCGAATTTCAGAGATTTTTGCGCTATATTTGCGGAGATATGATCTGAGGAAGTTGGTCTTTTTCTAGACTCCTGAATTACATTCAAAACAGGTGACCTGGGGAAAATCGTCATAACTTTCTCTCTGGGGATCGGATTGAAATTTCGTAAGAAGGTATAGAAAGAGGACGGACTGTAGTTTCTTGTATGCATTTTTCAGATCCAAAAGTTGAAACAGTGACTCGTGGCACGTCGTACAAGTTCACTCTACTGAACTAGTCTATAATCAGGTCATCTTGGGAGATTGTGCATAACTCTTTCTTGGAGAATCCAATTTGGATAAGACTGGTGGCATTGGAAAGAGGGAACATAGGGCTACTACAGGTCACAATTTTAGAACTTAAAGATCCGAAAGTACATAGTTACAGTCGTTTCAAGGTAGAGCTCCTAAAATCAAGAAAAAGCAAGATGAGGAAGTTTGATGGCAAGGATCCGGTAAATTGGATACTTCAGATGGAGCAATATTTTGATATACATGGTGTACAACTGTTACAAAAGGTATGTATTGCATCTTCATATTTAGAACCAGGTCAATTTTTATGGTACAAAGGGCTTTGTTCTCGTAAACAACTTGTTACGTGGTCAATTTTCACGGAGGAAATGATAGCACATTATGAGGATACAAAGAGCAACACCTTCTTTAGAGCAACACCACAACAATTGGAAAGAGTAAAAGGGCTTTTTGACATAGTGGAAAGCAAAATTATGGAAACCAGGAAGTGTACCCCTCACAACTATAAAGATGGAAGTTTTGTTTCTCCTAGCCTTCCACAACCTACAAGGGTTACACCACAACAATTGGAAGAAAAAAGAGAAAAAGGGCTTTGTTACAATTGTGATAGCAAATGCACTAAAGGTCATAAGTGTGCTAAGAAGAAATTATTTTACATAGAATATGAAGAGGAGGAAGAAAAGGATCAAGAAAAAACGAAAGAAGAAGATATACGCCAGGACCCCACCCCATATCTTGTAAAGCATTGGCAAGAATTACCACTCCTGAAACTCTCAAGATAGAAGGACATATCAAGAAGAAAAAGGTGCAAGAAGTGAAAGATCACATCGAGAAAGAAGAAATGAATCCAACCATATCTTGTAATTCATTGTTCGAAATTACCACTCCTCAAACTATCAAGATAGAAGGACATATAAAGAAGAAAAATGTTCAAGAAGTGAAAGATCACATCGAGCATCAAGAAATAAATCCGACCATATCTTGTAAAGGATTGGAAGAAATTACCACTCCTAAAACTCTAGAGATAGAAGGACATATCAAGAAGAAAAAGGTTCAAGCAGTGAAAGATCACATCGAGCATCAACAACAAGTTCTCCAACTTCTAAAGGATAACGCCACTTTGGTGCAAAATCAAACGAAACAACAGGCACTTAAAAAATGGTGACCTTACCGAATGGGAAGACTCTTCAAAGATGAGGATGTGGAAGAATTGTTTTGTGATATTTATATTATCCAACCAAATTGGATAAACGAAGCAAGGGATGAATGGAAGAAGGACGAAGAAGTATGGCCACTTATTCAAAAGTTGCAAAAGATCCCAATTCAAACAATATTGCCAGAAATTAAAGAGGAAGGAAAAATCATATTGGAATGTGGAGCAGTCACAGAAACAAGAACCCGACAGCTAGGAAATAGATCAATTTCAGAGTATCTCATCAAGTGGAAGAACTTACCCGCTGAATATTCCACATGGGAGGACAAGAATTTTATACAGAAACATCAAGAACTACTCAAGCGTTGAGGACAACGCTTTTTGAAGGAGAGGGGCATGTTAGGCCCCTATAATACTAGTGTAACCCCTTATTGTTATTAGTATAACCCACTTATTATATTGATGTACCCATGTAGTGCCCATATTGTTACTATTGTGCCCCATAGAAGCCCACTATTGTTATTATTGTGCCCTTACATTATTATTGTTATGTCGGCTCTGATTATGTTATGACACCTTAGACTCCTATATATAGAAAGGAGGTCTTTTCATTTGTATAATCCAAGAATTGTTCATTTATGTAATGTAAAGGAGGTTTCCCCCTCGAAGAGGCTGAATTCTAAGGCGTTGATCTATCTTTTCTTGAGCTGGTTTCATAACAACTACAGTCAAATAGCATGACACTTTTGGGGTGGAGAAAATTGTGGCTATACTACAAAAGTACTTCTATTGGCCCAAACTCCAACTGGATGTTGGGAAATATATCAGATCATGCACTGCTTGTGCCATCGCCAAGCCATCCATCAAGAAGAAAGGCATGTACACTCCTCTGCCTACTCCCAGCCAGTCGTGGAAATCCATCTCCATGGACTATATGTTTTGCCTCCTTTCTACAAAACATGGTAATGACTGTGTATTTGTGGTCGTGGACAAATTTTCTAAGATGGTTATATTGGCAGCCTGCAAGAAGAGTATCACAACAGAGTACACTGTTAAACTCTTCTTTGAACACGTATGGGTACATTTTTGGATCCCGCATACCATTATATCATATTGGGATAGTAAGTTCCTGCACACATTTTTGTCAAGACTCTGGACACTATTGGACACCAAACTCACCAAGTCGACTGCCTTCCATCCCCAGACTGATGACTAGATAGAGGTTATCAATACGATGATAGTGCACATACTCCGCATGTACAACTCCAAGCATCCTCAAACCTGGGATGAGAGTCTTCCATATGTGCAAAACAATTATAATAGAGCTCTCCATAGCTCGATTGGTCGCAGTCCCTTTCAAGTGGGTCTAGGATTTCAACCATTGTGTCTGATTGATGTTGCCATGCCTCACATGACTACACATACATAATCCACACATGTATTATCTGAGGTTGATAAGGCAGCCTGATTTATTAAACGCATCCAACACATCCGCCAGTAGGTTCACGACATCCTGGAGAAGTCAAATGAAAATTACAAGCAACGACATGATCAACATCGGGTGCCACACAAGTTTCAGGTGGGCGACAAAGTTTGGTTGCATTTGCAGAAAGAAAGCCTAAACAGAGCCCATCAGAAGCTCGGGCCACTCTGATATGGTCTGTACACCATTACCAAGGTTGTGGGAGATAATGCTTTTGAGCTCAACATTCCTCCATTCCTTGGCCTGCACCCAGTGTTCAATGTGGACCGCCTTCAACCACACTTCCCACCATTACTGGACACATCAGACATTGTAGCACAACTCACACCAACAGAGTTAAACACAGACTGCATGGAACAGGACACAACTTATCGGATTATGGACACACAGGTCAAGAACACTCGCCAATAGAAGATCCAACTATATCGAGTTGTCAAAGCTGGCCAACTCCTGCACCAAGGCAAATGGCTCACCAGGGACCAACTTCAGCAGAAATTTCCTCACCTCATGGAGGCTCTGCACCCAATGGGGACCATTGCTTCCTAAGCGGGGAGGAATGATCTAGGTGTGTATTGGTGACCACCAACCTATTCCACCTAGACCTCTAGTCGATTTCATTTGTTTCCTTGTTTATTTCAAAATTTACTATTTTTAGAATTTTTCGGGTCACGAACTTCTGAAGCAGTTTTGACCCCCTAAATGGCATTTTTTTGGTCCATTGCAAGCCCATACTCATAGGCAAGGGCCTATGGCAAAACCTGTAGTACTCAGAGAGACCTTTCCAACAAGGTATCACACGTGCCAAATAGAGATAATATGACCAAGTTATGACCCCGGGAAATTGGTTTCCCAACTAACCCCAACGAGGCCCACAAACTTGTAGAAATTCTCACTGTAGATCAACAGATTATGCAATAGACTAAAACAAAATACAAGATCTACTTCCACAACACACTTTGCGGAAGCTTAATCGAATTGAGCAAGATCAATGAGAACACATATAATTGAGAATGAGAAATCAATCACACATAACACAGAAGAAATAACCCGGGGAAAGCCTCAGCCTAAAACCAAATCTTTGTATTATCATACAAGTGGAAATATGTTCGAGTTACAAAAAGAATCAGCTCACAAGCTATCCTGCTCTCTCTGCAATCAAACAATACATCTCACATACTGAATAGACATTATATATGTCCTCCTCAAGCCCTCCAAGCCTCCTATTTCCTTGCGCAGATTTTCTTGGGGTCTAGTGATGCCACATGTGTGAATTGACCTCATCACACTCACAAAACTTGAAGAAGTAACTGCGCAATCCTCAAGGAAAGAATTCCTTCTACATGCAAGAGATATTCACAATGGAATATTCTAGCAACTGATAGTACACTATCCCTCCATCTAATCTCAATTGGGTCTCTGTCTGAACTGACATGCATGAGTTATTTATGAGAGAATATTCAGTTATCTGAAGTGCAGCAGTTACATGCATGCATGCATTAACTAACTAAACTCACAATTAATTCAAAAAATTGTTTGAATTAATCTAACTGGAATTTACTCAGTTAACTGAGCCAACTAATTACAACTCATCCTTATCTCTTTAACTGAGGGATAAATTCCTCAATTAATGGAGAAACTATTGCATGTCCCCACATAGACTTCATGTTTGATTTTCTACAATTAATTAACTCATGGTGAATTAATTAATTATTTTACAAACAACTGCTAAGATCAAATTCGAATTTTTAATTCTCTATTTTAGTTCAGGGACTAACTAAAATAGGAAGGTATCCCGAAATGCTAATTATAGCAATACGAAATTTAGCACTTCTATATTTAGCATTTCTTGTTGCTATTTTCAACACTCCCTCTCAACAAGAAAGGGATTATCAATAACCCCAATCCTGTCTCTGTGGAACTCGAACTCACATTTTGACAATGCCTTAGTCAAAGTATCTACATCATGTTCCTCGGTCGAAACATGCAACAACAGCATGATCCTCTTGACCACACAGTCTCGAAGATGGTGATACCGGATATCAATGTGCTTGGACTTGTCATGAAAAATTGGATTCTCAAAGAGTTTGATACAACTCTGATTATTGCAGTAAATCACAGTTGGATCCATCCTCTGACCAAACAATCCCACTAGAACCTTCTGCATCCAAATGGCCTCACATGCAACCTAACTAGTAGCCATGTATTCATCCTCTGCTGAGCTAAGTGCAATTGACCTCTGTTTCCTACTGTACCAGGAAACTGCAGCAGAACCAAGGTTGAAGATTCCTCTAGAAGTTCTCTTCCGGTCTGATGGACTCCCTGCCCAATCCACATCTGTGAAGCCCTGAAGCTTCACTCCCTTTGTCTGTCTGTACCACAATCCCAACTGAGATGTGCCTCTAAGGTATCTTAACACATGCTTCGCTGCCTTCCAAAACAGCTTGGTAGGCTGAACCATAGCTTGACTCAGCTAGTTCACCGCAAAGCATAAGTGGGTCGTGTGTTCACCAGATACATAAGTGAACCCACCAGTTATTTTTGAGGTGATGAGCTCTTACAATATATTCTATTCCATCTTTTGTGAGTTGATACTTATTTTCAGTTCTATAGAAAATGGATTTTCTATCATACAAGTAAGGACTTCCTAAAACAATACCACATATATCCAGGGGAACTATATCTAACTCAACCTCATCTACAAAAGCTGACCCAAAAGAAAACCTAAGTTTACATTGTCTAGTCACTTGTAGCTTTGCTTTATCACATACCCAACCTAATGGGTATGGCTTCTTGTGAAGTGTGGTTAGTAGTCCCAACTTCTTTACAATTGCTTCAGAAATCAAGTTTACTTGTGAACCACTATCAAATAAAGTATCAATCTTTTGATGCTTGGAAATAACTCTAATATGAAAAAGCCCATGTCTTTTCCTCTCATTTTCTTCATTATCAAAAAATTGTGCAAAATTACTAGTAGATGCTTCAGAATTTTTACCTTTTATACCTGTGGCTGTGACTGTTATTTCATCACCTGAGTCTGACCCCAAATCTTTCTAAATAGTAGCAGCAGTCTTCTTCTTCTTGCCATCGAACTTCTTGGGTTTTAGCTCCGGATGCAAAGACCAACAATGTTCATCATCATGTCCATCCTTCTTGCAGTGAGGGCATGAAGGTTTGTCTTTCTATACAGCGTTTGCCTTCCTCTCCTTCCATTTTTGCTTCCTCTTTTCCTTGTTCTTTCTTGCAGTGGGTTTTGATGATCCCCAAATCTCTAGGTTCACATTCTTGCCTCTAGCCTCTAGGTGTGTAGACTAAACGGATACCTCATCTATGCTAGTGGGGTTAAACATGAGAATGGTGTGCCTCAAATAGCTATGTAGACCACCTATATACTTCAACAAAGTTTCAAGTGAGTCTAGAGAAATGCCTAGAATTAAATCTCTTTTTCTAAATTCCTGGGTATAGCTTTATAAACTTTGCCCCTTTAATTGGCGAAGAGTTTGCCAACTCATCATTGCTTGTTGCATATAGGCTAGTGGATATAATTTTTTTTTAATGGCAAAAACAAATTCACCCTAGGTAGAAAGAATTTTACCATGCTTCTTCAAATTAGCTTGTGTCCTGCCTTCCCACCACACTAAGGCAGTTCCTCCAAGGCGAAGGCTCGCCAGCGGAATCTTTCTCCTTTCCGAATCAATGTTCTGCACCCTGCAATATACATCAATCTATCTAATCTAGTTATCTAGCTTTTCTACATTTAATTCTCCGTCATATATTGGCAAATCAAATTTTACATCTAATTTAATCAAAGGGCTAAAAGGAGGTGTTGATAGAGGAGGCTCTTTCCCTTTCCCTTTGCCTTCTGAATGGCCCTCTATAAGAGGTTACTCTATTCCTTTGTCTTGTTTGGAGGGGTAAGTATATTCACCTCGATATTTCTTAAATTCTCGATACATCTCTTCTACCATGGCTCTCATGGTCATGAAACTGTCCATGAACTGAGAGTCTGATTCCAAGGGAATTTCTTCCACCATTTTCCTCCTAGGATAAACTCTTCCTATTTTTGGGTTAGTCTCAAATAGTTCTCCTTCTCCTAATTTGAGATTTGACCTAGTTAGCATTCAAAAACCCAACACAAGCTTGTTTAACTGTAGCAAAGCTAAAGCTCTGATACCACTTGATCTGCTAATGAGATCTTAGACAATTATTAAGGTATTACAGACTCATGTGCATGGATTTTCCTATGTTACTTTGTGCAATGGATCAATAAGATTGTGAAATACATAGACAATGAAGCAGTAAAAGAAACATAATAGACAACACACATCAACACAGCAGGTTTAATAAGGAGTTCACCCAACACTCCTGGGCTACGTCTCCTGGTCCAGCCTTCAGTGGTGACCTCTCTATTATGTCTTCAAAATAGAGTTTTACAACAGTGTGAGCTCAATTTGAGTCTCAACACACAACAGATACAACAGCAAGAGTTTTTCTTGAACCCCTCAAGCCTCTCTGAGTACACAGACTCTCTCTATCACTCTTTGTCTCTGTCTTTGCTCTGTCTCAGCACTGCCTGTCCCTGTTTGCTCTTTGTCTATGGCTTTAAAGCCAATTGGCACTGTCTGTTCATTTCACCTTCTCGAGCTCTCTGGCTTCTCGACCTCTGTTCGCTCAGATCCCCCTCTGAGCATTTGCAATCATTGCTAAATGCTTTAAGGGATGGTGGCCACCTGTTTTGTAACAAAATGGGTCATCGGCCCTTTGAAATCCTTCGAAATCGTCATTCTCTGTTTACACAGAGAAATATGTTCAAACACAGGAAAATTCCGCCAAACATTGTTTATCGGACTTCAAATATCCATAAATCTGCCTTATACTCCTATCAGGTCCGCTTGTATACCGACATCGCATCTCCAACATTGATCTGGGAGATCCAGTTCCAACGGTTGTGGTTCATTTCGGGCGGCCCTTTCATACGGAGGTTAACCGCCCGATAAGGGTGGTTTTCTCTCTCATCAACCTAGACACGTGGCAGCCATTGTATGGGATCGAGTGGAGCCCGGCCCAAACCATTTACCGCCTTTGGTCCTCCCGAAATCCTGCTTGTTTTGTGATTTCCCTTTATATACATTAAAATATGAAAATCTCATTCATATCGGACTTGAAATAACATACAATAGCATTAAGAAACCCTTTCGAGTCCAGTTCATCACATCGATGCTTTATCATTTGTATTTCATTTATTTAACGAAAATCGAGATTTACATTGAAAAAGTCCTTTTACCGGACTTGAAATTATATCAAATCTCGTTTATAATGTTATCGAGTCCGGCTGTCGCAAGCCATATGTATATCGGCCCCGCTCCATTGTAATGTGCCGAAATGATATTGCAATGCAACTTGGGCCGTCGATCCATGCGCTTGATCGACAATCCTCGTTGATCTCGTTGATCGTTGTCATGTATTCCTTGTGGTCTCCACCGATAGCCTCCCTCTGCCACCACCGATTGCGATTCGCCGATCGGATCTAGACCGTTGATCGGCCAGATCCGATGGCTCCAATTCAAAGTTGCTTTGACCGCCGATAAGCCTGTTTTTCAAGGTTTTCTCTATGTTTTTACCTTCCGATAGTGTTATCCGCTATTTCTAAGAGTTACTCTTTTGCGATAGTTTTGATCTTTAGAAGACTTAGAGGGTTTTATAGGATCCATTTGGATCAACACTTGTCAGCGGCAGAGAGAGCTTCAGCATCAGAGGGTGTTTCTAGCCTAACAGGGAGATCAGTTGGGAGATCAATTACTTACTTCTCAGTAACTGAGTTGCAGTGCAGCAGTGGGCAGCACAATGCAACATGATGAGAGGAGGTGCAGTGTAGATGCAGTGTTGGGAGACAGGATCAGTAGCAGCATAGATGCAGTAGGAGGAATCAGTGTGATTGATGCAGTCAGAGATCAAAGTGACAGAGGCTAGAGTATTTAGATACTGAAGAGCACAGAGGTGCAGAGTTTTCAATCGATAGAGGCAATAGCAGTCAGAGACTTTGATGACAGAGGCATCATTCTGATTCAGGTTGGATATTTTTTGTGTTTCTATAGTTTCTAGAGAAACAACACTTGAGATAAGTGTTGCATGCAGAACATTCCAAAGCTTCAGGATCAGGTTCGAGTTGAATGCCTTTCTTGTTGAGAGGGAGTGTTGAAAATGGCAAAAATAAATGCTAAAAATAGCATTGCTATAAATATTATTTCAGGATATACTCCAACTCTGTTGGAAATTAAAAAAATAGAAATGATAAAAATAGCATTGCTATAAATATCATTTCGGGATAGATTCCAATTTTAATTAGTCCCTGAATTAAAATTGAGAATTAAAATTCGAATTTAGTCTCACCAGCTGTTTGAAAAATAATTAATTAATTCATCTTGAGTTAATTAGTTGGAGAGATTCAAACATGAAGTCTTTGTGAAGACATGCAACAGCTATCCCTTTGATTGAGGAATTTATCCCTTAATTAAGGAGATAAGGATGAGTTGTATTTGAGTTGTAATTAGTTAGCTTAGTTAACTGAGTTAAGTCCAGTTAAATTAGTTCCAAACAGTTGGAGGAACTAATTGTGAGTTCAGTCAGTTAATGCATGCATGCATGCAACTAGTGTTCTCCAAATAACTGAATATTCTCTCATAAATAACTCATGCATGTCAGTTCAGAGAAAGACCCAATTGAGATTAAAGGAAGGGACAGTGTACTATAAGTTGGAGGAATTTTCCTATAAAGGAAACTCATCCATGCAGAAGGAATTAACTCCTTCAGGATTGTGCAGTTATTTAAGAGGTCAGAGCAGTGTGTGAGGGATTATTACACACAGGTGGTAGCTTGAGGACCTAGGAGAAACTGCACAAGGAAATAGGAGGCTTGGAGGACTAAAGGAAGGCACATGTGTTGTCTATTCTATCTATGAGCAGCAATGAGGGATTGTACTAAGAGCTGGATAGCTTGAGAGCTAAAGCTTTGTGTAATCCTGAGATATTTCCACATGTATGATAATACAGATAGCGGGGTTTTTAGCTAAGGCTTTCCCCAGAGTATTCTTCTGTGTTTCATGTGTGATTGAATCTTCTTCTCTGTTATATGTGTTCTAATTGATCTTGATCAAATCGTTTAAGCTTCTGCAAGTTTGATAGTAGAAGTAGATTAAGTATTTTTCTTTAGTACATTGCATAATCAGTTTAATCTAAGGTGAAATTTGTACATGGTATCAAAGCTAGCTGATCTATAGAAAAATTTCTAAGAATCTCACTTCTATAGCAATACTAAATTTAGCACTTCTATATTTAGCATTTCTTGGTATTACATCTCATGGGGTTAAGGTTTTGGTTGTTTAGGGTTTTCTCATGTTTTCAATAATAAATAGGCCCTTGAGCCTCATTATAACACAGTTCAGAGGCATGTAGCCGCCACATCTCTTCTCAGAGATAAGCTATCATCACCCAAGCTAATCTTATTTCCATTCTGTTTGTAAGCATATTTTAGTATTTGATATTATGAAATGAAGTGTTATTTCTGATGCATCTTTGTATTTATGGTTATATCTGTAATTTGTTGTATTCTTGTTTAAATTCAGATTAGAGTATGATTTTGGGATTTCATACATTAAGGGAAAGGAGAATGTGGTGGCTAATGCACTAAGCAGGAGGTGAGGAACCTTCTCCCTAGTACCCTTAAGGGTTAATTTGAGGGATCGTGTGTTCGAGAAACTTTTTGAAGATAGTTGGTATCTAAAAGTTACATTCGCACTCGAGAGTGGGAAGCAAGTAGAACCAAAATTTGAGGGCTATGACCTTGAACCAGATGAACTATTGAGATTTCAAGGGAGAATGTACATCCCTAAGGAAGGGGGTATATGAAGAACCATCCTCAAAGTGTCACATAGAGAATTGTATTGTGCACATCCTAGCATGAAAAAATATGTATGCAGACATGAAGAAACTTTTCTTTTTGGATAGGCATTAAGTACGACATAGTCCAGTTTGTTGCAAAGTGTCTTAAATGTCAATGAATGAAGGTTGATCATCGCCACTCAGTAGGACTCCTACAACTGCATGGCATCCCTATGTCTAAATGGGATGTTATGTATATGGATTTCATTAAGGGTTTTCCACTCCCTTCATAGAGGCACAATTCCATATTGGTTGTAGTTGATAAATTGACAAAAAATGCACATTTCATCCCAGTGAGAAACGCAACGTTACCAATGTGGCATGAGTATTTATAGGCAAAGTAATTTGGCTACATGGGTTACCCACAAACATCATTTATGATAGGGACTCTCACGCTATATATAGATTTTGGACAAGTTTGTAGTCAATGTTAGGGACTCATTTGAACCTAAGACATGCATAGAATGTTCGTCATGGATAATCAAACTCAGTGGGAAGGGTACTTACCACTAGTAGAGTTTTCCTGTAATAATAGTCATCACGGTTCAATCATGATGCCTCCTTATCAAGCTCTATATGGGAGGCCATGCAAGACACTATTAATTTGGGAAAGGTTGGAGGATAGAGTAATAGTTGGGCCATAATTGGGTCAAGAAATGGAGGAATAGGTAAGATAGATTCAACAAAGGTTAAAAGAACCACAAGATAAGCAGAAGAGTTATGTTGATGCACATAGGATTGATCGAAGTGGCCAATTTTTTATTTGTGTCTGACCCAAAAAAAGAACTATTTGGTTTGGGAAAGGAAGTTTCCACCTCGATTTATAGGACCTTTTAGAATCAAAGACAAAAATGGACCAGATGCCTATGGTATTGTACTGCCACTCCATTTGCATAAAATTCATGATGTTTTTCATGTATCTATTCTATGACATTATGTTCTTTATGAATATCACAAACTTGATTGGAGGGAATTACAGGTCCTCGACGTGGGAACCATAATGGTCGAACCGTTAAGCACATTGGACCGTAGGGTTCGAAAACTCAGGTGAAGCACAAAAATTAGCTATTAACAGCCATGATAAAATATTTTATTAATAATTGAATATATGATGATTACATTTTGTGAGAGGCCCTGGCTATATACCACCTTAGGTGCCTCTGTTCATCTAGGTTGTCATTGATGTCAATATAGCAGCGTTTGTGATGGAAAATTCTTGTGACATGTGAGGTTTCCCATTGATGCTCATTGATCATGATACTGCTCATGGAGGATCCAAGGATTGAATACAGACATAATAGAAACAGTGGAACCGAGGAGAAAAGATATCAGAAGCCATCAGAAGAGAAAGAGAAATAGTAAAGAGGAGAAGCCATCGTGAAGCCAAAAATTGAGAGGAAGAGTTCATCGGAAGCCATCAAAGAAGTAGGTTGCAGAGAAATAGAAGCAGGTTATCGCATATGCCCAAGTGAAAGTGTTATCGAAAGAACAAAGAGCAACAGCTATATCAGAGGAGTAAAGAAGAAAACATTGGAGGAGCCATATTGGAGTATCGCATGTAATATGTGCCCAAGAAGAACCGATAGGAAGAATTCATCGGAAGGAGAAAAGGGGAACACGCAGCGAGGAAAGAGCCAAAAAGAGGAACACATCATCGAAAGAAGAGCTATCGGAAGAGCAGAAGAGTGAAGAGAAGTCACAGGAGCGAGAACCCAAGAGTAAGAGCCATATCGAAGGAATTAAGGAGAAATATCGAAGGAAGGAACAAACCATGTAAACCCTTTAAAAGTTCACAACGCATCGAAGAAATCAATATCGGCAATATTCATTGATGGATCTATTATGTGCCACTACCCAAAACCCCCGATGCGATATGTACTACGGACCCGAAACATGTTATGGTAATAGTCCTATACAATATCGCATTCATTGCGTCGCAAGTATTGAAGCCTTGTTACACTAAAATCCCCGATTGCAAAATAATTTGCGGACTCGATCAGTGTATGGTAATAGCCCTAAGGTAATATCGCATCCACCACATCACAAGCCTCTTTAAAGCCTTTCCACATTGAAATCTGCCGATTGTGATATGTATGCAGACCTGCTGCACCATTATAATATGTCCTAAAGAAATATCGCATCCATCGCATATCGCAAGTCTTAAAGAAATGTAAAGATGGTAAATTGTGATTGCGATAAGACTTGTGGACCCGACATACCACCGATTACGATGGAGCTATGGACCCGACGAATCTATTGATGACTGTTTAATATTATATCGCGTCCATTTCATCGGCAGTATGAATATCAGCCATGTTACATCGGTGATGTTAAGAGTTGCGATTGTGGGACCTCTGAAAGTTATGATTGCGATTGATGACGTGGATGTGGGTCCTCATTAGGTACAGTCTCTCCTATGAAATCCTCTATAAATAATGATTCTATAGTATGAATATTAAAAAAAGGGCCTCTCTGATATAGTTTTAATATGCAACATCTATTGTAATTCGGCCTCTCTTCCAAATGAACGTGTCTTTTGAGTATTGGTGAACTTGAAGAGACAGAGGAAGCCGAAGATCAGGAAGCCAAAGGTCGAGTGAGTGAAGAAGGAAGCTGAAAGGTCCAGTGAAAGAAAAAGGAAGCCAAAGGTCGAGCGAAAAAAGTGGAAGCTGAAGGTCCAGCGAGCAAAGGAGGAAGCCGAAAGGTCCAGTGGAAGAAGAAGGAAGCCAAAGGTCAAACAGTCGGTTGACTGGGTTATTTATTGAAATGCTTGGACCTGTGTGGAATAGTGATTTCAAATAACAGTTCAAAAGGACACTCTGCGGATCTAAGAAGATTATATGAGTATGAACAGGGCAGGGTTGTTTTCTTTAATTGAATGCACAATATGAAACTGCAACAGTCACTCCTCTGAAGAAGTCATTCTTGAAGAAATTACTCCTGAAGCCTCACTCCCGAAGCAGTTACTGTGACAATAAGAACAAAGGGTTGAAACAGAGTTGTTTTGAAAAGACATTGAGGCCTAGCGCAGATATCTTGTTAATAAGTATCAACAGATCTTTGAGACATTATTAGAGATCATGATGGCTATTTGAAATCATCATGAGGTAACTTTGTAGACACTGTGTGGGAAATATGAAGAGTTGTGAAGACTCCTAAATATGAAGACAAGTTTTCATTGATGATGTAGCATGGAGACTACAGTGAAGCTGTAGATTGACAGAATTCAATGAAAAAGATTTTGGGAGCAGAGAATTACTACCAAACATATCGAGACAATATATAGCAAAGGGTTGGAGCCCTTGGGGTTGGTGCCTCAGAATTGGAAGGATTGGTGTCCTTGGAGTTGGTGCTCCTAAATCCAAGGTTGGTCCCTTGACAAGACAAGGTTGGTGCCCTGGAGGTTGGAGCCTCACAAAAAGTCCAAGTTGGTGCTTGGCAACATGTTGGAGCCTTATATATATTGTATTTGATTTATTGTAAAGATTATATTAATAAAATCATTTATCAATATTGTTCATTTTGTGTTCTAAATATAAATTATTTAACTGGTAAAAATAACAATTGAAAAGGAATATTGATTCACCCCCCCCCAGTATTGCCTAATTATCTATAACTAACTAATTTTTACATAACATTGCCTTCATCTCAAAATAATTCTTTGTCCTCAAAGCATACATAACGACGAATGTTGCTGAAGAAAGGCTTCAGTCTCCCATGAAGCTTCTTCTTCTGGTAAGTCTTTCCACTTGATCAAGTATTCCTTGATTGTACAAGATTGAAGCTTCCTTTCTCTAGTAGATAAGATACCTTCTAGTTCTAGAATGACCCTTCCCTCATCATCTAGAGATGGAAGCGTTGTTTGCACTGATTGGTGGTTGCCCAGTGCCCTTTTAAGGCAAGAGATATGGAAGATGTTGTGAATACGACTTTTCACTGGAAGGCTTAAACTATATGCAACTTGGCTGATCTTTTTATTGATCTGATTTGGTCCATAGAACTTCGGTGCCAATTTATTTTTTCCTTTTTGTTTCAAGGACAATTGTTTGTATGGTTGGAGCTTGAAAAATACCCATTCTCCGATTTCAAATTCTCTTTCGGTTCTATTTCGGTCTGCTTGTTTCTTCATACAGTTCCTTGCATTATTTAAGTTTTCTTTTACGGTTTGGATGATTTTTTGGGTCTCTTCTAGTTGGTTTTTAACAGAAGGTAGATTTGTCTGGATGGTAGCTAGATCCTTCCATTTTGGGGTTCATATCCATACAAAGCTTGGAATGGCGTCATTTTTGCTTACGTGTGATAAGTAGAATTATACCACCACTCAGCGAGATGCAACAATTGAGCCCACTTATTTTGTTTTTTCTGTAGCGTAGCAACGTAGGTAGGCCTCCAAACATTTATTGACAACCTTTGTTTGTCCATTTGTTTGAGGGTGATAAGCGGAACTCATATTTAGGTAGGTTCCTATGTGGTTGAACAATTCCTTCCAGAAATTACCCTTGAATTTGGCATCTCTATCACTCACAATGACTTTCGGAAAACCGTGTAATTTATATATATATTTGCAAAATATTTCAGCGATTTGCTTAGCTGAGTCTAATTTCTTTATTGCCATAAAGTGAGCATATTTGGTGAGTCTATCGACCACTATGAAAATCTTGTCCTTGCCTTCAGATACGGGTAATCCCTCAATAACTTCCATCGATATTTCTTCCCATTTCTAATTCAGAATGTTTAAGGGGTAAGTAATCCAGGTGTCATAATATTTTCACTTTTATTTCTTTGACATGTGTCACACTTTGCTACATACTTCTGAATATCGTGACTCATCCCTTTCGACAAGAATGATTTACGTGCATTGCAGTAAGTCTTAAAGAATCCTACATGTCCGGCGAACGATGAATCATGTGAATCTTTGAGTATCTTGGATTTAAACTTGGAATTTGCATTTAGATAGAGTCTTCATTTATACCATAAAATATCATTCTTCCATTCAAATTTTGAGTTGTTTGGAAGGTTAGTGATTATCGCAGTTATTTCTGGATCCTTGGCATACTCACTTCGAATCTCATTAAGCCATTCAGGCACAACAACCGAGACTGTAAGTAGTGTTGGTTCTTCATCTTTCCTAGACAGGGCATCTACTACTACATTGTCTTTTCCCCTTTTATGTAGTATTTCCATGTCAAAGGCGACAATTTTTTCAATCCATTTTTGGTGTTCTTCGGAAAGTGTTTTTTGTTGAAGGAGGTGTTGGAAATTGTTATGGTCTATTCGGATGGAGAACTTACTTCCCAAAAGATATTGTCTCCACTTAGTCGGTGCGTGCATAATAGCAAGCATTTCCTTATTGTATGTGGACTTGAGACGTTCTCTTTTATTGAGCTTCCTGCTTTCAAAATCTATTGGATGCCCTTCTTGCATTAACACTACACCTATACCGAATCTGAAAGCATCACACTCGATGATAAATGGTTTAGAGAAATCTGGAGTTGCCAATACTAGGGCACTAGACATAACTTCCTTTAATTCTTCAAAACACCTTCCTGCTTCCCCATCCCATTGAAATGAATTCTTCTTTAAAAGGTTTGTCAGAGGTGCCGTTATATGTGCATAGTTTTTAATAAATCTTCGGTAATATCCAGTCAATCCTAAGAACCCTCTTAGCTTGGATACATTAACCGGTTTGGTCCATTCCCTTATAGCTTTGATTTTATTAGGGTCCACTTTTACACCTTCCTGGGATATAATGTGTCCTAGGTATTCTACTTCTTTCTTTCCAAAGGTGCATTTGGATTTTTTTGCGTAGAACTGATGCTCTTTTAGTAGTGTAAGAACTTTATCCAGATGTTGTGAGTTCTCCTTCCAAGTTTTACTGTAAATTAAAATATCGTCAAAGAATACTATTACAAACTTCCTAAGATATGGACAAAATAATTCGTTCATAGTGGCTTGAAAAGTTGTTGGTGAATTAGTTAACCCAAACGGCATCACTTTAAATTCATAGTTACCTTCGGGTGTTCAGAATGTGGTTTTTGGTATGTCTTCCAACCTGATTCAGATTTGGTAATACCCTGACCTTAAGTCCAATTTTGAAAAGTATTTTGCGCCATGTAGCTCATCCAAAATTTCGTCGATAAAGGGGATCGGGAATTTGTTTTTAATCGTTATTTTGTTTAATCCTCTATAGTCATGCATAGCCTGAATGAACCATCTTTCTTCCTTGCCAATACCACTGGAGCAGCATATGGACTTTTACTTTTCGAAATGATCCCACACTTTAAAAGGTCTTGGATTAATCTCTCAATTTCCATCTTTTGGTGATGTGGATATTGATACAGCTTGATGTTGACGGGGTCTGACCCTGCTTTGACTTCTATTGTAAGCTCAATTTCTATGTTAGGAGGCATTTTCACAGGTAGGTCTTGAAATACCTTTTCATGCTTCTGAATTAGATCTTGTACCTCTGGTGACTCTTCACTAATTATATTTGCATATAACATTTCTAATTGGTGACATTATACTATGTAAGCGGGTGCTCCTCTTTGAATCATCTTCATCATCTGAGATGATGATACAATTTGATTCTTTGGTGCTTGGAATCCATGTAATTATACCTCTGGCCTCCCCAGTTAAATCTTATGAACTGTACTTGATGGTTGGCAGTGTAAGTGCCTAGAGTTCGTAGCCATTGGATCCCTAAGACCACATATACTCCACCTAATGGTACAGTGAAGAACGGAGATTCTAAATTAAAGTCTTGAATCTAAAATTTTACCTTATGGCATTTCCCTACCTTTTCAATCTTCTTACCGTCAGCTACCATTACCTTCCTGATTGATAAGGGAAATGAGAAAATGTTGAGTCTCTTTGCCACAGTTGCATCTAAAAAATTGTGGGTGCTACCAGAGTCGATGAGAACCACCATGTTGTTCTTCTTTATATTTCCTTTCAATTTTAGAGTCTGAGGTTGTGATATACCTGTCATATCTGATAATGACACTTGCGGAATACTTTCGTCATCTAATTCTGGAGAGAATTTTGGGGCATCTTCTGTTTCTTCTATGTCAGAATCCTCACTGTTTGAGTCGTTATTTGCTTCACAATTATATAGGTTCTTTGATTCTTTTCTTTTAGCACTATGTTTAGGGTCCCACTTCTCGCTACAACGTTTGCATTTGCCTTCTTTTATCCTTTGTATTTCCACAATATATTTTTCACCTTCACAACGATGTGGTGGAACATATTTATTTGAATCCATAGAGTGGGGCATGCTTCGTCTCGAATATACTTTTACCAGTTTTGACCACATTATTTGTTCAAATTTCTTTTCAGCAGTTTTTTCTTTTCGTCTTGCTACTTCTATTGACGTAATGTTATGAAGGTCAAGTTCTACTCGTAGATGAGTTTTAAGTCTGGATATGTATGATTGAATTAGATGAGATTCTGATAACCCATGTACTCTTGTTACTAAGGTCTCCCATTCTCGAGTATACTCATCCACACTTCCTTCTTGTCGTAATTTGATGAGTGTTGAAACGAACTCTTCTTCCCTTACACCTTGGGATCTTTTAAAGAATGCATCTTTAAATTTTCTCCAATTGATGGCAATTGTCATCTTCTTCCACCACATATACCAATTATATGCTTCTCCTTCCATTTTCATGGAAGCGTGCCTAATTTTTTCGTTATCATTGTTGATGTCGTAAATCTCGAAGTATTCTTCTACTTTATTCAACCACGCAACATTGCATTTTTCGTTCCCATCAAATTTAGGCATCTCGACTTTTTCCTTTCGCTGATATGTTGCTAATGGTGGAACGAAAAGAGGGTGTTGATTGTTGAATGCATCCCAAAGTTGCTTATTTGAAAAAGCTGTGTTACTATTTCCTTGATGGGGCGTGGCTGATTTTTTTGGAGATTCTGCTTTTTCGTGAGAATCTGTTGACTTTGTTGAATCTGATGAATTGTGCTCTTGATTACCTCCATCATCTTGGAATAGTTGTTCAAGTGTAACCTTCATCTTTCTACACAAGGTCTTTAGCAATTATAATGTCTGATTATGATTCATTTCAGATTGGATCAGGTTCTGCCCAAGCTGTAATTCTATCTAATTTGTCGTATCCTGAAGCTTCTTGATATCGTCGGAATGCCCGATAAATTTACTTTCGAGATCAACTAATTTTTTGTTGAAATCATCAGAGTGGCTAGTAATCCTATTCTCCAAGTCAATCAATTTTTTACTAAATCGGCCATTGACATTGACGACATTGAACGAGTTTGTGGGGGTGTATATTTGTCCGCCAACTTAAATAAGCTTTTTTTAAATAAATTAATTAATTTAATTTAATTATATAACGTATAGTTTTTTTTTAATATTTATATATAAATAAATTATATTGTATATACTATATGTTATGATATATCTATATATATATATATATATATATATATATATATATATATATATATATATATATATATATATATATATATATATATATATATATATAGATATATATATAGCTTTAATCTCTGTGGATAATTACGACTAATTACAAACCAATGAACCGATTGTGGTTGACTCTGTTTTGACTAAGTAAAAGACAAATGCGTTGGGGATTGCGGCAGGCAGTGAGACAACGCAGCGGTGTATGGACATCAGACAAAGCAGCAGATTGGATGCGTCAGAAAAAGAGTAGCGAGCAAGAGGTGTCACCACGCAGAGGATTGCACAATTGTCGGCCAGGAACAATGGACAGCAGAGGAATGAAACAACTGTAGGAATAGCAGAATGACGCAACAACGAAATGGTGATAGGGGTAGCTGACGAAGGGCGGAATAAACAGACGGGTCGATGGGCAGAAGGCATGGTGAATGGGTGGATGAGGAGAAGAAACAACGGAACGATGCAAGGGAACAGCGTAACAGGGTTGTGCAACAAGGACGCACTCCGTAGACCAATCTCGCTCTGATACCAGATGAAGCACAAAAATTAGCTATTGACAACCATGATAAAATATTTTATTAATAATTGAATATATGATGATTACATTTTGTGAGAGGCCCTGGATATATACCACCTTAGGTGCCTCTTGGTGAATGGGCATGATCTTTGATCATGCCCTTTTGCCTAATATTATATAACTAACTAATTTTTACATAACATCAGGCATAGTTTAGTGGACCAGGTTAAGATCCATTAGGACAAGTATATCCCAAGATTTTCTACGTGGGAGGATGCTAAGACTATATGCTGCTACTACCCCTCACTTTTTGACTGTGATGCCCATTTTGACCTAGATAGCTACTTATGTTGAGGATCTATTTGTATTTTCATGTTGTTTTATTTATGAACACTATGTAATATTGATGCATTTAGTTCGACATATGAACTTACTATGCAAAACACTTGATGGATTAGGTTTTGTTGATGAAAGTATTTAATGTGACGGAGCGATGGAATCGGCGCGCACTGCAGCTAACCGCGAGGGTTTCGGTTAGGGCTCTCTGAACCCTATCTCTATCGCCTGAAGACCGCATCGAGCAACTGTTTCGACCTGTTTACCTGGCCCGACTTTTCAGGCTCCATCTGTCGTTATCAACATGGATCCGGTTACTGTCGGTGATGTAATGGAAACGGAGGAGGAGATTGGCTTTACCGAAGACCCGCTTTCCTCACAGGTAATATTCGATCGCCCTTCTTTCGCTTCGTCGTCTGCTGGCCCTGGCCTCTCTCTGCAATCTGAGCCACATCCATCCCCGGTGGTTACTATCCCGGTCCCCTCCCCCCTCTTGTTTACCTGAAGGAGCCGCTCCCCTTGAGCCCACTGGTCTGGATCTACCCCCTCTATCACCGGGGACCCTCCGCTTCCTATCATCTGTTATCCCCCCGTCGCCTCCCTTTGATTCGCGTCCCCTGTCCACCTCTCTCCCGGCTCCTTCCTCTACGGGACTACCTCTATCGTTGGCGGCCGGACCCTCTGCGCTCCATTCCCCCTCAGGTTGCTTTGAAACCCCCGCTGTCAGAGTCAGCACTACCAGGTCAAATCCTTTAGACTGCTCCCCGGACCCCTTGGTAAATCATCCTTCTGCGCTGCGTTCGGGTAAGAAAAGAACAAAGTGTGTCAAAGCCACATCCAAGGACATCACTATTTGGTTCGGAGAGACCACAGCCATAGGAGAGGCAGCTAATATGGCGAATATTATCCTTGTGGGACATGTCCGAGGGCGAGCATACTCTGCGACCCGGCTCACTCTGTGGGTGAAAGAGATCTGGGGTGGGGTTCTGAAAGAACTCCCTGAAGTTCAAGTACTCCCCCGTGGCTGGTTTCTCTTCATTTTGCCAAGGAAAACTACACGGATCTTGTCTTGGCCAGATACTGGCACATAGAGATGACGTCGGTGCTGCTCAAGCGGTGGAGCCCTCTATTCGACCCCGAGCGAGAACAGATTGGGGCAGGGCCATTGTGGGTTCGTCTACCTGGGCTCCCCCTCCAATACTGGAACGAAGAAGTTTTCATCCGCATCGGAAATGCCCTGGGAACATATCTCGACCACGACCGCACTTTCGTGGAATCAAGGAATAGAACGCTTGCTCAGATCCTGGTACACCTAGACACTCGTGACGGTCTGGAGGAAAAGATCACTCTACAATGGGGCAGATTCACTCGAGTTCAGATTCTTGATTATGAAGGTGTACCGTTCAGATGCCGCCGCTGCCATAGGGTAGGGCATATTTTCAAGGATTGTCCTCTCAACAAGAGAACTGTTGATGCACCTGAGACCACCACCATTACTCCAAGGTCCATTTCTCCGGCTGCTCAACACACTCCGGTCACGAGCATTCCCACATGCTCTCCTATACAGGCTCCGGGTGCTTCTCAATGCCGTGCATCAGCTCCGGTCACCAGATCTCGGGCAGCCTCTGCATCTACAGCCCACCCGGGTACATCTCTCTACCCTCCTTTGTCTATTTTCTCTTCGACCTCCTCATCTTTCACTCCCTCATTGTCTGCTGCATTATGCACGATGCCCTCCTCCCCGGTTATTGCCCCTTCCGTTCCATCCCCTCAAATGCTCCAGTCGCCAGCATCTTCTCCCTCATCATCCCGGGGCTCTAAACACTCATATTATCTGCGCCCTCGTACTCACTCTCAGGGATCTCATCTTAAAATCGCTGGCCTGGGCATCTCATCACCTGGGTTGACCCCTCTGCCTGCTCGAGGGAGAAAATCAGATCTCACAAAGGCCATCAGGAGAGCGAGGGCAGAGGTGGCCACTGGGCGACAATCTACTATTGTTGGGGTACTTAGAGCAAAGAACACCCCTGGCCATCTTCCTCCATGAAATGCCTCTCCTTCAATTGCAGAGGCTTGGCTAGTGCCTCCAAGAAACTAGCCCTCAAAAGATTGATTGAATCATCTCCTGTCGACATTATACTTCTCCAGGAAACCCTAGGCCCAACGGACTCCATATCGGCCTCTCTATCATCCATCATCCCTGGTTGGCAATTCTCGGCTATGGACTCCTTGGGTAGATCGAGAGGCTTAGCGATCGGATATAATCCTGCATCTATTAGGGCCCAAGGTACTTGGGGGGGACCTGGCTTTTTGGGGCTTGACCTCTTCTCTGTGGATCTGGGCATCAATCTCAGGGTTATCAACATTTACGGACCTTTCCACCAGCGTGAATCATTTTGGAATCACCTTCTGGGCCTATCCATTCTCTCAGCAGAGAATTCAATCATAGGGGGGGATCTAAATTTTTCATTGGGTTATGGTGAATCATGGGGAGCCTCGGCCCAAATTGACCCTATCTCTGCTTTCATGACTGACCTTTTGGATCGTCATGACCTGAGTGATGTACCCATGAATAAACCTCTCCCAACCTGGCGGAACAGAAGAATTGGTGAAGCTACTCTGGCTCGCAGACTTGATAGATTTATGATGAAAGGAACTCTGCTTCAACAACTTCATCACTACAAGAAATGGGTAGGATCTGGAGGCATATCAGACCACCATCCTATCTATCTGGAAATCAATGGCCCTAATAAAAAACCAAAAGCACCTTTCAAGTTCAATCATGGCTGGCTACAAGATCCCTCCTACATCAAACTCGTTAAGGACTTCTGGCCCCTCAATCCGATTGATAGAGCTGACTCTCTGGCTAAAGGCTTCTGCATGAATCCATCGCAGCTCAAGCATCTCTCTATCGAATGGGCCAGAGAAAAATACCGGAAGGAGAACTCAGCTCTTATGCTCATAGAAGCTGAGCTAACCTCTCTCACAGATGAAAGAGGTTTGGGCTATACAACGGCGGAAGATAAAGCACACTTAGTGGATCTGGAAAATCAGAAGCAAAAAATCCTTAGGGAGAGGGAAGAATCAATTCGATTACGCAGTAGAGCAATCTGGCTAAAGGCTGGAGATGACAATACTCGTTTCTTTCACAATTATGCCAAAGGCAGGAAGGTCAGTAATACTATATGGAATCTCCCTATGCCAGATGGTGGAGTGGCAGATACTTTCAACAAGCTCTCACAGTTGGGATCATCCCATTTCCGGAATCTCTACAAGCAACCCCCGGGCTCCACCATTGCAGATATCATCAACATAGCTGGCCATTTTCCCAAGTTTGTAAATGAAGAAGAAGCGGAGAACCTATTTGATCCTGTGACTCCTGAGGAACTAGAATCCACCATTAAATGGTTTAAGAAGGAGCGCAGCCCGGGGCCGGATGGATGGACCATCGAATTTTACATTGCATTTTATGAGACAATCAGCCATGATCTACTTCGGGTAGTAGAGGAATGTAGAATGACTGGATCCCTGTATAATGCTATCAACTCCACTTTCATAGCTCTGATCCCTAAATCCGATTCTCCTTCCTCCTTTGATGAATATCGCCCCATCTCCCTCTGCAATGTACTCTACAAGATCATCTCTAAAATCATTGCAAACCGTATTCGTCCTATTCTGTCTCGTCATATCGCCCCCCAACAATTTGCCTTCCTGGAACATCGTCAGATTCATGAAGCCATTGGGGCTGCTCAAGAGGCTTTTCACACTATCTGGACCAAACATCACAAAGCCATCACCTTAAAAATTGACTTAGCTAAAGCTTTTGACCGGGTCAGTTGGCTCTATCTTAAAATGCTCCTTATTCACCTGGGGTTCTCTCATGGATTTATCACTTGGATTATGGCTTGCATTACCACTCCCACCTTCAGTGTTCTGATTAATGGATCTGCATCCCAGTTTTTTCACTCTGAACGTGGTCTTAGACAGGGGTGTCCTCTGTCTCCCCTACTTTTCCTCATTTTCATGGATGGCCTTAGTCGCCTTAATGCCTCAGCCAAGAGAAATGGAGATATATGTGGCCTCAAGATATCGGAGGACTGTTTCCTCACCCACCTTCTTTTTGTGGATGACGTTATGATCTTCCTTGATGGTAGCACCCGAGACTCCCATTCTTTCTCGAATATCATCACTCTCTTCTCAGCCGCCACTGGGATGCTGGCCAACCATTCGAAATCATCCATTATCCTATCCAGAACCACTATCCATGAATCTCATCTGGCCCTTCAGCTATTTCCTTACAACATCCACCCCCTGGATCAGGGCCTTAAATATTTGGGGTACTGGATCAAGCCTATCAACCCAAAAATAGCGGACTGGATCTGGCTAGTCGCTAAACTGGAGAAGAGGCTCAATATCTAGAGCCACCGATACCTCTCAAGAGCTGGTAGACTTGTTCTGATAAAAGTTGTCCTGGAGGCTACCCCGGTCTTTTGGATGGCATTAGCCTGGATCCCGCGCAGCATCCTTGCCAGACTACAGCAAACTTGCAATAGGTACTTATGGAATGGGAATAAGGAGAATCGCATATTTGCATGGGTTGGATGGAAGAAGATTGCCATCCCAAAGAAATGGGGTGGATGGGGGCTCAAAGATCTCCCTTCTTTCGCACAAGCCCTGGCAGCAAAGATGGGATGGACTTTACTCACTGGAGACAACCTATGGACCCACATTGCATATCACAAATATTTATGGCCCCTCCAAATAATGGATTGGATTCGCCTTCCGACCTGGCCTAAAGCTGGCATATCATCAGTATGGAAAGCGCTTCTTCATTCTATGCCACTTATCAGAGATAACTTGGTATGGAAAATCAATGATGGCACACAGGCCAGGATCGGACTGGATCCTTGGAATGGAAGCGGAGGAAGGCATATACTGCCTGAAGCTCTCATCCGGCACCTACATTCACAAGGGATCAAGTTTATAGCGGATATTGTTGATCCACAACACACCACCATTTTCGAACAGCGCTGGAAAACTGTATCTCAGATCAATATTCCACCACTCTGGCATCAAGAATGGCTGACATATATCAGTGCTTTATCTGAATTGCACATTAGGATCAAGCAGGGACATGACAAACTTATATGGCATCATTCGGAGCACGGTATATACACCCCAAAATCCAGCTATCTATCTCTGATATCACACAAGGTTCCGGATTCAATATCATTTTGGTGGAACTCCATTTGGAAACTCACCGCCCCCCCCCCAGGCAGAAGCTATTCTTTTGGTGTATCTTAAAGGGTGTTGTTCCCACTGGGGAATATCTCATGCGACGAGCGGTCTATGGACCGACTTGGTGCATCCTGTGCAAACAGTCATCCGAATCGAGCACACATTTATTCCTTCAATGCTCTGCTATGGCGCATATATGGCACTCAATATCCTCTTCTGTACATCATACCGGAAAATGGGAGGGTGAAGACATTAATCTAACCTGGGAGTCTTGGTTCTATCAACACAAAAACTCCAAGCTGCAAAGCTTGCCCATCATTACCTGTTGGTACCTCTGGCTTGCCCGGAACCGATTGATTTTCGAGGATAAATCGGTGCACTAGCCGCATCTAATTGCCAAAATCATTTCAGCCTTTAATGAAACTCCTGAGCCACCACAGCCAAAGGTTCGAAGACCTCGCGACCCTCCACAAATCGATCATAACAGCCCATGGGCTTTTTTCGATGGCGCAGCCCAACAGCAAGGATGTGGAGGGGGATTTCTTCTCTTCATAAATGAACAGCATTTCTATAAAGAAAAACTGGGTTTGGGAGCTGGCACTAACAACTTTGTTGAGATTATCACCCTCCGTCATCTACTACATTTTGCATTGGGTCACAATTGCACGCACATAAACATATATGGGGATTCAAAGATTGTCATTGATTGGTTCAATAATAATACTGCTTGCCACACACACACACTTAGCAACATATTGGATGATATTAAATTACTGAAGGAACAATTTAATGACATCACCTGTCATCATATCTACAGGGAACACAACAACAGTGCCGACCAACTATCCAAGGAGGCCACGGCACTTCCCAGAGGAGAGTGGATGATACAGGAGCAGCGAGGAACGAATGCATATCAGTACTACCATCGCCCATACATAGATGCACAGTATCATAGGGCAGCCAGCCCATGAGAAACAGATATGAACAGATATTTTTTTGAACAATTTTGTACATAGATGATAAATATTATAACTGATAGCCCTGCGTGGCAATATGTATATATGACAACAAAGAACATCCTGCGAGATGATTTTTGCTTTTTGAATAGACAGAATAGAACATACAACTACCCACATGTGTGGTGGAAGAACTTACAGCATATGCAAAATGCATCTACAATATGTAATTTTTCTAAATCAATGAAAGATTACGATTTTTCCAGTTGAAAAAGAAAGTATTTAATGTGACTTATCTGATATATGATTTACCTGATGTATAGCTTACTTGGTTATGATTTATCCGGTGTATGACTTATCAAAGTTATCATTTATTTGGAGTATGGCTTATTTGGATATCATTTATCTAGTGAATGACTTATCAAATTTGTGATTTATCTTATGGAAAATTTACTTCCAACATGTTGATATTAATTGGAAATTTTGGGTATGTGGATACCAAACTTAATAACATGATGATTATGATCACTTGTATATATATATATATATATATATATATATATATATATATATATATATATATATATATATATATATATATATATATATATATATATATATATATATATATATATATATATATATATATATATATATATATAGATATAGATATATATATATAGATATAGTATATATATATATATATATATATATATATATATATATATATATATATATATATATATATATTGTTGTTATGTATATGTATGGATTAGAACTAACCTACAAATTGGAAATAATTATATGATAGCCAAAATTCATGCTAGTGATTGGGGGATGTCGAGACATCAAATGAGGAATGGTATGATGTACATTGTTCTATTACATTTCATATCTACTTCATATGCAATATTATGACATGGGTAAAGTGCAAATGGAAGGTGACATGACTACCTGATTTGGTTATTCAATTACAAGTATTCAACCAATGCCATAGTGTGGTCCATATTAGGGTGTTGAACCTAGTCTTTGAGGAGGGGTGGAGGCATTTTTCACCATGTAACCTCCAAGCCTGGAATCATGGGAGGGAAGTGATGGACACACTCCACTAGATGTGTGATGACGATTGCAAGTTTCTTGCTGGGGAAGTTAGGTCAATGTTAGGTCCCTATAATACTATTGTAACCCCTATATTTTTATTGTTGTGCCCAATGGAAGCCCACTATTGTTGTTGTACCCTTACATTATTTTTGTTATGTAGACCCTAATTATATTTTGAGCCTTTAGACTCCTACATACACCAAGGAGGCCTTGTCATTTGAATCATCCAAGAATTATTCATTTATGTGATGTAAAAGGAGGTTTCCCCTTTGAAGTGGCTTCTTATCAAGTCTTTGATCTAAATTTTCTTATATTTTTGTGTTATTTTGATTTGGATACATAACATTTGGTGTCAAATCTCTTGATCCTATAGTTTTGCTGCTTCAAACGAGCCATCATGGAATTTTCACTGTAACTTTTTTCTATGAAGCTTCAAACCGTGAAATTGTTACCACGTGGAGGAAAAATCTTGATAAAAAATTGTTTAAAATTTGAGACCTTGTTTTGCTATATTTTTGGAGATATGGTCTAAGAAATTTAGGGTTTTTGTATGCTCTAGAATTTAGTCTCAAACAGATGTCCCAGGGAAAATCGTCATAACTCTCCCTTCGAGCATCAGATTTGAATTCTATAAGATGTGACTGAAAATTCATAGACTGTATCTTTTCGAGTACAATTTCCTGACCCAAAGGTTTAAACAGTGACACGTGGTATCCCGTACAAGTTCTCTCTATTGAACCAATCCATAATCATGTCATCGTGAGATATTTGGCATTACTTTACCTTGAACAATCTAATCTTGGTCTCACTTGTGGGGTCGAAAATAAGACACAGAGAGCTACCTTAGGACACAATTTTTTAGTTTGGGAGGCCGAAATCACATATATACAACAGTTTCAAAGTCAGCTAAATCAACAAGCTCAAAATCAAACTCTTAAAAGTCGAGTATTTTTAAATTTGCATAAATTTTGTTTGAAAAATTAGTTTGAAGTTATTAAAAGGGCATAGTGATATCATTGATTGGTTCCAAATTCCTCCCAAATGAAGAAATGCTACACCCATTAAGCCCTTAAAAATATATACTATGACGCATGAAGAAGAGGAAGAAATGCAACATGATATATTAAAATTACAAGACCAAGTGTAACAAATTTCGCTCTCACAAAGAGCAACCAAATATGAACTGGAAGTGATGATGAAGGGCTTATAAACAAACATAAAAGGGGACATGGGAGGCTTAAAACTAGACATAAAAGTGGACGTGGAATGTTTAAAAACATACATGGAAGGTTGGAAGGAAGGTTTGACAAAGTTGCTACATGAAAGGCTTCCTAATAGTGACAAGATATTTGAGAACAAAATGAATGTGAATCGTGATGTTAGAAACTCTAACTTTAGGTTGAATACCAACCATATTCCAAATATTAAATGAGGAAGTTTGATGGCAAGGATCTGGTAACATGGATACTACAGATGGAGAAGGTCTTTGATCTACACGATGTGCAATACACACAAAAGGTACGCATTCATATTTATATCTAAAACTCAATCAATTTGTGTGGTATTGATGGATTTATTCTTGTAAACCACTTGTCACTTGGACAATTTTTACAAAGGAATCAATAGAATACTATGAGGATACAAAGAGAAATACCTTCTTTAGCCAATTGATAAATCTCAAACAAAAGGGTTCAATTGTGGAGCACATTGAAGACTTCCAAAGATTGAATATCAAGGTAATTGATATTCCATAGGTGCATTTGATTTATGTCTTCATAGGGACTTTAAAGGATAACATCCAACATGAGGTTTGCTTTTAGGAACCTAATGTTGAAAATGTATCTAGTTTCAATCTTCATAATTGTTGTTGTACTCATTTCAATATGTATCCTATGTAACAAACAAGAGAATAAAAGAAAAAGTTATTATTATTATTATTATCAAAGCATGGGTTTCATGTTATTTATTTATGATCTTCTAGGTAAAAGCATGTTCTTCATGCTTATAAGGTTTGTTAGGTATTAGGATACAAGTCAGCCTAAAGGAGGGAATTCGACCCCTTGGGAAGGCTATATAAAGAAGCAGTTTAACCTCATTTAGCGCTCATTCGCTCCACAAGTTTGATCTATCAAGAAAGAGTGTGATCTGAAATTAGGAGAAGCAGAAAGAAGAGCGAACGCCTATGAGAAGAAATAAGGATGAAATATCTTGTTTTTGGGCTCTATCTCTCTCACACGTGCAAAGTTCTAGGGTTTCTGGTGATGTAGAAGGAGGTTGAAGTTGCAGGTCTAAGTTGCAAGAAGACGAACTGCAGTAAGCTGGAAGGAAGGATACCTTACCTTGACCTCGTTGACCTTGGGTAGAGTTGTATTTCTCTACGAAGGTCTCGGGAGCAAGCAAAAAAGGGTTTTCATAAAAGTTGCAAGGTCGAAATTGTAGGGTCAAAGTTGCAGTATTGAAGTTAGCAGGTTGAAGTTGCAGGTTCAAACTGGTCAGTGTAGAATTAGGGAAAGACTTGTTGGAGGGATAACTTGGTATTTGGAGAAGGAATTGGTCTAGGGTTTGGGTCTTTGTCTGACTTGGTACTTAGAGAATGACTTGGTCTAGGGTTTGGGTCTTTGTATCTCATTTTGAAGAAGATTCTACAAGAAGAGAAGAGTTTACCTAGTTTTCCCCTTGGAGGGGTTTTGCCCTGGCTGAGAGACTAATTTATGTGTCCTCTATTGTTGTTGTTTTGTTATTGATATTTGTTTGATGAAAATATCTAACTAAAGAAAAACAAGAAGATTAATAAATTTCACAATAAAATATTAAGGTCAAGGAAAATAAGATTTAAATAGTTGTCACTTTGCATTTTCCTACATGGTATCAAAGCTAAGGTGAATAAGGAAGGCAATTAGAATGACACTAGAAGGAATTTCTTATTAAGGAGGGGGGAATGAAACTCTCAAGGAAATCCTGAAGGAGAAGACTTCAAAAATGATTGGCTCTGAAGGATCTATTTGAAAGACTTATTGGTAGACCTCGTTAAAGGAAGCATCAAAGGATCTTATCATTCGTCACTCTTGGAGGTTGTTGTTGGAGGAATCCTAGTGAACATCTTTCAAGGAAGACTCTCCAAAGATTTTGGAGGTATTAAGAAGGTTGGAGACATCATCAAGGAGAATCTTGGTTATCAATTAAGTATAATATTATTAAATCATGCCTGAATCGACAGGTCATATGGGTTATTTCTAGAAGGAGAGCAATAATCTCATTGAAGCATCAAACTATCTAGCATGAAAGAAAAGGGTTGAAATAATACTCACAAAACAAGAAGTAATGGATTATTTTACTGGGGAAATTACTGAACTTAGCAAAGAAAAGACACAAGAACTAGCAAAGTATAAGAAAGTGGAAGTAAGGGCTCAAAGAATCATATTGAATCCATTAAATATTCCCTTGTTTCATTCATTGGAAATTTCAAGACTTCCAAGGTTATCTATGATAAGCCAGTGAATTTGTACTTTGTAAGTACATCAAAACAAAATATTTCTTCGTGGAATAAGTTATATATAATGAAGAAATCAAAGGATGAGGATATGGCATCCTTTCTCGTGAAAGAGTCTCATCTAAGAGACCATTTGTAAGGACTTGGGGAAACAATATTTGATTCAAAAGTGACCATCTCTGTATTAACTGCATTGCCACCAGAATGGAGCAGCTTTGCAACAAGCATCTACTCAAAGAAAGATTCAACTACTTCTGATGAATTGTAGGCTCAATGCATTCTGGAATAATCAAGTATGAAAGTGAAAGATGACATTGGATCAGATCAGCAGTCTCAAGTATTTTTAGCCTGAGTAAAGAAGCTGAAGAAGGGAAGGTTTGGAAAGTCCAAGAAGAAATACATGTCCAAGGTTCAATGCTTTAATTGCAATGAGTTTTGACACTTTAAAAGGCATTTTCCAAGGAAACAAAACAATAAGAGAAAGGAAAGGAGAGAATCTCATATATTCGAGGCAATGGAAGAACCTAAGAAGAATCTGAAGAAGGAAGAAGAGAAGGATATTTACTATTAAAGAAGGCACTTTGTTTGGCAGGTTCTTTATATAGAATGTTCTTTCCTTTAGATAATATGATTATGCATAACATCATAGAGAGAAGCATATGATAGTAACATGTCTAAAATTTACATGATTAAGTTGCTTTGTAGAGATCATCTAGATAGATGGATAGATAGCTAACATTATGTTAGAAGTTTTCATATTTCTTAGTTTAATCATCATGATTTAGGAAGGGCCATCATTTTGAAAATTCCTTGGGAAAAGCATCATGAAAAGGTTAGTAGACATTCCATGTAATCTAATGAATGTAATGGGTCAGGTTGCAGGCTCACTTTATGATGAATAGCTAGATGATTGGGTGAAAACATAGGAATGCATGTTGAAAGTAAACTTTGGATAAGATTCAAATGTATAGAATCTTGTGAAAATAAAGTCGGTCATGAAATGTGCTTATAGAATGATGCTTGAAAAAGTATAATTTGACTTACTCTAGGATGTACATAGAATTAGGACTTTCTCTAGAATATGTAAATAATAAACATCCAGTATAATCTTTGGAAGAAAAATTTGTAACTTGGTAATCAAGTTTTATCCTTGAGAACTCTAATGCATGAAGGAAGTTTCAAGTGGAGATGGTCAATGAGGATGTTGATGGTACAAGAAGGTCATCGTGATAGGGTAATTATAATATGTTTATAGTTTGGTTATCTGGTTAACATGTTATTTTTCTACCTCGTAGAATATTGCAGGAATATGTGATGGCAATTGAGGCAAGTTCAACTGTATGGATGAATAATATTAAGGGAAGCTCAATATATGTTACCAGGAAATTGTGAAGTCAAGATGTGGACATCTTGGGATTAAAAGGTAGCAGTGTGAGAATATAACCTGAATTTCTAAGGAAGATCACTTTCAAGAGGAACTTATGATCAACTTGAAGTTTGGAAAGGCTCAATACAATGCCTTCATCTACGATGACGAAGATGGAAGTGATGAGCAAGAGAAATGAATTGGATCCTTTCATAAGAATGAAGTGTGTAGATGACTCCATGATACCTCAAAAGGAATTAAGCTCGAATTCGATTCAAGAGATGTGAAGGAAAGAGGGAGCCATGTAGCTATGAAGATCAAGTAGTTGATGCTCTTATGAAGACAAGCGATATAATTTGTGGTGTTGACTTCCCAAATAGAAAGGAAACCATGAATCTCTTCTAGATTTAAGAGGGAGTAAGGAAGTCTCCTTGGATAGTAGCAAGGATATATTCTCTGATTATAAAGAGAATATGTATATCCTCTCTGGTTGGGAGGGAGTGATGTTGGACATCACATGTGCATTCTCCTCTTCAGGTGATGAAGAGAGAATGGCGGAGGATTGGATAAGCATCTTTGGTTTTCTTGAGGATATAACATCCAAGAAAGGAAAGGCGTTGACACTCTTTGAGAATGGGACATACATTTAAGAGAAGAGTGGTCAAAGAGGACCAATATTCTTTGAGGACTAAAGTATCAAGATCCAAGATAAGAATATTCCTAAGAGGACATACCTTGTGGACATCTAGATGGGGTATGTAGCTTATAGAGGTAGTGTGGTATCACATGCAAATCCTCCCAGCATAATGCTTTTGCATGAAGAAGAGATTCTCTAGTTCCAGCTTAGAGAATTATTTTTCAGACTAGAAAGCCTTGGAAACTCAAAAGGTACAAGTTGGCCTAAAGGAGGGAATTTGACTCCTTGGGAAGGCTATATAAAGAAGTAGTTCGACCTCATTTAGTATTCACTCACTTCACAAGTTTGATCTATCAAGAAAGAGTTCGATCTGAAATTGGGAGAAGTAGAAAGAAGAGTGAAGGTCTAAGAGAAAAAAGAAGGACAAAATATCTTGTTTTTGGGCTCTATATCTCTCACACATGCAAGTTCTATGGTTTCTTGTGCTATAGAAGGAGGCCAGAGTTACAGATCTAAATCGCAGGAGGACAAATTGCAGTAACTTGCAGCTGGAAGGAAGGATACCCTACCTTGACCTTGTTGACCTTGGGCAGAGATGTCTTGCTCTAGGAAGGTATCAGGAGGAGGCAGAATTAGGGTTTCCATAGAAGATGCAAGGCTGAAATTTCAAGGTCGAAGTTGCAATATTGAAGCTGGTAGGTTGAAGTTGCAAGTTGAAGTTGGTTAGTGCATAATCAGGGAAAGACTTGTTGGAGGGTTGACTTGGTACTTGGAGAAGGACTTAGTCTAGGGTTTGGATCTTTGTGTCTCATTTTGATGCAGATTCTAAGAGAGGATAAGAGTTTACCAAGTTTTCCCCTTGGAGGGGTTTTTCCCTAGTTGAGCGCCTATTTTTTGTGTCCTCTGTTGTTGTTGTTTCATTCTTGATATTTTTTTGATAAAAAGATCTAACTAAAGAACATAAATAAAATTAATAAAGTTCACAATGAAATATTAAGATTAAGGAAAATAAGATTTTAAATAGTTTCCACTTTGCATTTTTTAACACCTAAGTCATTAGATAATGCATTCAAGGTGGCAAGAAATGTTGAAAGAAAAATTATGGCAACAAGGAGGTCTACCACTTAAAACTATAAAGATGGAAGTGTTGTCGCTCCTAGCCTCCCATAACCTACAAGGTTGACGCCACAACAATTGGAGGAAAAAAGAGAAAAAAGTGCTTTGCTACAGTTGTGATAACAAATGCATTAAAGGTCATAAGTGTGATGAGAAGAAATTATTTTACATAGATTGTGAAGATAAGGAAACAAAGGAACAATAAACATTAAAATAACAATATATACACCAGGAACCAATCCCAAGGGTTGGAAAAGAATAAACAAATCTAACCATATCTTGTAATGCATTGGTGGGTATTACCATTCCTTAAACTCTCAAGATACAATGATATATTAAGAAGAAAAATTGTAATAGTGCTAATTGATTCGGGAAATACCCATAATTTTATTCATTGTAAGATAGCCAAGGATTTGAAATGCTTTCTCTATCTAGTACCAAATTGTCAAGTGATGGTTGCAGACGGAGGAAATTAAAATTGCATAGGGAAATGTCATAATATCAATTTAACCATGGGGGAATATGTACTGAATAGTCCAATGCTTTCCATTCCAATGGGTGGTGATGATGTTGTATTAGGAGCCCAATGGTTACAATCTTTGAGGGTGATATCGTTTAATTTTTTATAACTTTTCCTGGATTTTTTCTGCAGAGGAAATGAAATTGAATTAAGGGATATCGCAAGGAAACCTGGGAAGATAATCATCTCTAACGACATGACAAATATTTTGAAGAAGGAACAATGAGGGGTAATTTCACATTTATGCTCACTATATGTTCAAACGTTTAAGTCATCCATTTCTCCATATCTCGAAAGATTCTTTGACAATCATTCCTAGGAAATGTTTCTCCAAACATCAAACCTTACAAATATCCCTATGCCCAAAATACTGAAATTGAACGCATGGCTGTAGAAATGCTAGGGGCAAGTATAATTCAACCTATCCAAAGTTCTTTCTCTTCTCCATTAGTATTGGTGCACAAGAAGGATGGATCACAGCATATGTGTATGGATTATAGAGGACACAACAAGCTCACTATTAAAGATAAATTTCCCATTTCTATCATTGATGAATTGTTGGATGAATTGCATGGAACAATTTGCTTCACCATGCTAAATTTTAGTTCAAGATATCATCAAATTAGAATGAAGACAAGACATTCCAAAACCAACATTTAGAACTCATGAAGGTCATTATGAATTCTTTGTCATGCCTTTTGGCCTTACTAATGCACCTTCCACATTTCAAGGTTTGATAAATTCCACTTTCAAATCCTTCCTTAGAAAATTTGTGTTGGTAATTTTTGATGTTATGCTAATCTAACAAGCCCTGGAAAGATCGTGTTCAACATGTTGATAGAGTGTTCAAACTGTTGGAGGAGAAACAATTGTATGTGAATCCCTCCAAATGTTTCTTTGGGGTAAAAGAGGTGGAATATTTGGGTCATATTGTATCTCATGAAGGTGTTAAGGTAGACCCTAACAAAATTCAAGCCATAAATGAATGAAGAATTGCCACAACCTTAAGGCATCTTCGAAGATTTCTCGAGTTGACAGGGTATTATCACAACTTCATTAAGAATTATGGGAAAATAGTAGCACCTATAACAACATTACTAAAGAAATATGCTTTTTTTGGACTCTGGAAGGAACTAAGGCCTTTGAACATCTTAAAGAGGCAATGTGTCGAGCTCTGGTAATAGCTACACCAAACTTCACAAAAACTTTTATTGTAGAATGTGATGCCTTAGTGAATGGAATTGGTGTTGTTTTAATGCAAGAAGAAAGAACCATTTCTTTTTAAATTCATCCAATCAAGGGAAATAATTTACACAAACCTATTTATGAGAAGGAAATGTTAGCAATACTACATGCCCTGAAGAAATGACGCCCTTACATAATGGGAAGAAACTTCAAGCTATAAACATATCATGATAGCGTTAAATACTTCTTGGAACAAATATTATCTTTAAAAGAGTAGCAAAAATGGGTCACAAAGATGTTGGGTTATGACTTTGAAATCATCTACGAAAAAGGGAACAAAATGTTGTTGTAGATGCACTCTCAAGAAAGAATGAGGATGTGGAGGCATTGCTCTATGTCATTTCTATTATGCAACCTTATTGGATAACTGAAGCAAGGGATGAATGGAAAAATGATGAAGAAATGTGGACACTCATTCAAACGTTGCAGCAAGATCCCCGTACATTTGGTACATTTATCTAGAAAAATGATTCATTGTTGTACAAAGAGCGCTTATATCTATGTAAGAACTCCCAACTCAAACAAAAGGTTATTTTTGAATTACACGCCTCTCCTATAGGAGGGCACTCAAGATTTTTAAAAACTTACCATAGGGTCAAGAAGGAATTTTATTGGGATGACCTTAAATCTAATATTCAAAAGTTTGTGGTAGAATGTTTGTTTTTCCAACAAAATAAAGTTGAGACAATTAAGACCCCATTTCTTTGACAACCATTAGTCATTCCAAGTCAGCTTTTGGATGAGGTATCAATAGATTTTATCACAAATCTATCCAAGTCTGAAGGAAAGAGTGTCATCATGGTGGTAGTTAATAGGCTTACCAAGTATGCACACTTTTGTGCACTATCTCATCCTTTCAAAGCCAGTACAATTGCTACTGCATTTGTGGAAACAATTCAAATGCTACATGGAAACCCAAAGATTATTGTAAGTGACAAAGATAGCATTTTCACTGGAGACTTTTGGATAAAATTATTTTCTTGTCTTTGTACTCAAATAGCACATATCTCTTCTTATCACCCTCAATGTGATGGGAAAACTGATATATTCAACAAATTCTTGGAAGGATATCTTCATCACTTTGTATATGATAAACAAACACAATTGGTCAAGTGGATACCTCTAGCAAAAAGGTGGTACAACACTTCCTTTCATAACGCAACAAAGATGACCCCATTTATGGCGCTTTATGGATATCATCCACCATCCATGACATTGTATCTAAGAGACAATTCTAAGGTTCAAGCAGTGGAAGATCACATTGAGCATCAACAACAAGTTCTCCAACTCTTAAAGGATAACCTAATTGTGGCAGAAAATTGAATGAAACAACATGCAGATCAACATCGCAGTGAAAGAAGTTTAACGTGGGTGATTGGGTATTTTTACAGCTACAACCCTACAAAAAATATCCCTCAAACAATCTAAGAAGGATAATAAATTATCACCCAAGTACTATGACTCTTACAAGGTGTTGAAAAAGTTTGGTACTATGGAATACAAATTGGTGTTGCCTACATCTTCACGAGTACACCATTTTTCCATGTTTCATGCCTAAAGAAGGTTATAGGTGACAAGATCCAAGTTCAAACTATATTGCTAGAACTTGACGAGGAAGGAAAAATCATATTAGAGCTTGAAGAAATCATGGAAACAAGAATCTGGCAGCTACGGAATCGATCAATTTTAGAGTATGTCATTAAGTGGAAAAACTTACCTGCTAAAGATTCCACGGAGGATCATTATTTTATATAGAATAATCTAGAGCTACTCAAGTATTGAGGACAACACTTTTTTGAAGGACAGGGGCATGTTAGGTCCCTATAATACTAGTGTAGCCCTTATATTGTTATTGTTGTGCCCGTGGAAGCCCACTATTATTATTGTTGTTCCCTTATATTATTTTTTTATGTAGGCCCTAATTATATTTTGACCCTTTAGAATCCTATATATAACAAGGGGGTATTTTCATCTGAATCGTCCAAGAATTGTTCATTTATGTGATGTAAAAGGAGGTTTCCCCTCGAAGTGGCTTATTTTCAAGTCATTAATATATATTTTCTTATGTTTGTATGTTACTTTGATTTGGATACATAACTGTCGATATAGTCAATGCTTCCACCATCTTCAATCTATCAATGGTTAATCAGTATAGTTGATGCCATAGTATATTGCAGCATAGGATGGATAGGATGGGGGCAGAAGTAGGTTAGGGAGGATAGGAAGCTATAGGTTAGTTGGAGACTCTATATGGGAAGTGTCATCCTTACTTGACTTAATTTGATTACTATATCTCTCTCTTTGTTTTGTTATGCCTTAGTGTCATAGTACTTCTAGACTGCTTATATCATTTTGATTCTAACTTCGGGACGAAGTTTTTTGAAGGAGGGGTGTATGTAATGTCCTCCCTAAACCTATTATCTTACAATCTTATTAGTCTATCTACTGAGTGATTGACTTTTTGTGCTTGATTCCAATAAGTATTATTAGTATACATACAAGGTATGCATTTGCTAGATACATACCCAAACCTCACACGAATACACTAGTATTCTAAAACGTGAAATGTAGATTATTAAATAAATGGTTAAGCTTAATTAATGGATAATATTGATTAGTGTTCAATTAACCTTAAAATATTGACTTATAATTATTAAGTTAAATTAGCTACACTTAATAATATCAAATTATTAGATTTTTGTCAATATGCAATTTTATTGATATGACTTAATATTAATATTTTATTATTATTTATAATTTTATCATTACTTCATTTCTTAATGTTTGGCAAGTTGTCTCCTCAAAGTTATTTCAGAATTATGGAGGTTTCATGGGCTAGGAAGTTGGATAAACATTCCTTGTTGGCAAGATGGAAAATTCAGTCAGGCATCCCCAACAGGAGCACCCGAACCGAACCACTGAATGAAGTATTCTTCTATTTGTTGTTTTATTTATGTAAATTGCAACAAATCAAATTCTTTACAAATCAATGGTTAAATCTAGATTTGTTACTAAGACCCGGGTTGGGTCCTCATATTTAGGCACTTTGGACTTTATCACCATTTCCATCCTACTAAGACCAAGTATAACAACACAAATTTCTAATAAAATCCCTTGTGGAACATAACTTGGGCCAAATAATCTCTGATCACTCAAACCTAAGAACTTAGTGTAGGTAACTCGATGGAATGGAAACCATAACCAAAAAAACAACTAGAAAAAATGTTGAGCAACGTGGACCCAACAAAATTTGTATCCAACAATTCCAAATAATATCAAGCAAACATAGACTCGAGTTATCGACCAATTAACAGAGGAAGTGCCAAAATGCCCAAAGGACTATAGATAGTAGCCAACAATAGTAGACAAGGGGACTAATGCTAAAGGAAATACTCTGCGACTACGACTGCCTTTAGTGGTCCTATATAAAACCAACCTAACATTCACCTCCATAGTCACAGTAGGACATAACAAAGCATTAAAAGTTATGGTTTTTAACCAACATGTACCAATTTCATCATTGTGGAGAGGTCTTGGTCCTCTAGTACCAAAATATTTGATAACCCTTGCTCAATTCAACTTTTCATCATCCCTTATCCCATGTGAATTGATGGAAATAGTCATCCTTTCATTGAGTACTCATAAGAAAATCAAAACCACCATGTATCAAACCACTACCTCCAGCCACTATGTGGTTGGACAAAATATTAAAACATTTGATGACACTTGATCCAAGGCATTGTGTCCACCCAAATGAGACTTATGCAAGAATCCATAAGTTGGTCATGGATTAGGGAATTCAAACATACAACAAGATCTTGGTTTGTAGAGTCTATTCCACTCTTTGTCAATTGACTTACAAGAGTGTTGGCCTTCTAGTGAAAAAGAGAGTGGATAATTCTCTTGAGAAAGTGAAGAAGAGAATCCACCTAAGAAAACATATAAGGAAACTTCTAGTTCATAGAAATCATATTCGGGTTTGATCCACATATCAAGTGAGAGATGGGCTAAATGATGGTGGTGGAATATCCTTTCACCACTAAACTCTAAAAGTCTAAATTAATGGCCAATAAAAGGCCCATAATTAGATCATACAACTCAATAGCATTGTTATTGTTCCACACCACATTTATAGAAAACACATAGAGGATTGTACCATTAAAATATTAGAAAATATTGCTCGCCCCCTGGGTCCATGATTACATCTAGCAGTCCCATCAAAGTTCAATTTCACATATCTAATTAGTGGTCTAGTCCAATGAATTTGTGAGGTTGGAGATGGCCTTTGCTTCCACCATAGGAATTGAAAGTTGGGTTTGCGATTTCATTGATGGAAAATGGGAATGGCTCGCCCTTGAAGGGTGGAAGCATTAGCTAGCCATGTACTAACTATAGTGGTTTCTTTAACAATAATCTGAAGGGTGATCCAAAAGTCTTCCATAGTTTGGTAGAGCTGCTTGAAGATTCTATGTTTATGGAATTTCTAGATAATATGTAGAAGTTGACTTGTGAAGATGCTCAATTAACAATGGAGTTGTTATGGGGATATGGTCTCCTTTACTTCAGAGTGTGTCTAATGCTACTTTTTTCGCAATCCAGTTGTCTAAATAAACGAGCTCCTCAATCCCACATTTGATTTCTATTACTTGGTCCTGGGGAGCCACACATGTAACAAACGGAAGGGCCTTCAAACCCTTGAATTGTAATACAATCCCATGTAAGTGTTTTCCCCCTGACTATGATCTAAAAGAAAGAGAATATTTTTGCCACAATTCAATGTTCCAAACTTGTTTCCATATTATTTACGATTCTGGAATGTCGTGCTTAACTTCCAACTCATAAGCCCTTTTGACATTGAATTTAACATGACTGTGAGAGCCCCATCAAGGATATCCTCTCCTTCTTGTTTATGAATTTTCATGTCCTTTGACACAAAGTTCAAGAGCGATTTCTCAGTAGAGAGTTGTAGCAGCTAGATAGAACCTTCAATCCATGCTTTACAGGCTCCAATATTGTCTTCTTGTGTTTCAATCCTATAATGGTTGACCTTGTGTAATAACAACTTAAGAAAATTATGTTTGGATTGATATAGGAGGGGATTATTGTCAAGTATATTCTTCTTTTGCTAGGAATTTTCCCAAATAGATGTTGTTCCCTGGCTTTATTTCCCATAATAATTACTTTTAAACCAACATCGTATTTTCCCAAGCATTGATCCATATTAATGACCTTGTTGTGACATCATTTAGTTTTGTTTAATTCCTCTCTTGGGGTGTGATAGACACATTTGAATCTACAAATATTTCTCCATAGCTCATCCCAATTTTCATTTCATTACCACCAAGTTGTAGCTACCAAGGCTTTACTCATGATCAAGGGGTATTTAATTCCCAATTCACTCACTCCTTTGGGCCTACAAAGAGATTCATGAACCACTAGCATTTGTTTACACTCTTTACTAGGCCCCCCCACCCAAAAAGCTCATTAAAGGGAGGAAATAAATTTTAAAATATTGGAGGAATTGCAAGAACGGAGAAGAGGTAAATGGACATCGATTGGATAATGGATTTAACAAGAGTCATTTCCCAAGGGAGGGTGACAGATTGGAAGATCCAAATTGAGAGTTTATCCTTTAGTTTAGATAAAAGATCTTCTCAAGAGGCGTTTTTTGTTGAAAATGTAACAAGGAATCACTTCTTTTGACTTGTGTCGTAGTCAAAGATGACAATTCGAATTCAATCTCATAGTTTTTTAAGTTAGCTTTCAATTAACACATGTGATGTGGCCTATCACTGAATTATTGTCAGTTAATTCGAGTTAGATGGCATACAATGAGTTGACTAATTGATGGCTAAAATTAGCTATCTAGTGGAGTTAAATGTAGTGTCTGTAAATTAACTGATCTCTAGTTCTAGAATAGAGATAGAATTGATTTTAGTTGAGTAGTTGACTTTTTGTTAACTCAACTTACTCTGAGTTAACTAGTTGTAGTTGCTAAAATTAGCCCTAGTAGGTCATGCAATTCGAATTTCCTATTTAGATTGAATGAAGGCACAAATTTATTTATTTATTTGCACATAGGTTTTTGTGTGCAGAGCTTGAGAAGCAAGAAGAGCAATTCTCTTGAGAATTGCACTAGGAAATAGGGAATTCTCCTATTTTTTAGGGTCAGATTTGCACTAAGAAAAATGAGCTCCTAGTAGGCCTTACTTGCCTTAATGTTAGGCAAGCCTTGAGAGAGAGTTGATTAATAATGTAGGGAGCTTCAAGCTTGAAGTAGTTTCTATGTAATAGATCAGGTTGCTCAGTTGATAATATAAGCAAGGGGGGTTTTTCGCAGTTGGTTTCCCCGAATATATTTTGTGTTCTATCTATGATTTTGTTTATATTCATTGTTTTCTTTCTGCAATTTTTTGCTAGAGAAATATTGTGTCTTTTACATATCAATTTGCTCTCATTAGCAGTTGTAAGGTTTCAAGGAATTTCTACATTTTTAGATAACGTTGTGCAACATGGGTGTATTGAGATATTTAGATTTAAGGGAACCCCTTAAGAAGCCTAGAAGTTTGACAATATTGTGATGGATGGTCAAGAGGGCGCTAAAGAGGAAAACACTAATTTTTTTTCTTTTGATACAAGCTCCCAAGGTGAGCATAAATTGCTTGAGGGTCTTTTCAAGGGCATGAGATTCTTTAATGGTAAGGGACTTGAGAATAAAGTGACATCCAAAAAGGTGGGAGATAGGGCCCAATCTACAGTGGAGCCGAATTCATTTCAGAGGACCTAAGTGGATCACCAATTTGAGAGATCTTCGTAAGCCTTTGACTTGTAAAATGAAAAAGGAAGGGAAAGAGAGGACCCCCTTATTGGATTCCCCTAGAAGGATTGAATGTACTGGAGGAATTTTCATTGATTAATATAGAGAAGAAAGAAAAAGGATGAAGTTCTTGACTCATCAGACCCAAGCTAGAAAGAAACCAAAAGCCCTTAGAAGTTGCTCATGGAAACTCTAGTTTAGCCTATCATAGACCTTGGACATGTTTAATTTCATAAGCATGCAAAGGATTTTATTGATCTTTAAGGAATGAATGGTTTCATGAATAACAACAATTCCATCTAGGATTTGATGATCTTCAACAAAACCCTCTTGTTTTGAAAAGATTATTTTGTGAAGAATGGAATTGAGCATGTTACCAATGATCTTGGAGATAATCTCATATATGACATTGCACAGTGTAATAGGTCATAATATGTTTGTGGGTTGAGGATTGTGCTCTTTCATAATTAAAGATATCAAAAGGAGTTAAAAGCATTGAAAATGTTAGTATTCTACAACCCTCTAAATTGTTGGAAAAAGTAACCATGTTCGGTCTTCAATAATGTACTTGAGCCATTATGTAATGTACTTGTCAAAAGAATAAAGAAAATAATTTTTATTATTGTAACAATGACTTATTAAAGCATGGGTTTCATGCTTGGGTCATCATTATATTATTCAAAGTCCCCATTTTGGAATCCTAGGACTAATATTGAGTTTATAGAGTCATTGTACATTCAAAGAGACCCTTCTTGGACTTTCAGATCATGTAAAAAGGTTTTGCCCTAGTATGTGCCTATATCTTGTGTCTCTTATTTTGTGATCTTCATGTATGTATAATTTCTTGATGAAAGATAAGATAATAAAGAAGTAAAAGAATCCAATACACTCACAAGTAATTATTAAGAAAGGAGAATCAAACCCTAATATAATATCTTTGATTTTCCAACATGGGATTAGAGCTAAGGTCAAGAGAAGTCGAAGATCACTTTTTTGGCATGGATTATCCCTCTATGGTGAACTACATACGATTGGGTTTCAACTCTGTTGGAATATGGATTAAGAAGATCATATTCTACCTATTCAACAAAGTGAAGAGTCATGGATTCTTGGTTGCCCTTACAGGATCTCTTACTAATGATAATTCATGGATCATTGATAGTGTAGCATCAAGACATGTGACAGGTGAGTGTAGACAACTACACACACTATAAAAGGAGTCATCCTATCATGTAGTGGAATTGGGTGACAAAAAAGCTACGCTGTTATAGGCCTGGATCTACATCATTAAAGCTAGACAATGGATCGAAGTTGCATCTCAACAACATTCTCTATGTTCCAGATTTGAAAAAGAATTTACTTTCTATTTATTATTTAGAAGATAAAGGGGAAAGGATTGATTTTGTTGATGGAAAAGTATTGGTTTGGGGAAAGAACTCTAATATTGAAAAAGCTAGGGTTATTGGATTTCGTGAAGAAAATACTTATCGGGTTATCACTCCATCTCCTCAAGCTCCTATTCAGATGGAAATAAGTCCCATTGAACCATGGCATCGAAGATATGGCCATCTTCATTATAGATTTCTCCCTACTCTTAGTCAATTTTTTAATGGTATTTCCTAATATGAAGCTAGACCATGGAGGTGTGTGCAAGGGATGTTCTTTGGGGAAGCATACTAGAAATCCATTTCATCATAGTGAATCTAGATCTAAATAAATATTAGATCTCATCAATTTTGATGTATGTGGGTCCATGTCTGACAAGACACTTGGAGGTCATCTCTACTATGTAACATTCATTGACGACCACTCAAGGAAGACATGGCTCTACCTACTCAAAACTAAAGATGAAGTATTCGATAAGTTCAAGGAGTTTAAGTCTGAGGTGGAAACCCTAACTAAAAAGAAGAAAAAGACTCTTAAGGTCTAACAATGTTGGGGAATACACCTCTAAAGAGTTAATTGCATATTGTAAGGATGCAAGTATTAAAAGGGGACTCATTGTTCCCTACTATTCCCAACAAAATGGATTGGCCGAAAGAAAGAATAAGTCAATTGAAGAAGGCATTAGAACTATGTTCCTTGATCAAGATATACCAAAGTTCTTATGGGGTGAAACAGCAATGACTATCATGCACGTTCAAAATAGAAGTCCTCATAAGAGTCTTGATAATACTACACCCGAAGAAGTATTCACAGGAAAGAAGCCAAGTGTGGATCATTTCCATATATTTGGAAGTCCAACATATGTCCATTCTTCGAATGACAAGCGAAAGAAATTGGACTCGACAAGCATCAAGGGAATATTCGTTGGTTATATTCTTTCCTCAAAAGTTTATAGAATCTACATAAAAGGAGGGAAGATACATTGAAGTAAGCATGGATGTCATATTTGATGAGAATCAAGTTTAAAAGAAATCGAAAGATATTCCTATTGATTCTGATGATGAAGAAGTTCTCATATTTGAAGAAGATGAAGTTCATGAGAACTCTACTACAAATGATGAAGAAGATGAAGTTCATGAGAACTCTACTGTAAATGATGAAGAATAAGGACCAAGTGATCCAATTCAATCGGTGGTTATCCCAACCACAAGGAAGATGCCATATTGGTTGAGAGATACATTAGAAGATGATGAAGGACACGAAGATGCGAAAGGGTCCTCTAGGGAAAGTAAGAAACCAAAATGGTATTATGGTTACAATGCGCCATCTACATTCCAGGAAGCTAAGCATGAAGAGGTTTGGAAGAAATCTATGTAGGAAGAATATCAATCCATCAAGAAGAATGGGGTTTGGGAAATCATTCCTAGACCTAGTGACAAATCGGTTGTCACATCGAAGTGGATCTATAAGATCAAACATGTTGTTGATCGAAGTATGGAAAAGTACAAAGCAAGGTTCGTTGCAAGGGGTTTCTCTCAAAATAAAGGCATTGACTATGAAGAAACATTTGCACCTACTGCTAGGTACACTACCATTAGATCGTTGGTTTCACTGGCTACTACAATGGGGTGGAATATCCATAAAATGGATGTTAAGACCGCCTTTCTAAATGGGACCATTGATGAGGAAATGTACATTGAACAACCTAAAGGATTTGAAGTGAATAGAAGGGACTCTCATGTTTTCAAACTCAAGAAGACCTATATGGCTTGAAGCAAGCACCAAGGGCATGGTATGCAAGATGGATTCATATCTTCTCAAGATTGGGTTTGTGAAGAGTATTGTTGATCTAAATCTATATATCAAGGTCATGAATAATGACCCAGTCATTATTCTACTATATGTGGATGATCTATTCATCACCGGTGTAGAACGAAGGATTCAAGAATTCAAGAAAATGTTGGCAGCTGAATTTGAGATGAAGGATCTAGGACTGATGCATTACTACCTAGGTCTAGAAGTATGGCAGAGACCTGGGGAGATATATTTAAGTATATCATCAAATTACTACAAAAATTTGGGATGATGGAATCCAATCCAATGGTTACTCCTATGATCACCAACCTCAAGAGGTTGAGAAGCTCCAACTCGAGTCTCATGGATCCTACCTCACATCATCAACTGGTGGGTTCCCTAATGTATCTAGTAAATACTAGGCCAGGTATGTGTTTTGTAGTGAACATTCTTAGTTAGTTTCAGTTGGAGCCTCATCATGATCACTGGATAGATGCCAAACATATATTAAGGTATCTTCATGGCACTATACATCACTGCCTAAAGTATGATAGTAATGAATTCAAGCTAATTGGCTTCACAAACTCTGATTGGGGTGGCAATGAGATTGACGGAAGGAGCACTATCGGAGGATGCTTTAGTCTGGGAGCTGATATGATCTCATCGATGAGTAGGAAGCAAGATCCCATTGCATTGAGTAGTACCAAGGCAGAATATGTGGCTGCATGTGAAGTAGGAAAAGAGGTTGTTTTTAAGGAAGGTTTTAACCGACTTGTTCAAAAGGTCTTTGGGTCCTACTGTGATTAACTGTGATAATCAAAGTTGTATTAATATGTCTAGAGATCCCATGTTTCATTTGAGGATGAAACATATCAATAATAAGTTCCACTTTATTAGGAACTTGGTGTAGGATGGGATCTTGAAGCTAGAATATGTTCCAATAGACGAACAAGTAGCAGACATTCTGACAAAGTCTCTTCCTAATTAGAAGTTCGAATATCTAAGGAACATGTTGGGTTTGGTAGATATTGGTGATTGTATTGATGATAAAGGAATGTAAGAGATTTGTTGAGGCTTTGCAAGTGAAGCATTTCTTGGGAAGACATTAGGTCGACACTACACGTTGATGTCAGGAATCCCATAATTGAAAAGGTGGTGTTATTTATTAAGCTCAGTTTTGGATACACACATGTATGTGTGGGTTGGTGTTTATCAAGTAAGATTGATGGTACCTAGACGAGCTGAAAGCTTGAGTCCACCTTAGTCCCACTTAGATAGATTGCTCTGGTCAGGAATCTAGTCCATGGCATTGTGGTGCCTAAATTGTTGAGTGACTGGTTGGATAGATTGCCCTGGTCAGGAATCTAGTCCATGGCATTGCAGTGCCTAAATTGTTAAGTGACTGGTTGGATAGATTGCCCTGGTCAAGAATCTAGTCCATGACATTATGATGCCTAAAGGTTCTTCATGTTTTCATATAGTTTGATATCTTCCATTGTATTTGTACATTATGAATACCTCCTTAGTTAAGAGGGAGTGTTGGAAAACATAACCATGTTCGTTCTTTAATAATGTTCTTGAGTCATTATATAATGTACTTGTCAAAATAATAAAGAAAAGAATTTGTATTATTGTAACAATGACTTATTAAAGCATGGGTTTCATGCATGGGTCATCATTATATTAGTCAAAGTCCTCATTGTGGACTCCTAGGATTAATATTGAGTTTATAGAGTCATTGTACATTCAAAGAGACCCTTCTTGGGCTTTCAGATCATGTAAAAAGGTTTTTCCCTGGCATGTGCCTATATCTTGTGTCTCTTGTTTTGTGATCTCCATGTATGTATAATTGCTTGATGAAAGATAAGGTAATAAAGAAATAAAAGAAGCCAATACACTCACAAGTAATTATCAAGAAAGAAGAATCAAACCCTAATATAATATCTTTGATTTTCCAACACGGATGTCCTCTCCCATGATCGACTAATAATCTTGGAAGAAGTCGACTTTGAAAACATTCAACCCTAGAGACTTACCAAAATCCTTGGATTTGATAGTAGTTGTGACCTCCTAAAAGGAGATTGGATTAAGATACTTTGATTTTGTTTTGGAGAAACTAAAATAGGAATAGTTATAAGAATAATGTATATTATTGTCTACTTATCCTCATTTGCTTCCATTAAGATTTGGTTGAAGGGTTTCTTTAGCTCCTAGGAAATATCCTTATATTTCTCAATTTTTTGTATGTTAGATGATTCTAAACATGAGATTTGGGTCTAATTTCTCCTATTGAGCATAGATTTATGAAAAATATCAAGTTTTGGTCTCCTTTTAACTAACATATTTTGGATTTTTATCTTCATACTGTTTCTTCTTGCTTCTCCCCAGTCATTATTTCTTGTCACATGATATCCTCCTAGGTTTTTTATTTTCCATTATGTCCATTTAGGATCATGTTGGCTTGTAAAGCTTCCATATATTTCCCGTGTTTTTATTTTTAAACAATATGTTTCCAAATAACTCTTTATTCCATATTTTGATTTGTTACTTAACCTGATTTAGTTTCTCTTGGAACTAGATCATGAGAGGACCATGATTGGGGCCTGCCTTTAACCATAATTTTTTATGTTTGTAATAAAATTTGTTAATCCAACCATAATTTTTCAAACAAAAATGGTTGTGGCTTGGAGATAAGGAGAAAACCTAGGAAAGTTGGAAGGGCCAATGTTTTGATCCTACATAATGTAGGATTATGGCTTCAAGTGACATTAATCGTTGAAACATCATTTTTGAAAAAAAAAAGAAAAAAATAAAGTAATCTAATCTGCCAACAATTTGGATGGAGACTCCTCTTGTTCCAAGTATGACATTTATTACCTATTTGAATGTCTATTAGCATGAGATTTACTATGAAGTTATTGAATCTTGAGTTATCTACATCTCACCTTCCTAGGCAACCTTTATTTTCCTATATGGAGGTATACATGTTGAAGTTAGTTCTAGTTAACTAGGAATGATTGTCTTCCAATTCCCTAAGAGCTCTAAGATCCTTTAGGAAGGTATGCTTAAGAGATGCATTGGAGGGGCCAGAAACATTAGTTAGGGAGCCATTAATTCTAGAGTTGGTAAACTTAAAATATACTAAGAGAAAGTTGGGTGATTCCACAAAATTGGTTAGCATGATGAGTTCAAGGTTCCAAAGTATTGTTAAACCCCTAGGGAATCCATCAGTTGGGATTGTTGTTGCTTTATATAATTCCAACACTTCCTAGATAGAGTAGAAATTGTTTTTATTTCACATTTGGTTTCTAGGGGGGAAAACACAATGGGATAATCTTGATCTTGTGATAGTCCCTTTTTCTACCCCTCTTGCAAACGTCGTTATGAATTGTAATTTATGTAATAATAGAGGAGTGGACATAGATTTAGAGACTCAGGAGGAGGAGTCACTTTGTGTTGAGTGTAAACCCAAGCCATTACATTTATTTTATCGCCTGCCTCCCTAATGAATGGATGGCCCTATTGGTGCATGCATTGAAGGGTGTATGGGTTTCCTAAGAACAGAACAGACCCATACTGACATGTTGTGTAGTCAACATGCGAGAAATGGGGAAAAAGGAAAAAAATAGGGCAAAGTGGTGGAGAAGGGAGTTGTTATCATAATGAAAAGTCTATGAGAATGAAATCATTGGCAAGGGAGGATTCAACAACAAGAGTGCCCGTGATTTTCTTAGTGTCCCCGTGATGTGAACAGAGAAGAAGCTAGGTCGTCGCATCAGAAAGCAGTGTGGTGCAAGGTAGAGTATAAGCGCATGAGTGGGGGTGCGAGAAGGAAACAACTGCAGAAAACCTTGTGGTGAGAATGGGGTATCATTCCTTGCATTTTGGTGATCCCCTATTTGTGTATTGGTGTAATTTGACCAAGAGAGCTCATGGAATTACAGATTCACTCATTGTTTGCCTTGGGGATGAGAAAACACTCATTAGAGTGAGGTCTGGTTCCTGGACTGATATAACCTTTCGTGAACTCTAGTTAAGCTCATGTGATTTATTTATGAGAGAGCAAGTGTGTCACTATGGTGTTTGCTACCTGAGAGCAGTTACTGGACCACCTGAACAATAGACTCCTCCTCTTGGGAACCAATTTGAATGGTTATTGGTGTGAATACCATTGAACACTTCACTACTCAAGCTTTGAATCTAGCTTGGGGATGGTTAGCTACAAGAAAGATTGTAGTGCAGCTAGCCTATGGTTGGCTGGAGTGTGGAATTCCGACCTTCAATTTCCAAATGAATCAACACAACCATATAAGTATTCTTAGTTAATTTTAGGTTGTTTAGTATATCCCTAATTGCTAACCTACAATCATTAAGGATTGACTATAATATATTGAGCATTGATTATCTTTATAACTTGTAATTTGGGCAACTCACTACTATGACCAGGTTTATGGGTGATCTCTTTAGTAGTTCAAATTGAGTGTCATGTATATGGAATGGTTCTATCCTCAAAGGTTGTTGAGATATATGTATGATTATGAGTTGTTTCCATGAATGTGCATGGTTGTTTATTATGTTTCATCTAAACTTTTAAACATTATTAATGAGGGAATGCGATATTCTTATTGTTTATAAGGACATGATGAAATGAATGCTCTCATGGTTTTGAAGGCTAGAAAATCCTTGTGTTTACTGATGTGTTCCTGTATGGTAGAGTTATTTGTAGGAGTATGCATGGTTGCTTAATGTACTCAGTTAATTGCTACAATATGTAAATTTCCATTGTTTCACATGGTTTTTGACATGTGACTGATTAGTATTGTTGATTGTCTTTGAGCTACATAATATATAAATGTGTTGGAAATACTGAGAGGGGGGTGAATCAATATTTCTTTTCAATTGTACTTTTAACAGTTAGATCACTTATATTTAGAACACAAAATGAACAATAGAAATACTTGCTTTTGTTAATATAGTATTTAAAATGAATCAAGTATAATATAGGTAGGGCTCCAACCCTTGATGAAGACACCCAGGCTCCAACCTGATATATGCCAAGCATCTACTTGGACTTTAGTGAGGCTTCGACCCTATCTTATCCAAGGCACCAACCTTGAGTTTAGGAGCAACAACTCCAAGGACACCAATCCTATAACTTTGCTTTGTCAATATATTTTTGGTTGTACTTCACGGCTCCCCAAGTCTTCTTCACCGAGCCCTGTCAATATTCAACTTCACTGTAGACTCTACGCTACATCATCAATGACAACCTTGTTAATTAGAAGGTATCGTCATTGTTCTTCATGGTACACAATAAAATCCTCCAAGTTTACTTCATGATGACTTTAGTACAACATCATGTCTCCAAGGATGCTTACAAGGCTTCTTCAAGTCTTACTCATCCACACATCATAGGTCCCATGTGAGTGTTCTTTTCACAGGTCAATAAACTTCAGACCCAAACTTCAATCTTCCTATGAGCAATAATCCTTCACTGCATCATACCATTGTTCAAAATACCACACTGCCCAATGCACCATGCTACACCAAGACTTCAGCAATGACAATCCTTGGACCACACTACACCATTGTCCTATTCTTCATCACCCAATCTGCACCATCAACTCTGCACCACCTATTTTGCACCATACTTCTTCATCAATTTTGCATCAATGTTTTTGTATCGCATGTCACCAGTACTTCACCAACACTTCTTCACCACAACTCACCAATTTTGCACCATCTATTCAACAACAATATTCTTGCACCATGTTGCACGAAAACTTTTCCCTACTCCACACACCAAATCAACTGTTGCAGTAAGACTGTCACAGGTCTGAAGTTCAATAAAATATTCTTAGGTCGAGGTATTGTAATCTGAGTTCCAAGCCTCTGTAATGAGCGACAGGTCTGATATTAGGTGACTGTACCTATCATAGGTCTGAGGTGTAGTCTCTCATTGGTCTGATTCCTTTATAAAACAGGTCCGAGCTTGAATTAATAATTAAAATTCGAGCCTTGAGATTGTCACTAAGTCCAAGGCTTAGACTGTTCACAGGTTAAGCTACAGGTCTATTCTTAAATAACTAGTCACTGTACCAAGCTCTCTCCAAGGTCTCTACCCCTTTGTCTTGAATTTTGCACCAAGTCCGAGACTTCAATCACATATGTGCTTTATAGGTCCAAGCCTTAATATTCCCACATATCCGAGTTTATGAGGTAAGGTCTGGCAATTGTCTGAACTCCAAATGTGACTGGGATTCAAGCACCGAGTTGTAATCTGCAATCCGAGCTTCACAACAGGTGTACAAATAGGTCTAAAGTCCGAGGATAATTTATCACTAAAATTTCCCAACCAGAATTCTTCTCGACCTCTTTCTTCCTTCTCTGATATTCGTCTTCTCCTCGGCCTCTATTCTTCTTCTTCTTGTCTCTGATTTCTTCACCGAATTGCTTGACTGAAATGAGGGTCTGCATTTTCTATATATACACATTTTGTTGTTTGAACAAAGGGACACGTCTCTGGAGTAGGCCGACATAAGTAGCCTTGCATTGGTCGGCTCAAGGAAAAAACAATTTCCTTAAATTAAAAAATTCATATCTCCCAAACCGCTTGGAGTTTCGGGCTGAGTAATGGCTTGTTGGAAAGGAAAAAGTATGCTCTTTAAGATGTTCTAGGTCTCATGATGATATTATTATTCTAATATGGAGAAAAATATTATTTAAATTGACTGATAATTTATTAGTGTAGAAACAAAGGCAGGGCAGAGTGTTGGGCTCCTTCATCGTTTGGTTTCTTCAATATAGGGTCACCATCGTCATGTCCTTGATGTCCTTGCCTTCTTCATTACCATGTCCTATCTTTATTCATCACCATCTTTGTGTCCTTGCCTTCTTCAATATATTGACATCAATGACAACTAGATTAACAATCTCCCCCTTTGTCATTGGATGGCAATATTTTTCTTTCCTCCCCCTTTGTCATTGGATGGCAATATTTTTCTTTCCTCCCCCATTGACATAATGGAAAAGGAGTGCACAAGGGCTCCCCCTATAAATTTTCTTCTTTTAGTCACAAATAGTAGATATTCAAGGGTATGTTACTCTCCCTATCATGGTTCTCTTCTTTCTGGAAATGTGGTCTATGATAGATGTGCTTAAATTTCTTCATGTGATGAACCAACTCACCCTATCTGCATGACCTCCTCTAACTCATGAAAGATTACCTGCTTAGTGATCTAGTGGAATATATCTTCAATAGTAGTTCATGAATGAATAAGGGATCACGTTCTTTAATGGAAATGCTCCCAAGAGACGGTCTATCAAAGGAGGATTGTCCATGTGGCTCATTAAGGATTTGATAGGGCCCATTCACAAAAAGCTTCTGCAAGAATGCTTAATCATCATAAGCTCCCCCTAATTGTATGCATGGTCTTCCTTTTGGCAAAGTATCCCCATCAAATACTTGGAATATCAAGGATGACTTCATCAATTCAACAACATGTGTTCTTGGCTAGAGTGTTCAAGGGACTTCCAGATTCAATTTGCTTCCTTCTCCATACTTGTATAACTTTCTTCTCTGGCATGGTTCTTCATTGTCAAGTTAAAATCACGTGAAATATGTCAAATGTTATGACACTTGAAGCAATCTATGTTGTTCATGAATAAGAATTCATAACTTCTTCTTGCAAAATTGCTTCTCGCAGATTGACGGGGACCATTATATTTATCTTCGTGATGCCCTACAATCTTTTGCCTTGTGCCCAAAGTTTGTACAAGAATAGCAAAAAACAAGAAATATACTTTGGTACTTGGGAGAAGAAGGTTTCCTTGATGTACTTCTGAAGTCTTTTTGCCTTGGGATCCTTTGATGATAACCATTGCTTCTTGCATCCTTGACACCATCTGCATTTCTTCTTGGAGTAGAATTTCTTCCAATGTCAACTTGACTCTTGCCTTTGCTAGGAACATCAATATTTCTTCCAGGCATCCTCACATCCTTGTTGTTTGAAGCATTAGGGTTTGCATCATTCTTGCTTGAGGATTCACCTACATAGCCAAAACCTGATTTATCAAGGGGAGTCCTTTGATGACTTAGGATGTCATCTAGGGTTTGAGAACTTTTTAAGTTCTTATTCAGCAAGTCAACTTCCTTTTTAAGAAAGACAATTTCTTCCTTCATTTTCTTGCATTCTTCATCCTTCTTTCATAGAATGATCTCCATTTCTTCCTTCATCTTGGTTGCTTCACATGATTGGGCCTTAAGAGAAGTGATTTCTAATTTTAACTTGGTGATGTCATCACCCTTTTCTTCTAGTTGGCATATCATGGTGTTTCTCTCCTCGTTTGCTTCATCAACTTGTCCTTCTATGAATGTCAAAGCTTCCATCACCTTCTCATCTCATTGTGCTTGTTTCCTTGCTTCTTCTAGTTAAGATCTAAGGGAGGATACCTCTTCCTTGTATTGACCAATATCTGCTTCAAGTTTGTTCAAGCTCTTGTGCCTTTGTTCAAGGTGGTTTGACAAGGTATCTTCTAGTTTCTTTGCCTTATCCAATTGATTTTTCATGGATATGACTTCTTCATGATGCTTTCTCTTGTTTTGATGAAATTCTTCCTTAATCTTGGTGATCTCCTCATCTCTTTCTTGTACTTGAAGCTTGACAAGGTCAACTTCCTTCCTTGTCTTTTTCTGGTCACCAACTTGCGCTTTCTTCTTAAGTTCCTCATTTTCATTTTTCAAATTGTTAATCTCTTCTATGGAAACCATAAGTTTAGTGAGGAGATCTTCTTCAAAATCTTTTTCGTTCTCTTCATATTCTAAGTCTTCTTTATCCTTGATGTCATCACTCTTATCTCCAGCTTCCTTGATGGGCTTTGGATTTCCTTCTTGTTTTCCATCATTTTCTTGACTAGAGATCATTGTCAACGCTCATTTTGAGTGAAGATCATAAAGTTTATCCCATATGCCTTTTGCTGACGAACATTTTTCAAAATTGCCCTTCATAGAATCTGGTAGCCCATTCAAGATTGCTTTCATTGATCTTGTATTATGTTCCGTGGATTCTCCATCCATCATGCTATCAGTAATCACCGATTTCCAGACTTCAATGCCTTGAGTCTTTAAGAAATTTCTCATTCTTGCCTCCCATATATCAAAATTTCCATTGAACAATGAAGCCTTCACAAATTGATTGACTTCAATTTCGGTGGTTGAGTGAGACACATCTTTAGGAGGATTGGAGACTTTCTTCCTTGGCTTCACCATTTGTGTTCTAATGATCAACCTTCAAGTTGTTAGGCATTGAATGAAGGTACTGACTCTGATACCAATTGTTGGAATACTAAGAGGGGGGGGTGAATCAGTATTTCTTTTCAATTGTTACTTGTACTAGTTAGATCACTTATATTTAGAACACAAAATGAACAATAAAAATAACTTGTTTTATTAATATAATATTTACAATGAATCAAGTACAATATAGGTAGGGATCCAACCCTTGATGAAGACACCCAAGCTCCAATCTGGGATATTCCAAGCACCTACTTGGAATTTAGTGAGGCTCCAACCTCTAGGGCTTTGACCCTATCTTATCCAAGGCACCAACCTTGAGTTTAGGAGCACCAACTCCAAGGACACCAATCCTGTAGCTTTGCTTTGTCAATATAAGTTTGGTTGTACTTCACGGCTCCCCAAGTCTTCTTCACCGAGCCCTGTCAATCTTCAGTTTCACTGTAGTCTTCACGCTACATCATCAATGACAACCTTGTCAATTAGAAGGTATCGCCACTATTCTTCATGGTACCTAATCAAGTCCTCTGAGTTTACTTCATGGTAAATTCAGTACATCATCATGTCTCCAAGGATTTTTACAAGGCTTCTTCAAGTCTTACTCATCCACACATCACAGGTTCCAGGTGACTGTTCTATTCACAATTCAATAAAATTAAGACCCAAGCTTCAATCTTCCTATGGGAAATAATACTTCACTGCATCAGACCACTGTTCAAAATACCACACTGCCCAATGCACCATGTTGCACCAAGACTTCAACAATGACAATCCTTGCACCACACCACACCAATGTCTCATTCTTCATCTACACCATACCCTCTACACCATACTACACCATCTATTTTGCACCATACTTCTTCATCAATTTTTCATCAATGTTTTTGCACCGCATGTCACCAGTACTTCACCAACACTTCTTCACCACAGCTCACCAATTTTGCACCATCTATTCAGCAACAATATTCTTGCACCATGCTGCACCAGAACTTTTCCTTACTCCACACACCAAATCAACTGTTGCACTAAGACTGTCATAGGTCTGAAGTTCAATAAATTGTTCTTGGGTCAAGGTACAGTAATCTGAGTTCCAAGCCTCTGTAATAAGCAACAGGTTTGAGATGAGGTGATTGTACCTATCACAAGTCTGAGGTGCAGTCTCTCACTGGTATGAAACCTTTATAACACAAGCCCGAGCCTGAATTAATAATTGAAATCTGAGCCTTGAGATTGTCACTAATTCCAGGGCTTAGACTGTTCATAGGTTAAGCTACAGGTTTATGCTTCAATAACTAGTCACTGTATCAAGCTCTCTCCAAGGTCATTATTCCTCTGTCCTGAAGTCTGCATCAATTCCGAGCCTTCAATCACATATGTGCTTTACATCTCCAAGCCTTAATATTCCCACACTACCCACACATCTGAGTTTTTGAGGTAAGGTCTGGCAGTTGTCCGAACTCCAAATGTGACTAGGATTCAAGCACCGAGTTCTAATCTGTAATCTGAGCTTCAAAATAGGTGTGCAAACAGGTCTCAAGTCTGAGGATAATTTATCACTGAAATTGCCCACTAGAATTCTTCTCGATCTCTTTCTTCCTTCTCTGATATTCGTCTTCTCCTCGGCCTCTATTCTTCTTCTTCTTGTCTCTGATTTATTCACCGAATTTCTTGACTGAAATGAGGGTCTGCGGTTTCTATATATGAACATTTTGTTGTTTGAACAAAGGGACACGTATCTGGAATAGACCGACATAAGTAGGCTTGCACTGGTCGGCTTGGGATAGAACAATTTCCTTAACTTAAAAAATTCATATCTCTCAAACTGCTTGGATTTTCGGGCTGAGTAATAGCTCGTTCGAAAGGCAAAATTATGCTCTTTAAGATGATCCACGTCTCATGATGAGATTCTTCTTCTAAGATGGATAAAATATTATTTAAAGTGACTGATCATTTATTAGTGTATAAATGGAGGCAAGGCAGAGTGTTGGGCTCCTTCATCGTTTGGTTTCTTCAACATAGGGTCACCATCGTCATGTCCTTGCCTTATTCATTACCATGTCCCAACCTTCTTCATCACCATATTCATGTCCTTGCCTTCTTCAATATATTGACATCAATGACAACTAGATTAACAAAATAAACATGGTGGATGGGGTTGAGATCCATTCTGTAGAATTCATATGTTGGTGTTGTGTTTTATTGAGTTGTGTGTGCTATGGCTTGGGCCCATCCAAAACTTGTTAGCAATAATTAGGTTGGCTTCATCTAATTACTATGGTCATTTATATGGCTAAAATGTTTGCGTTGGGATGCAGGTTTTTGTTCATGTTGATCAAGGCATGGGACAGATTCTCCCCTCTATAACTTACGTATATGGAATGACTTTAGCGAGAAAGGTTGTTGAGATATCTATATTATTATGAGTTGTTTTCATGAATGTGCATAGTTGGTTAATATGTTACATATAACCTATTAAACATTATTAATGACGGAATGTGGTATTCTTGGTGTCTGTAATGAGATGTTGCACTGAATGCTCTCATGGTTTCCAAGACTGTAAGATCCCTCTATTGATGTGTTCCCATATGGTAGATTTATTTGTAGGAGTATGCATGGTCTATTAATGTACTTAGTTAATTGCTACAATATGTAAATTTCCATTGTTTTGCATGGTTTTGGACATGTTGGGAACGGGTCCCCTATGGTCAATTTTGGGGTTAAAAGCCCAAGTTTTTGTATAGGAAGGTAAAAGTCTCCGCATTTTGTGGCTGCGAAGCGCGAAGATGTAAAGAGTCAAAAAGGGTTTCCACTCTTAATTTGTGTAACTTGTGTCGACTTTAAGGGATCCACCCATGGCCCACGGACCATGGGATTTTATAAAAAGGGAAGTCTTAGAAGAGTCTAAGGCACTTCAGTTCAGTGGAGTCTTGTTATGTTTTAGGTAATGGGTCTGTGAGAGCTAAGAGCAAGTGTAAGAAAGAGGCTCTGCAGTTGAGTGCGTAGAGGCCTAGGGTAGAAGTTTGTAGCTGAGTGCATGGACCCCTACAGCTGTGTGCGCAGGGCGGTTAGAGTTTGTAAAGAAGATTTGAAGCATAAATAAAGAGAATTATTCTGGAATTATCTATGTATGATTTGTTTTTCTTCTGCATATGATTATGTTATGATGAATATTGGGTTTATGTTTTAATGTTGTGTTGATGCGCAAATCCATTTGTTTTGCTTTGTTATATGAATGCAAGTAAGAATATCTGTCTACGCAAAGATCATCTTAATCACATGTGAAGTTATTCAATACTTAAGCTAATCTGGGTAAAACAGAAGCAAATCGTAATTATAGAGGCACGTAAGTGTCTGATCTGCCTATCTAGGGTACACGAAGGACGATCGTATACCTTTGTGGAGGTCTGAAGGATGAATAAGAGAAGTATATCGATAAGCCCTAAAGGGCTTATCGACCTACGTGAAGGAAGGTTTAGGGTATAAAACGACATCACTACCATCTCTGGGTGTGGAAACTTGGTTCCTACATCCCCCCATACTACTTCGGGTGAGACTTCAGTCTGCGCTCCGCAGATTGATGCTGAAAGGGCCAGTAGTGTAGGGATTTGCTTGGCTAATTAACATTGAACCTGGGTCAGGGCCCATCATGCCAACAAGACATTTGACTGATTAGGATTGTTGATTGTCTTTGCATTGCATAGTATATCAATGGACTCAATAAAGTGGGTCGCGATCCATTATATGGGATTCATATGTTGGTGTTGTGTCCGCTATGCCTTGGGCTTGTTTAATGCTTGTTAGCAAGTGTGAGGTTGGCTTCACCTAAGTAATGTGGTCGTTTAAATGCCTAAAAGGTTAGCATTATCATGTGGGTTTCAAGCATGTCATGGTCGTGAATTGAGCGACACTCAATTGCAAGCAAGAATTAGCAAGCCATGAAACTCTTAAACCCTCCAAGTCTAAGTATCGCATAGAGTCAGGCTTATATATGGGTGTAGGATGGGAATATTTCCATTACCTGATGTGAAAATTAACATCATCTTATGCCTAGATCAGGTTAATATATTTCTATATTGTGGTGTTATTTATGGGAGGTGTGAGGCATAACGAGAAATATTTCCCTTCAAATGATAAAAATTACATCCTAGAGGACAAAAAAAAGTGTCCTCCAGGGGATAGGAAAAAGTATCTCCCAAGGAACAGGAATATCATCGTTACTTGATGTGAATATTTGGATTGTGTTATGCCCTTCAACCCTTGACATATAACATGTGATGGCACTAGCGCTACTAACAAAATGTGTGGAACGAAGTCTCCCCTCTGTCACTTATTGTGAAATTTTTCATCGTGTTGCGCCCAATTGGCTTAAGGCCTAGAAGTGGTGCTATAGCATTGTGGCATGGAGGAAAAACAACAATATCTTCATCTCAAAGGATGGAGAAATGAATTTGACAGTTTTAGAGAAAATTGTGTCGCAAACCTAAATTTGATCATAATGTAAATTATTAATTTTGCATGTGGGGGTTTTGCCGTGTGAGACACCTTGGCGATGATTGAGGTGGAAGGTGCCACGTAGGTCGAGCAAGGCTATGTGGATGCTATTAGATAGGAGATGTGGAAGATTGTTGACATGGAACCTATAAGGCATGACACGTGGCAGGTGGAATCGACCTTATTAGATGGCCAAAGGGTCCATTTTTGGGTGATAGAACATCGTTAAAGGATGCCACGTGGCAGGATAACCTCACCTTGACGTGATCATGACATCAACAAGTCACAGTAGGATCAGGTGATGTGGAGGTTAGGCTGATGTGGTATCTATGAGATATATGTCAGTGTTTTTGTGGTGCCACCTAGCTTAGAGAATGTCGCATAGAACCAACATGGAAGTTGACATGGTTGGGTGACACACCATTATGGAATGCAAACCCTAATGGTGTTTGCAGTGTTCTTTGTATCAAAAGTTGCAGAACCAGAAATTTCTTGTCACATAATGTAATATTTTTACATCCTAACGTGCTACAAGAGTTGAGTAGGGTAGCTTCCCAAAAGGAAGCACAATAGCGTGGAGGTGTTATGGTGCAAGGATGTGGCAGGAGCCACGTTGGTTTATGGCTATGTGATGGAGCCATGTACGCATTTTGGCAATGACACATGGTGGTAGATGTTGATATGGTAGGGAATTAATGAGAAAACCTTCTAATGGACATAGCTTTAAATCCATGAATTGGATTGAGATAAATTTTATATCACCAAAAATCTCTTGATGAGTTGTATGTAATGGAGTTATCCAAAGTGAATGCCACACACTTTGGGTGAGAGAGAATTTTGTAACTCCATTTCCATAACAAGACCATGGAGGTTGCTAGATGTAAAATAACAAACAAAACTAGGTTGTGATAGAAGCGTGTAGATCTACGGCTCTGAGAGAACAGGCTAGCCCTCGGCTCTGCTAACCCCTGAGATCTGCTCCTCGCGATTCCTGCAGACAGCGTGCGCTCGCACTCTGCCGCCCAGCTCACTGCGGGCGTGTCCGCATGGAGCTCCTCTCTGCCCTGTGGTCGGCCTGATCCATGGAGGTTTGAGCTGCTCCCTGATCATTTTTGGCGGGCTCCCCTTTGGGCTTGCATCCATGGAGGTGTTGGGCACTCCCAGATGCCTATTTACCCTCCCCCCCCACCCGACAATCTCATCAGCTGAGGCCTTTAACCGGCTCTTGGAAGGACTCCCAAAGAAGAAGAACGTTGAAGCTGCGAAATTCGTCAAGAAATTGGATGATATTCCAGAGATCTCTCTTCCTCCGGAAACCCCGATTCAGGTTGCATTGTCTTTGTCCGAGCGAGCTCTCATCGGCCAGTTCACTGGACTATGGCCATCCCCCAAAACCACTGAGAGCTGGGTCAACAGAAACTGGGCGTCGTTGATCAAAGAAAGTGTGACCTCTTACTTTCTGGGGCGAGGATTCTTCCTCTTCGAATTCACTTCAAAGGACGACAAAGACCTGATCTTTCGAAATGGCCCCTACTTCATGGGTCCTCAGGGTCTGTACCTGAATAAATGGACTCCAGACTTCGATCCAGCAGTAGATGTACCCAAAGTTGTCCCAGTGTGGGTCAGGCTTCCAAATCTCCCAGTGCATTGCTGGAATTGGGATTCTTTGATGCACATTGGAAATGCCCTGGGGAAATTCATAGATCGAGCGAATAACAAGGACCAATATGATTGTGCCAGGATCTGCGTAGAGGTAGATCTGGAGGTGGGACTTCCAGAGGCCATCAAAATCAAGGTAGGAAGCTGGACACATGTGCAGAAACTAGACTATGAACAGCTGCCCTTCAAATGCCGGAAATGCCATGTTTATGGCCACTTCGCCAGAAGCTGCCCGTCCAATATTGAAGCTGTGCAAGGGAAGGAGGACGACTGGAACCAAGTCAAATGATCTAAAACTTCTCTCAAGGCATAGAAGGCGGGAGGCACTAATGGCAAAGGTCCTCATCAGGCCCCTGCTGAGCAGATCCCGCCTAAGACTACCCCAGAAAACAGGTTCGATCCTCTTAGCTCACAGCCAGAGGACACCCATGAAGTCGTGGTCCAAAAACCAGGGACCCCAGAGAAAGGTAATCTTCCCAATCCTTCCAAGGACTTAGGCGTTGCAGAAAGCTCAAAAGGAACCCCCGTCGAAGTTGAGGAAGAGGATCAAGAATCGGAAGACTCGGAGGAGGAAGGAGAAATAGGCGATTCCCAAGCCTCTGTAAGGAGATCTACAAGAGGGCGCAAAACAGATCGAGAGAAAAGGGAGTACGAAACGTACAAGGACAAGTTGCAGGGCAGCCAACCAACTTTGGAGAGGTTGTTAGCAAAAAAGCCGAAGATGGCAAGAAACCAGCATCAAGGCTCCAAGGGAGCCCAGCAAAGCAAAGGTAAATAATGAAAATAATCTCCTGGAACTGTAGGGGTATGGGGAGCAAAATCAAAGAAGAGGCTATAAGAAATTTAATAAGAATAGAAGCCCCGGACATACTCCTTCTCCAGGAGACTAAGATGGAGGATTCAGACTTCCTTCATTCAAGTAAAAAACTCTGGAATAAGAGCAAAGCAGCAGCTGTCTCAGCCCGAGGAGCCTCTGGAGGGTTGGGAACTCTTTGGAATGATAGCATGTTCTCGCTAATAACTGAGATTTCAAATACCCACTGGTTGATGCTAAAGATGCAGCATTTAGTTACTAAAGAAACCTTTTGCCTCTTCAATGTATATGTGCCGGTCAATGCTGGAGAAAAAAAGACCTGTTTGGATTTAATAAGATACCAAGCATATCTGGGCAATCTAGAAAACACCATCATTGCAGGAGACCTAAACCTCACACTGCACTCTTCAAAAAAGCGTGGAGGAAGCATTGTGTAAGACCGGCAAGGGAATGGGCAGAGGATCTCCTTCAAGATTGGGATCTGTTAGATATCAAGCCTGTTTCTGGTAAGTACACATGGTCAAATAAAAGAATAGGCCCTGGACACATTGCAGCAAGGCTGGATAGATTCTTTGTTCAAAGTTCCTTCCTTTTGCTTGGTTTAGATGCTAGTATGCATATCCTTCCTTGTAGCACCTCTGATCACAATCCTATCAAGCTGAATCTCCGGGCTCACTCTGATCTTGGCCCCATCCCCTTCAAGTTCAGCCCTCTTTGGATCAAGGAACCCAGCTTTTTGCAAATAGTCAAGGAAAGTTGGTCTCAGCGAGTCAACGGATCTCCATTCTACATATGGGAAGAAAAACTAAGAAGAGTGAAATATGCCCTAAAGTGTTGGGCCAAAACTCTTCCTAACCCAGCAGTTGAAAGGAAAAAGCTCCAAAGTCAGCTAGATGCCGACCACCTGCTCTCAGAAGAGGCATACATGTCTAAAGAAATTCTTGACAAAGAGGTCCAACTCCAACAACAATATCATAAAGCCTGCCTGGACGAAGAGGAAACATGGAGAATTAAATCTTGTTGCCTTTGGCTCAAAGCAGGGGATAGAAACTCTTCATATTTCCACAAGCAAACTCAAGCGAGAAAAAGTTTCAACTACATAGCTGAAATTAAAGAAGAATCTATTATCCACAAAGACTTTACAGGCATCAAGCAAGCAGCCTTTCTCCACTTCAAAAACCTGTACAGCGAAGAGGTGAATGCGACTCAGAATTATTGTCTTCTGGACGGGGTTCCCCCCTTCAATCTCAGCTAAGATGAATCACCAACTAGAAGCCAAAGTCACCATGGATGAGGTCAAAAGTGCTCTCTTTGCCATGGACCTAGATAAAGCCCCAGGTCCTGATGGTTTCTCCACCAGATTTCTCCATTCCTGCTGGCACATTGTGGGAAAATATCTCTATAAAATGGTCCAAAAATCGCAAGCCTGTCATAAAATTGGAGGAAGCACAAATTCCTCGTTCCTTGCACTTATCCCTAAGGCGAAGGGCGCCAACTCCTTCAACAGATTTTGTCCCATATCTCTTTGTAACATTGGCTATAAACTGATCACCAAAATAATTGTTAACAGGCGGAAGCACATTCTCCCTAAAATCATTCCAAAGAATCAAGGGGGCTTCATCCATGGAAGACAGCTAGCGGACAACTTCATTTTAGTTCAAGAGGCAATCCTTTCAAGCCAGCAACGCAAGGAAAAAGACGATACCCTGCTTCTTGGGGCTGCTTCGATCCACTCCGCCAATAGATTCAAAGAGGATCTTGATGAGTTTTGCATGATGTCTGGAAGTAGTCTCAACAAGGGAAAGTGTCACATCTACTGCTGGAATACCACGCCGTCTCTGATTAATTCCATTGCCATATGCTTAGGATTTGTTGCCTCCTCAGTATGGACCTCGTTTAAGTATCTCGGGCTACCTATCTTTCTCAAGTGTGCCTGTAGCAGGGATTGGCTTCCTCAAATAGAAAAATTCAAGATCAAACTCCAGGCATGGGGATTTAACTGGCTAAATATTGCAGGCAAGTCAGTTCTTATCAAATCCATTCTCAGCAGTCTCCCCTTATTTCAGTTCTTAGTGCTCCTAGCTCCAATTGGCATTCTTCAGAAAATGGACCAGCACATTCGAAATTTCTTTTGGAAGGGGGGCAAAGAAAACGAGGAAAATCCCTCTTGTCAATTGGGAGACTGTCCTCAAGCCTCAGATGGAGGGAGGTCTAAATTTCAAGAAACTACCCCTGCAGAACATTGCCATGGGAGCCAAGCTCCTCTGGAAAATTATCATGCCCAAGCATGGCTGGGCCCCAGGTAGCGCTTTGGAGGAAATACTTCAAAGGCGAGAGGATAAGATGTCTGGAGGGGCCTCTCCCTCAAGGCACCTCTTCATTTGCTTAAATCTGCTCCAAAGCTGCCCCTCTGATCCGCTCCAAGGCTTACTGGATCCCTGGAAATGGGAAAAAAATTAATATTTGGACAGATCGCATCATGGATCGAGATCCGATTGGTGACTGCCCCTCCGTGAAGGCGCTGAGAGATTGGCTAGCTGATTCAGGAAAATCTACGCTGTGGGATATTTCCACGTGGGAAGGGACGCATTGGGCTGGCTTGAACTTCTTTGACTTACCTTCGGATCTCCTTCAGGACACCATCTGCCTCTGAGCTATGCTAAATGGAGCCGCCCCCTCGCACATCCGCAGAAAGACAGGCATGGCTGGGGTACTTTAACTACAGGTTTTACTGTTGCCCAAGGCTACACGAATCTCGCCTTAATTCCAAAGGTCCCTCCTGATCCGGCTCCGTGAAAGGCAGTTTGGGGCATCCCCTTGTTACCCAAAACCGACATGTTCAGTTGGCTCCTACGCCACAGAAAAATTCTCACTGACGATAACTTGCAGAGGCGTGGATTCTGTGGCCCGTCCAGGTGCTCCCTGTGCAGAGAGAGGGCGGAATGTGCCATGCACCTCGTGTTAAAAGGCAATTTCGATGTGCAGGTCTGGAGAGAGCTGATGGATCATTGGAACCCCAATTTCGATCTTCCTGCCTCCATAACTGATATTTTCGCTAATTGGCAGAACAAATATCTTGGTCCCCCCCCCCCCCCCCAAAAAAAAAACAAAGGGATTAAAGTGGCTTGGTCTTCTCTCCTCAAAATTTGTTGCTGGCAAATCTAGCTAGAGCGAAACAGTAGAATTTTCAGAAGCATCCAGCACGATGTCAAGGTGGTAGCGGCTAAGATAAAGTTACAGTTAAAGAATGCCTATGAGATCAAAAAGATGACTCGAATCTCAATCAGCTAGATACTATTTGGGGGACCTCCTTAAACCTGCAATTTCGTCAAGCCGACAGAAACAGTTTCTCTCCCGAGGAATGGCAAATAAGGGGAAAAAATAAGGAAGAATTTCAAGACTAGATCTCCAACCAAAAGGTGCATTCTCTCTTCTTTGATGGGGCAGCAAAAGGAAATCCTGGCAAGGTTGGGGCAGGAGGAACTGTTAAAAACACTGAAGGCATATCGATCCATAGCTTTGCCTGGGGTCTGGGGATCAACTCCAGCATTCAAGCTGAAGCATTGGCCCTCTACCAAGGTCTCAAGCTGCTCTTGAAACTGGAAATTAAGGAGGCAAACATTCTTGGGGACTCCCAAGTGATTATAAAACTCATGGTGACCAATACTACCCCCCAGGACTTAAGATTAGCAAGGCTGATACATAGAATCAGAAGCTTGGGGAAGCTATTCCAAAACCTGAAATACTTTCATGTTCTGAGAGACAACAACAAAGAAGCAGATCTTGAAGCTAATAAAGCTGCTCTTCTCTCTGTCGGGGCAATGATAAGAGACGGGGATGAAACATGGGATCCAATTCCATAATCCTTTCTGCTGATCTGTTTTATTGTTTGATACTAAATCAGTTTGTTTGTATATTCAAGCTTGGGCAAATCACAGAAATCAACTCCATTGTTGAACCCAAAAAGAGTTGGAAGCAGAATACAAGCCCCACAGTACATCAGGAGGTCGATTCTTTTTGGATCTGGTCCACTCCCATTGTAATCATAATTCTGGCATTTAGGCCAATCATCTAATACAATCCATAACTGCTCTTGTGAAAAAAAAAAAAAAACAAGACCATGGAGGTTGGGTTAGTTTTAACATAACCCCTTTCCACATCCCAAGAACAACCTAAGGGGGTAGGAGGGTTTAACATTGAAATTGGATGGGCTTGAGTATAGGAAACAATTTAGGTTTAAAAGCTAAATATATGCATGCATGTGTACTTATGCGAATTCATTTTGTTGTATATATGAATACATGGGTGTTATTTAAAAACTGATTTGAGTTAATGCAACAAAATAAAGAGGCAGGATGTTGACTAGATTCCCTTGAGCAACCCAGCAAAATTACAAAATTTTATGGTTGAGTGATGCAGCCATAACTATGAGGGGGGTCTCTTAACCTAACTCTTGCTAGTTTAATATTTCTCTTTAATGTATTGAGAATATGACAAAAGCTTATGACTAATAGCATATGCATGCAAGAGATGAAGTAGATTAGAGCTACATGTTAAACAATGATATGTTAGATGCATGGAGGTATGTTAGGTGCATATAGTAATGGTATGTAAATAAAATTTGTGCATGCCATGTTTTGAGTAACACAATGAAGTTATGAATGGATTCCATATCATAAGGAATGTCCATTGGGCAAGTGAGCAAGAGTCACCTACTACTGATAATTATCAATATCAATATGTTGTGCTTATGTTTATGACGTTTGTTGTGTCCATGATAAAGGGTTGTAGATTGACAACATATGAACAACATGAATGAAGACATGCTGGGATTGAATGCAAATGAAAATACGTTTATTAAGTTTTTCTTGAATCTATAATAATTGAGTTGATGAATTTATAACTAATGAATGAGGCTGAGATCATTTCAGGGTCTACTAGTTATTGCAACAACAAGAGTAATTATCAACCAGTTGGACCCCTTAAAAGACTTCGACTCATAGTGTTGGTAATAATATCCAAGGTAAAAAAAAGGGGTAAAGGAAAGGAATTGGGTAAGAATTCCTTCATCTTAATTAAAATAACAATTATATATATATATATATATATATATATATATATATATATATCTGTGTGCATGTATTTCTCATTTTTTACTTCTTAGTATGTTGGAATGGATGTTTAATTGCATTTTGAAATGCTTGGAATAATGTATAGTGCAATAAAAGTGTCATTTCTTGGTCTAAAAAATCAAGAAAAGGGTTAAGCATCGGAGCTTCAAATGGTTATCTCGAGTTGGCCGCTTGGTTCTTATCAAATCAGTGCTATAGGTTATGCATGTTTACTGGATTGCTCTATCATGGGTTCCGAAAGGCATCCTTTCGCAAATCAGAAATATCTATGGTCATTTTCTGTGGGCGGGTGCAAAGGATGAAGAGGTCCTTCCATGGGTAGCATGGGAGAAAATTGCTCACCCAAAAGACAAAGGGGGCTGGGGCATTAAGGATCTCCCATGTTTTTCTTGATCCCTAGCCACAAAGTCTGGTTGGAACCTTCTAACAAAGGATAGTCTATGGACTTCGGTGATAAAGAGGAAATATATTGATCCACTGGATGTGATGGATTGGATGAGGTCTCGGGAAAGAAATATTGGAAACTCATCGATCATCTGGAAGGCAACATTGGATTCTTTTAACATTATCAGGGATGGTCTTTCCTGGATGGTTGGTAATGGTTCTAGTGTCTGTGTGGGCGTGGATCTGTGGGTTGGCTGCAATGAGTCTTTCATCCTTCCAAGAGTGTTAAGGGTTTTTCTTGGAGTAAGGGGCATTTACACTTAAAATCAAATTTAAAAAGAGGCCACTACTTCCTTATGGTTTTAGTGGTGGTAGAGTTTTGGGGACTTGACTCTTGAACCCAAGTGGGTGGACATTTGGAAGAATTACTTGCTTGAACTCCAAGGCACAAATGTTCGTATAAAAGAAAAACCTGACGTGCTGGTTTGGGTTTTATCTCTAAGTGGTTCTTATGCTCCAAAGTTGAGCTACGGTCTAAAAATGAATAGGAGGTTTGGAAACTCGAGAAAATGGTGGTTCAAGTCCTTGTGGAAACTCAATTGCCCAACAAAATCCAGGATTTTTTTCTAGTGTATTATGCAAAAAAAATCCCCTCCTGGGACAATCTTCAAAAAAGGAACAAGCATGGACCAGGAATATGCCCTCTTTGTAAATACAGTGATGATTCCTCTACTCATTTATTTCTCTTATGTCAAGTTACAAAAAGTATTTGGGGTACTTTTTAAAAAATGTGGGTTTGTCTTCTCAATGGGATGGGATCTCTTTGGAGGATGCTTGGCATCAGTGGTGGTCTGGGGTTTCGGATCCTCAATTCAGAAACATTCCCCCAATTGTTTGTTGGAGGTCTGGTTGGCCCGGAACCATAGTATTTTTCAGGACAGAGCTCCTAATCCATGCATCTCAAGCGGTTTTCATTTTTTCTTTGATTCCTTATATCATTCCTGCCTTGCCAGCTTGGCATGTACATGTTGAATTCATCAGGCCTAACATCCCTTGGGCCTATTTCGATGGGGCTTCGGATGCGCAGGGTGTTTGTGGGGTTGGGATCATCATCCATTTAAGTAATAATTTTTTCCCTCAAAGCATTTGTGGGACTTGGTTCTGGGACTAATAACTATGTTGAACTAAAATCTTTCAAGCTTCTTCTGTGCTGGTTAAGGCAATGAGATATTGGTTCAACTCAGATTTTTGGTGACTCCATGAATGTGATTAAATGGACAAAAAATGAGCAGAGATGTCAAAATCTAATTTTGAATCCTATTTTAGATGATATCCTTTACATCAAATCATTTTTTCTTGACATTTCTTTTTGTCACATTTACAGGGAAAGAAATATGGAAGCCGACAGTTTTTCTAAAAAAGGTCTTCAGCAAGCTCTAGACTCCTGGCATATAATTTCAACGGACCACAAGCGGGTGACTGAGACGGACCAGCCTTTGTTCCTCTAAAAACAAATTGTACTTTTTTGTTTTATTCTTTGGGAACTTTGTGGCCTATGGGACTCTTTTCACAGCTTTTTTTGTTATCCCCTTTACTGTTGTAACAGACTCTACATTTTTGTCTCAAGTTTTTGGATATTTCAAGTTGTTTTCTCTGTATGTACGGAGAGACCCGATTTCTCTATGATAGTTGATATTCTCTTGCAGTTCGTGAACTTCTTGTATTGAGCAAAGAGTTGTTTTTTCTCTTTGCCTCAATATGTTGTGCTACACTTTCTAATCAGGGTGAACACATAGTTTTGGATATGAATGCTTTATTGCATCCACTATGTAACTTTTTATTTTCTTAATAAAAAGTTTGATTTTTCTTCGAAAAAAATGTCATTTCAATGTATTTGAAATTAGTTGGAGCGTTAGAATTATTATGAGTATAATAATTCCAAGTCACTTTTGGCTATTGTGAATTTATGCAGTTTTGTGTGTGTGTGCACACTAACAAGTGTTAGCTGATTGAAAGACCAAGTTACAAGCAAAGTGTTGGAATGGTGGGAGATCAAAGCCGCCATGATAGATTAACACCATTTGAAAAAAGGAGCCCAAGTACATGATTAAAATTCTCGTTCTTATGGCACTAGGCTTCTTGATGAAGCAAGGAATGGGAAATTTGAAATTTATGGTTTGAAACATTGAGTATATCTCATCAAATCACTATAACACCCCACCCCACATTTACCCTCTTTTACAAGCTCTCCAGGGAAACACAAGTTGAGTGCTACTATGACATGACCTGACCTCCAAGTTCTAGTGATGAAAATGATGCCTACAAACTGACAACTTACTGACATCCCTCAAGGACTACAGATCACTCAAGATCCTGAGGACCGCCCCAAGTGACTAATCCTTGAGATGGATTTATTCTTCAATGACCTAACTCCAAAATCACACCCTTGAAACTTCATGCATGTGATTATGAGGCTATAACACACCCACAAGCCTTTCTCCTAGTGGTTATGACCCAAAATCCCCTGTTATATGCATGGGGTCACGAGATCTATGCCACTTTTTTAGGATAGCCTCCAGACCACTACTAGAACTACCTGTAACTTTCCATAATCATGACAATGATGATAATAATGCTAAACAACTAATACTTAAGCAAGATCTTGACCAGAACATGCCTAGTACATGACAAACATTTTGTCAAACATATGGTAAACATGAATGCTATAGGTCATGAATGCATATCTGATCGTAAACTTCTGAACTTCATCTGAGAATCACCAAGAAGGTTCACTGAACTCTCAAGCTAGAAACAACAACACTTGTTATCCCATGCATTGATCAACCATTCAATAAATTATCAAATCATGAACAAGATCCATAACTAGAGCACATCATAGAACCATGCTTATAACCAACATATAACCATAATAGAAACCATGACAAATCAACCATAAAATCCACATAATAACAAGTACATGTGCTCATTAATTACATTAGAAGAATAACTCATATTAACTTATGCAAAAGCCAACCAAGTCAGGGACTTCCACATACCACCCGACCATAGATTGGGTTGAACCAAATATTTCTTTCATCCAATCACCCCCATGCCATATTCCAAGCATGAATGTGGTATCTCATGGGATAAACCAAGAGATAATAAACCAGCGACTCCAGAGGTTAAGCCACCTCCACCCTCAAGATACCATGATATCACTTAGACCGGTCCCAAGATCACAAAACTAAACCAAGCTTGGATGCCATAAAATTTCTTCACCATACCTTGAGGAATTTTCCTATCTCCACCCACCTGTCGAGGGCTTCCCAGAGAAAACCATCTCCAACCCCAACCCTTGGGATTTTTCTGAGACAACTTCATATGGTTCCAAAACCTTTGGCAATGCAAATCTCAAACAAGAATAAATCCCATCATACCATGGTTATCCATGAAATGGAAAGGCAAGGATAAAATCACTGTCAAACTAGGAAAAACCCATGCCAATGATAGTAAATGAACCAAATAAACAAATGCATGTTTCATACATTCACATCCCAACAAGGAAATCACACATACAATGTGTTACCTGCAAAATTTTCATGTTGAAGCTTATGATCCAACCTTCTCCTTATGCTCCCTTGCTTTCGTTTGCTTCCCTTTGCTTTTCCTGTGTTTTCCTTCTCCAAATCCAAGTGAATACTAAAATTCTCCAAGAATACTCTGAGTGTGCAAGAGTGTATGAGAGAGAGAGAATGAAAGGAGAGAACCAAAACTGAACTGACAAAAGTTGTGAACTAATTCTTTGATGAATTTTTATCATTGATCTCCCTTTTTCTTCATTTTCCTTCATTTTCCCTCTAATTTCCCTTGCATGCAAATTTGTGTCTCTTCACATTCCTTTTCTCCTATTTTCCTTTTTTTTTCATAATTGAATGCCATTTATTGCCTCTTTGCCTTTGCCAATGCCTTTGCCAATTTCCATAGCCATTATTAAACCACAAGTGAGTCCCACTATAATGTTTTCCCAACATTCAACTTGGAATATGTGTCCCATGACCTTGGTTTTATTTTTCTCTGCCTTTAATATACTTTATTACATAAAACTTTAACTCGGGGTTGTTACAAACCCCTTCCCCTTGGGGAAACACCATCCTCAGTGTTCTATGACGCATATGACCAACAAACCATTGAAACAAAATATACTGCCTATGGAGCATTATAACATAGCTCGATGCAGTATTTACAATGACATCCTATTGAAAAACAAAACAAACATATTGCTTATTGGAGCATTATAACACAACTCATTGCAGTATTTACAACTATATATATTATATATAGACACCAAAAACTCATCTGCTTGAACCTACAAATAATGAACGATACAAAGCCCACATCTAATCAACCATATCCCATGTATCTTCATTGGGCCCAAAGTGCTTCCATTGCGCTTTAACTTGCTCTATTGCATGGTTAGCATGAGTTGTTTCCTCTGTATAATGCATTATAGCTCTAGTTGGAACTCTCCCTTTGGTTCCACCCACAATATAGACCAATCAATCACATGATCAACATCCTAAACATATCTCTTAAGCAATGAAACATGGAAAATATCATGGACTTTCACTGTTGGCGGCACTACAAGTCTGTAGGCCACTGGTCCAATCCTCTCAAGGATCTCAAAAGGCCCGCAATAGTGAGGTGTAAGTTTGGCATATGATCAAATCCTCAAGGAGCTCACCTTAGGCTTGATGCGCAAGTACACATGCTCCCCAATTCGAAACTCCTTGAATGCTTTATATTGATCCGCATAATTCTGTTGCTTATCATGTGTTGCCTTTAAATTCCTCTTAATAACTTGCATTTCTTGTTCCATCTCAGCAACATATTTGATCCAATCAATACCATGTTAACTAGATCACTCAAACTGATAGGAGTATTACAACTTCGCTCATGGAGAGCCACAAATGGACTCGTCTTAAAGGATTCCTAATATCCATTATTATATGTAAACTCTACCAGTGGAAGATACTCCTCCCACTTCCTTTTTTGATGCATGGCATACATCCTCAAGAATCTTGTTAACCCACTCTGTTTGTCCATTTATTTGCAGATGATAAGTTAGGTTGAAAGCCAACTATGTCCCCAAGCCTTCAAACAACTCCTTCCAAAGCCTGGAAGTGAACTTGGCATCTCTGTCTGATATGATCTTCTTGGGAACACCATGCAACCTCACTATCTCCCTGATGAATATTTGAGCTACCTCACTAACTGAATTTGTATACTTCATTGTAATGAAGTGAGCTACATTGCTCAACCTATTAACCACAACCATTATGGAATTATGTTGCTTCGATGTCCTCAACAAACCTATAATGAATTCCATGGAAATGACCTCCCATTTCCATTCTGGAATCATAATAGGTTTTAATAGACTAGCTGGGTGCTTACCCTCAGGTTTCACCTACTAACAATCCAAACATCTAGCAACAAGCTTAGTCACTTCCTTTTTCAATTTCAGCCAATGATATAACTTCTTAACAATTGTCAAAGTCTTTTGATATCCTGGGTGACATAAATATGGCTTGACGTGAAACTCCTTCAAGATAAGCTTCTTCAATTCGTTGTTATCTGGCACATAAATCATGTTGTTGAATCTCACCAAGCCATTTGTCGTGAAGTGATACTCCTGATCCCTATCACCTTCACCCTGTTGCTACAATATCTACGTCAGTTTCTAGTACATGTTGCCATGCATGCAAGATTCACTCTTGTAAATATGTCCCATAAGAGCTCACAACTGAAATATGATTTACCTGCAATCTCCTACTGAGAGAATTTGCAACCTGATTCTCCTTTCCCTTAATGTATCTAATCTAAAATTCAAATTCATTGATGGTAGACAACCATCTAGCTTACCTGAAATTTAGATTAGGTTAGTCAAACAAGTACTTCAGTCCACTATCATCACTCATGAGAATAATCCTCATGCCAAGGAGATAATGTTTCCATGTCTTTATTGCATGAATGATAGTTGATAACTCGAGATCATGAGTCACATAGTTATGCTCGTGTTCATTCAACTTCCTTGAATTATAGTATACCACTTGTCCTTCTTGTATCAAAACTCCACCAAGTCATTTCTTGCAAGCATCTTCAACACTAAAACATTTATAAGAAAATGATTCAACTGCTCAAACCTAATTGCACACTCCTTAATCCATTCAAACTTCTTCCTTTTTCTCTACAATGATGTAATAGGATAGCCAATCCTTGAGAAGTTTATGATGAACCTCATGTAGTAACATGCTAGTCCCATGAATGATTTGACCTCATCCACATTCCTAGGTGTTGTCCACTCCATGATAGCCTTAATATTTTCTAGATCCACTGCTATCCCTTCCTTGGAAACAGCATGTCGCAAGTAATGAATCTGAGACTGAAAGAAACTGCACTTTCTGAGCTTGGCATATAACTGATGCTCTCTCAACAATCTCAACACTACTACCAGGTGCTCTGCATGCTCCTCCTCATTCTTAGATTATATCAATATAACATCAACAAATATTACACAAATTTGGTCTTACTAATGCTCCAGTAAAAGGACAAGTGATTGGAGCATTAGTAAGACCAAAAGGAACCACTACAAACTCATAATGCCAATACTTTGTACAAAATGTGGTCTTGTAGATATCTTCGTCTTTGATGTGCACTTGATGATATCCTAATCTCATATCAATCTTTGAGAATATTGTTTCTCCCTTTAGATGATCAAACAAGTCATCAATCCTCGACAATGGATACCTGTTCTTGATCGTAACCTTGTTCAACAGCCTATAATTAATGCACAATCTAAGAGTGCCATCCTTCTTCTTTACAAACAACACTGGTGCATCCCAAGGTGACACACTTGGCCTTATGTATCCCTTATAAAGCATTTCCTTACGATACTTCTATTCCGCCAACCCTGGAGTGATCATCTTATAAGGTGCCTTTGATGACGGTGTTACTCCTGGCATCAACTCAATAGAGAAATCCACTTCCCTATGAGGTGGTAACTCTGAAATCTCTACATGAAACACATCTCAAAATTTTTGCAATATGAGGTACTTCTTCAAAAATTCTTCATCCTCAACATCCTTCCCTTTGTCACTAGAAATATGCATTGTAGACAGTACACACCCCTTCCTGCAATTACGCTTAGCTTGCATAGTTGTAACCATTCTCACTGATGTGGGCTTCTTCTTTCCTTGTAAGATTCTCTTTTCTCCACAATCATTCAGGCACTCAATAGCTTTCTCATAATAATCTACCTTGGACCTATGAGTAAACAACCAATCCATACCAAAAATCATGCTATATGAATACAAACGAAGCACATTTAGATGTGTTGATGTAGGCATAACATTAAGCTCGAATGCACAAGCTCTCACCCAATGATGAACTCTTCTCTTGGTCCCTATAGAAAACTGCACCAACCAAGATTACGCATGAACTTCTTTACTCAAACGACATTGACCCACCAGGTCAGGACTAACATAACTATAATTAGATTCAGGATCAATCAAAATGGAAACAAATCGATCACAAAACTTATCTTCAATCTCAATAATGGATGCTTGATGATCTGTTTGCCTATTATCAAGTGTTGCATAGATCTGAGGAATGCTCTGACCAACATCCCCAGTTGTCTGCACCTCCAGAGCACTGTATATCTCAGGCCTACCATCCTTGCATAATGGACAAACCTTCTTGCAATTATCCTTGCCACAAATCCAACACTGAAATGGTTATATGCTGCTACCTTTATTATGTTTCTCTCTAGGTTGATATCCATGTCCTTTCTCAGCTACATTAAACTTCTTGTAAGGAGCCACATTCTATTTCTCACCTACATCCTAAGATCTTCCCCACATCTGAGGCCATTTTCCCTTAGTCTTCTCATTCCCTTTCCTATCACATTTGTTCTCAAGCTTACGCGTTGACTGCTAATAACAATGCTTCAATTTCCTGATGGCCTCCTCCAATGACCGGGGCTAATCAAACTCAATCTGGTCTTTGAATGCTACTGGAAACCCACTAATGAACCTTTTAATCTTTGCTTTCTCATCCTTGAGGTAAGGTACATACCTCAACAACTCCAGAAATCTACTTGTGTACTCGTAATATGTCATAGAACCCATCTTCAACTCATAGAACTCCTTAGCCTTGTCATCATAGTATCTTTTGGATAGGTATTTCTCCTTGAAAATTCTCTCAAACTCATCCCAAATGAGCTCCTCTTCTCTAATTCTTCTGACATTATTCACATCCTCCCACCAAATATTTTCTCTCCCTTTGAGACTGAAAGTGGCTATCTTGGCCTTTCATGTTCTCTGAATATTCATGAAATCTAAAGAACTTCTTCATCCCAAGTAGTCATGCTTTTGCATCTTCTGACTTCTTCATCTCTCTATCAAAAGTAGGAGGCTTGACTTTCTTGAACTCCTCTAGAAAGCAGTCACTCCTGCCATGGTATTGGCGGTGATGATGATGATGTCTCCTGGAAAAAGGACTAGAATAGAACCCATATGTACCATTCCCCTTATCAAGTGTATCCAAGAATCTGCCACTCTTCATTGTATCCTCCCTATCCAACCTATGTCTCCTCTAAGACCTGCTACCATTTGCCCTATTAGGCTTCTCCTCCTGCGTATTTCCATTATTGTTCCTCATCTGTCCTTGCTTTTGCAACTCTAAAAGACTTGTAGAATCACTGCATTAACCTCTGCTTGCTTTTCCTAAGCTCTGGTGAGCCTTTCATATGCCTTAATCAACTTGTTATTATCTACCTTGCAAATTCTGATCTTTGCCCTAAAACTCCTCAATGTATCTGCTATATTAGGATAATACTCTTCTCCTTATTGCTCGACCAACTTTTCCCATTCTATAGAATTCATATCATGGCTGTAAGGGGAGTCAAGTGAATTGTAGTCCACCATTTTTCTCTTCATCTTTAACCTTCTCTTTCCTGCAAACATTCCATGTTAAATAAACCAAATAGAAACATAATAAAAATCGCACCTCAATGCATTTCACGGGAGGCTTTCTTGTCTGCACAAATTAGTCTAGATTAGCATGATATATGATCAGATATTGATCTAGGACCTTAATGATAGCTCAAATTTCAAAGTGTTCGAAAGATTGTCAAACCTAAGCGACTGGATAGATCTCGTCTTCCTGATTTCGGTGCCGTGAACAAAATCGAAGGTCATTAACCCCAATCGGCACAGTCTGATAAACAAGGAAAGGAAGTGGTCTGATAGAATGGATCATTTGCACCACTTTATTATTTAGGTTTAGTACCAGTTGTGCAAGAATTTGAGGTGGTCAAAAAGGTGGTGGGGTCAATTGTTAGCTCGACCTGTTGGTTTGGGTCGGGTATAGACTCATAGGATTCACTTTCAGAGAGTGGGTTTGACCGACGGTTGGTTTAAGTCAGATGGACCACAGATCGTGTGGTTTGATCGAGGCAGTGTACGAGGTATTCTCAACATTAATCTAAGCCCCTAACCGCTCTTCCATCTGGAAGGTTCATTTACGAGATCAAGTGAAAGAATCGATTGGGATTTTACAAGATCTAATCAAAGACTTGACTTGGAACTTTGCTCCAGGGGACCTTATTTCATTTTTTAAATGAGCATGACACAAGACAAGGAACTATGCTCTGATTCCTTGTTTCATTTTTAACGAGCTTGACACAAGACAAGGAACTATGCTCTGATTCCTTCTTTGATTCCCTCTCTAGTTCTTCTTAATCTACCAATTTCTCCTTTGATCTAACCTTTGCATTAGAACCTATGTCTTCTCCAAATAGCTCATGCGTATTCATTAGGGATTCTATGAGGACGCTGACATTATGATTTATATCTATGACTTGTGCTTATAGCTATGCAAACTTCTCCTTTGCAGGACTCGCATATTTTTGTTGACCGACAAAAATTCCATTTGCAGATTGGTGAATTTCAATGCCTAAGAAGTATTTCATGGGTCTACCTTAACTCCTTCATGAGATACAATATGACCCAGATATTCCCCTCTTGTACTTCAAAGAAACATTTGGATCTTTTTGCATATATCACCGTACGAAGGAGTTATCGCAATTTGAAAAGTCCAGTAAACTGCAATTTATGGACATTTGACCAAGAATAAATTGATTTTTGAAAATATTAAAAAAATAATATTCCTTGGAGTATTCCCCAAAATATTCCTTTTTCGCTGACCAATTAAGTGCTGACACGTGGCAAGCCCGGAGGCCACCACGTAGCCTTGGAACAGTATTGTAAAATTTTGTTGGGGTCCAACAGAATCGAACCTGTGACCTCTGACAAGACAAACCAACACCCTAACCAACTTTGCTCGACGTGTTTCTTAACATACAAAGGTTGCGGTGTATATTTATGTTGAAACCATTACGGATTTGGCGGTTAGGACCACCAGCGATCCTGAAAGCTGTTCACGTGCCAAATTAACCGCCGACTAAAACGGTTATACCACCAGTGTTAACCTGACCGCCACAACTACGCGGCGTTATCCCTAACTGCCAGGGTATACCCATCACATGCATGCTCGACGATTAAGCTAACGGTTAGCTCCGATAGTTTGGCTTGGCGGAGCACTAAAAAAGGCGTATTTTGCCAAATATAACTGGAGTTAAGTGCCAGTTCACCAGATTTAGTGGAGTATCCCTAGGGGACACTAACTAAATGCACTCCAGGAGTAGACTTCGACCAGGGAGAGTGAAAAAAGAGGCTAGCTAGGCTAATAGGAGCCTTCTGACGCCAATGGAATAGTCCAGAGACGCTGAAGAAGTCATCTTCATAGAGATTTTCATCCAGGGAGATTTTGGAGCTTAAGGCCACCAGGGGTTGGAGGCATTGTAGGAGCTACCAATACTCGTTCTCAGTGAACAAACAATCATTCTTGACTGTAATGAGCCTTCTAAATCCATTTCAGGGGTTTTCAAAAGCATTTGGAGACTTCTAAAGGCCGAGATGCCATAGGGAAGTTTCAGGCAGCCCAGTGCCAACCGTGGAGGAAGGTCCAGTTTGGGGATGCAGTGCTCATTTTGAGAAAATGATCAGTATATTGTTGATGTCTGATATGTGCTGGAGATAATAGAAGCGGTTTCAATGACAGTTAAAGAATTCAGAGGGAGTTAGTGCCATCAAGAAGCTCAAGGAAGCTTAGAGCACTAATTGAAGGAATCAAGTCCAAGGGACCCTAGCTCTGTTTGCAGGGTGAGGACAACCATGAAAGGGACATAGATGGTATTCTAAGCCCATTGGTTTAGTTCAGTAACCTTTGGAGTTAAGTGTGGAACTTGTTAAAGAAACTTTTCCATAATCCCAAAGAGCCAAGTCAAGATGACAAAAGCTCAAGGAGATGTAGCCCACGATATTCGGGTGAACTCCTAGATTAAATTTGTTGTTATGTGTTGATGTTTCTTTGATGCATTATATGGCTGTTATGTGTGTTTAATATCATCAGAAACAAATGGATTTAAAGCACTTAAACAATTAAAAGAAATTACACATACACCTATTTCAAGTAATTAATTTCGCGAATGTCAACAAAAGCTAGATCATATATTTGTTAAGATTTGGAGTGGGAGGTTCTTGTAACCATAACAAGTTATCAAACCCTCATTTCAGATCAGGTGGTATCAGAGCAGGATGCTTGATTGACAGAGCAAAAGATTGCTTGTTTGACTTGAAAGGTGTTCAAATAGTCAAATCCTACTATTTGATTGTTTGTAAACTAACTATTGTTTGAGTTTGCAAAGGTGAAGGGAAAGCTATTGATAGCTAAGTCTAGGAGAGGACAAGAAGGAAGAAGGGATGAAGGCATTCTCCTTACCCAAAGGACCTCAAGGAAACCCTTGAAGCATAAGAGGGTTTGTTTGCAAAAGGCTGCTTGAATAAGAATTTGATTCTACTGCCATTTAGTTCAAAAATTTGTCAATAGATTTTGAAAGCTTTGTGAATTTTGTTGAAGTTCTTTTGTTCATTTTTATAATGACAACTTCTACAAGTGAGTTTTCCAAATCCTCCTCTTTCACAAGATTCTTTGATGAAGACATGAAGCGAGACTTGTTCATCATGATGGATATGGTGAGAGAAATGTATGAGGATGAAAGGAAGAGCACCAGACTTCAAGAGCAATTGAATTCCATGAAGGAAGAGAAGCAGTTGCTTTTTGACAAATTGCAGGAAATGGTGAGTCAACTTCATTTTGCAAATATGAATCTGGAAAGGATGCATGAGTTGGAGACACAGCTCCTTGCTGCCAAAGAAGCTTTAGTCAAGTATCAGCTTGAAGAAGAGGTAAACAATTCTAGTTTGTCTTCAATATCCTCTAATCATGTTTATGTCAGTTATTTTGAAAAACATATAAGAGGCATAGGGTCCAAGTTGATGTCAAAAATGGGCTATGAAGTAAAAGGATTGGGCAAACATGCACAGGGCATTGTTGAGCCAATAATAATTGAGGAAAGGCCTAAGTATTTGAGTCTTGGCCATGGACAATCTTATGGAGAAAGTTCCAAAGTAGCCATGAAGGCAATCGAAACCATTCCTAGAAGGAGTTTCATTTCAGGTTCCCTAACTCAAGTTTGTAAAGATTGTATTCATGGGGATTGAAATTGTTTGAAACATCATTTGCGTAAAGAAGGTGTTCATAAGCATGCACTCGAACCAGAGAGTTATGAAAGCTCTAAAACCATTGAAGGGATTGATAGTGTTCTGAAGGGAGCTACTCCTTCATTTGATTCACCTCCTCATGAAGGTAATAAAGGTGAAAGAGAAAGGTATAAATCTGATTTCAATCACACTTCTTTTGATTATGTTAAGCATGGTAAATTTCCACATAAGCATTGGAAAAAAATTGCATGTTCCTTTTGTGGTTTGGTTAACTATAATGTTTCTAGATGTTGGAAGAGAATGGCCACAGATAGGAAACTTTTGAAGAAAAGGAGGCAAGAAGCCAAAGGTCCATTGGACAAAGCAAATTATGCTCTAAAGAGGATGAACATGTGTTTTACTTATTGCCATAAGCAAGGACATATTGCTTAAAAGCGTTGGACTTTGAATCCAACAATGCTTCCACGAAATTTGAATAAGGCGAAAAAAGGGAATGGCAAGAATGGAAAGGAAGTTTCCATAATTAATGTGTGTCAGGATGATTCACATATTGATGTCGATGTGCAGTTAAAGGAAGCACCTTTAATGTGGATTGGTAAGAAATGGTTAGAGTTCTTATCCAATTAAAGTTGCATGTCTTTTGATGTGATGCATTTCTTTGCTAATGGAATGCAAGTTGGAGGATGGAAAAGTTGAGTATGTAGACTCACTTTATTGCAACAAAATTATATTCATTTCAGCTTTGGAAGTACATGTACATATGATCGAGGATCTTGTACTTATGATTGTGCGTAACAGAAAGTTGAAGAATCGAATACATACATGAGAATCGTATGTGTGAGCACAACGATGTTGATGATTTCCTTGTATTTGAACATGTATGTGTAATTGACTTGATGGTCGATCGTTTTGTTTAAAAATGCATGCAATGTCATGTCAACTTGGAAAAGTTGATTTCGTCTCCAAGATTGTAAAAGGGAGATAATGATGAAGTGTTTCATCTTTTTAAAAGAATCGTTAAAATTCTTTTTGTACATGCTTGACTTGAAGGGTCAAATGTTTGAAAAGGCATGTTTTTAGTCAGCTTATGATTTAGTCAATTATTTGTACACAAGATGTAAAGACATGATGATGATTCACATGATGTGAAATTTGTTTCTTTTTATGGAGCAAGAATTTATGTCATCAAGTTATTTTCTTGTATTTTGACAACATGTCAAAAGAAAATTTGTAACAGAAATTCTGAATGTTGCTCGGGAAAATTTGTGTTGAAAACATGAGATTACATCATGTTTGTTGAACCACCTTGGATCAATGGTCAAGGAAGCGATGTTTAACTACCTTCTGTAAATTCTAAATGAGTTCAAGGAAGACAGTTCTTAACAGGAGGACAGGCACATACAGGAAGGGAAGTGTCGACAACCATCGAGTTTTGGTTCAAAGGCACTAGCCATGCAAGAAAAGTGTATGGAGGCCGGAAGAAGAGGGTGTTGTACACTCATCTACTGTTCAAATCAGTATATCAGTCTTTTGGGGTCCAAAAGTTCCCAATGGGACGAGTGATCAGATATTGATCTAGGACCTTAATGATAGCTCAAATTTCAAAGTGTTCGAAAGAGTATCAAACCTAAGCAACCAAATAGATCTCGTCTTCCTAATTCTGGCGTCATGAACGGTTCGAAAAACCGACACCGTATGAAGGAGTTATTGCAATTTGAAAAGTCCAGTAAACTGCAATTTATTGACATTTGACCAAGAATAAATTGATTTTTGAAAATATTAAAACAAAAGAGAATATTCTTTTTTGGCTGACCAATCAGGTGCTGACATGTGGCAAGCCCGGAGGCCGCCACGTGGCCCTGGAACGGTATTGTAAAATTTTGTCAGGGTCCGACGGAATCGAGCCCATGACCTCTGGCAAGACAAACCAACGCCCTAACCAACTCCGCTTGATGTGTTTCTTAACATACAAAGGTTGCGGTGTATATTTATGTTGTAACCATTACGGATTTAGGGGTTAGGACCGCCAACGGTCTTACCCGCCAGCTGTCCCGAAAGTTGCTCACATGCCGAATTAACCACTGACTGAAACGGTTATACCGCCAGCGTTAACCTGACTGCCAGAACTACGCGGCATTATCCCTAACCATCGGGGTATACCCATCACATGTACACCCAAAAATTAAGCTAACGGTCATCTTCGACGGTTTGCTTGGCAGAATGCTAAAAAAGGCAAATTTTGCCAAATATAATTGGAGTTTAAGTGCCAGTTCACCAGATTTAGTGAAGTATCCCTAGGGGACACTGACTAAATGCACTCCAAGAGCAGATTTCGACCAGGGAGAGTGAAATAAGAGGCTAGCTAGGCTAATTGGAGCCTTCTGAAGCCAATGGAATAGTCCAGAGAAACTAAAGAAGTCATCTTCATAGAGATTTTCATCCAGGGAGATTTTGAAACTTAGGGCCACCAGGGGTTGGAGGCAGTTGTAGCAGCTACCAGTACTCATTCTCAGCGAACCAACAGTCATTCATGACTGTAATGAGCTTTCTGAATCCATTGCAGGGGTTTGCAAAAGCATTTGGAGACTTCTAAAGGGCGAGATGCTACAGGGAAGTTTCAAGAAACCTAGTGCCAACCATGGAGGAAGGTCCAGTTTGGGGATGCAGTGCTCATTTTGAGCAAATTATCAGTCTATTGTTGTTGTCTGATATGTGCTAAAGATAGTAGAAGATATTTTAGTGACAATTAAAGAATTTTGAAGGAGTTAATGCCATCAAGAAGCTCAGGGAAGCTCAGAGCACTGATTGAAGGAATCAAGTCCAAGGGAGCCTAGATCTGTTTGTAGAGTGAGGATAGCCATGACAGGGATATAGATAGTATTCTAAGCCCATTGGTTCAGTTCAGTAACCTTTGGAGTTAAGTGTGGAACTTGTAAAATAAACTTTGCCATAATCCCAAAGAGCCAAGTCAAGATGACAAAAGCTCTAGGAGACGTAACCCATGATATTCGGGTGAACTCCTAGATTAAATTTGTTGTTATGTGTTGATGTTTATTTGCTGCATTATATGCTTGCTATGTGTGTTTAATATCAGCATAAACAAATGGACTTAAAGCACTTAAATAGTTAAAAGAAATTACACATACACCTGTTTCAAGTAATTAATTCCGCGAATGTCAACATAAGCTAGAACATATATTTGTTAAGCTTTGGAGTGGGAGGTTCTTGTAAGCATAACAAATTATCAAACCCTCATTTCATATATATATATATATATATATATATATATATATATATATATATATAATGACATCAACATATCAACAACACGCATGATAACCATAACCATCACAATGCATTTTATTATGCATGCATTTAGCCCATCCAGTACAAGTGTTTGAACCCGGAAGCTCTGGTACCAATATGTAACCCCCACCCCACATGTACTTGCTTTTACAAGCTCTCTAGCGTAAACATGAGTCCAGTTATACTATGACATGACTCGACCTCCAAGTTCCAATGATGGAAATGGGGCCTACAAACTGACAACTTATTCGCATCTCTTAGGGATTATAAATCGCTCAGGAGCCTGAGGACCACCCCAAGTGATCAATCCATGAGATAAAACTCTTTTTCACTTACCTAACTTGACAACCACACCCTTGACACTTCCTGCATGCAGTTATGAGGCTATAACCGCACCCACAAGCTTGTCGCCCAGCGGTTATAACCCAAAATCCCCTGTTATGTGCATGCGGTCGCAAGATCTATGCCACTTTTTTTAGGATAGCCTCTAGAATACTACCAAGAACTGACTGTAACTTTCCCGAATCATGACAATGATGATAATAATGCTAAACAACCAATACTTGAGCAAGATCTTGACTAGAACATGCCCAGAACATGTCGGCAAAAATTCTCCCATGTGATTTCTACCAAACGTTTTTCCTTATAAACATTTTATCAAACATATGGTAAACATGAAATCTATAGGTCATGAATGCATATCTGATCGTAAACTTCTGAACTTCATCTAATAATATCCAAGAAGGCTCAATTCCCTCTCAAGCTAGTTGCAACAACACTTGTTATCCCATGCATTCATCAACCATTCAATAAATTATCAAATCATGAACAAGAGACATAACTAGAGCACATCATAGAACCATGCTTATAACTAGCATATAACCATAACCATGACCAATCAGCTATAAAATCCACATAATAAAAAGTACATGTGCTCATTAATTACATTAGAAGAATAACTCACATTAACTTGTGCAAAAATCAACCAAACCAAGGACTTACACGTACCACCTGACCATAGATTGGGTTAAACCAAATATTTATTTCAGCCGATCACCCCCTGTGCCATATTCCAAGCATGAATGTGGCATCTCATGAGATAAACCAAGACATAATAAACCAAGGAATCTAGATATTAAACCACCTCCACCTTCAAGCTACTTTGATCTCACCTAGACCAGTCCTGAGATCACAAAACCAAACCAAGCATGGATGCCTCAGAATTTCTTCACCACACCTTGAGGAATTTTCCTATCTCCACCCACCTGTCAAGGGCTTCTCGAAGAAAACCATCTCCACCCCCTACCCTTTGGATTTTCGTGAGACCACCTCACCCAATTACAAAACCTTTTAGAAATCCAAAGCTCAACTAAGAATGAATCCCATCACACCATGGTTATCCAGGAAATGGCAAGGCAAGGTTAAAACCACTGTCAAACCAAGCAAAACCCATCACAATGACAACAAATGAACCAAATAAACAAATGAACGTACCATGCATTCACACCCCAGCAAGGAAACGACACATGCAACCTGTTATCTGCAAAATCTTCCTGTTGAAGCTACTTATCCAACCTTCTCCTTGTGCTCCCTTGCTTCCTTTTGCTTTTCCTTTGCTTTCCTTATCCAAACCCAAGTGAAAGCTAAAATGCTCCAAGAATACTCTAAGTGTGAAAGAGTGTATGAGAGAGAGAGAGAGAATGAAAGGAAAGATCCAAAACTGAATTGGCAAAAGTTGTGAGCTCATTCTTTCATGCCTTTTTATCATTGATCTCCCTTTTTCTTCATTTTGCTTCATTTTTCCTCTAATTGCCCTTGCATGCAAATTTGTGTCTCTTTACCTTCCTTTTCTCCTATTTTCCTTTATTTTCATAATTAAATGTCATTTATTGCCTCTTTCCCTTTTCCAATTTCCATATCCATTATTAAACCACAAGTGATGTCCACTATAATGTTTGCCCAACATTTAGCTTGGAATATGTGTCCCATGACCTTGGTCTTATTTTTCTTTACCTTTAATATCCTTTATTACATGAAGCTTTAACCCAAGTTTGTTACAATAGCTTAAATGTCGTGACACAAGTGGAATGATGGAGTTGGGAGCTTAGAAAGAAGACTGTCATGATGGCATTACAAACTGTGGCACCTTATTTTCTCATGGGAGAGAGTCATGACCACCACATTGACTATAAGACTCCATGAGTGGTGCAATGGAACATGCCAGAAGGGTGTTGGATGCAAGACTCTAATAACTAACCCATATAGATGAACCATGGGATAAGTAGACTGCCCGAAATGGGGGTTACCTAAGCCTGAAGATATAGAAGAATGTCATACTAACAAGGCGAGAGAGAAGTCTCATAAGAATGGAGAGGAAGAAAATCCCATGCAATTTACAAGCACATGAACAAACAACTTGTAATGTAGAAAGAGATGAGAACTCATGGGATTGAGTTTGATGGGAATTAAAGGATAATATGAAAGGGAAGGTTGTGCATGTCTTTGTTGTCATCATTGGCTTGAAATTTTCTTATTGCTTGTGTTTGTCGACTTTGAGCATCACCATGCTACTTTGTGTTATTGACATGTGTTCCCTTTGTGGTATTTCTTTGTTTTTCATTTCTTTCTTCTTACCTTTTTGTGGTTTGGTATAGGTTGATTGTTGGGTGTGGCAAAGGAAAGGGGAGGAATTAAAAGAGAAGAGCTAAATAAAACCTATCTAGAAGTGCAATACCCTAATTAAGACCTGTACATCAGAAAAATGACAGTGGAAGGTAGAAGAAGGTGATAGAACAACTAGGTGGACCTAGTTGGGTCCACATGAAAAAACAGACAGTGATATGACAATTATGAAAGTAGCATACGAAGGAATTTGTCCTAACCTTAACACTATTTAACATGTGTATGTGTTATATTTCATGAATGTGTCAGTGATGAAATGAATGTATATGTTGCCATTTCATTTAACAAGTCATTTGATTGAGAATCATCCCAGTGGAAGGATGATTAATTAATGTTCTTAAAAATATGATGACTATGTGAATGGTATGTTTGGGATAACATGATGAGGTTGCCCATTAATATCCTCTGCCATGTAAGGTATCCATCAAGCAATTGTCCAAAAATAAACTATTGATATTAATTATTATTAAGCTCATGTGCCTATGACACTTACATGCTCATGTTTATATTATGTCTATGACAAGGAAATGTTGAAAATTGTATCAACAAGTATGCTAACAACTAATTTGATTCCTTGGTCACATCATGAGGCACATATACCACTCAATGCACACAATTTAGCTATTACCACCGCTAAAGTGCTAGTTAGCCACTTGTATAAATGTTGAACAACAACACCTACCTCATGGCGGTGTGATGGCATTGGAAGTGTGATGTAGGTGTGATGATTACGGATGTGTGATGGTAAATAATATTCTTATTGACATAATACTACCTAGATGGTAGTGCCTACACTGAGGCAAGTGAGGAGGGGGGTTTATTAGGACCTATACGAAAATACTGCGTGGAGTAGTATAAATACCATAGAGTGCTTGCTTCAGTTGAGAACCACTCAGTGAGACGGATTTGAAGATGGAGTTGGTTGAATATTGTGTGGAGCATATACAAAAAGCAACTTATAGGAAGCCACACAGATAAGTATTATTTCTCAATTTAAAGAAGATTATGTTTAAGTTATGATTTAATATGATTTAAAGTTATTGTGATTGATTTAATAAGAATCATGCACTTTTGATGCAGGTGAACTATTGAAATGTCCAACTTAAATATATGAGGTTAACTACAAGCAACATCAACATGGTAATATCATAATGCACAGTAGCATCTAAAGACCTCAAGATCTAAGACATTGCAATGATACCATGATTTATGATATGTATTTATTGATATGAGATGCCATGACACATGTGTTGTGTTATTAAAGCGAGGGAGAGGTATGCCTTGGCTGAGAAGACTCTTCCTACATGAGGAAGCCTTGCCAAGGGATGGATTGCTTGAGGGGCCGAGGAAGCAGAGTAAGGGATGCTTGAACTTGGAAGGTGTGTGACTGCACAAAACAGGAATCACTCGAGGCACTGATGAAGCAAAGAAGGGGATACCAAAATTGGAAAGTGAATTGGTTTCACAAGATCACGTACATACTCATTGGGATCATAGATGCATCAGGCGTTTCCTCGGAAGTATATGGAATGGCTCTGGCCATAAAGGTTGTTAAGATCTTTGTATGATTACAAGTTTTTTTCATGAATGTGCATGGTTTTCTAATATGTTTCATCTAACCTATTAAACATTACTAATGAGGGAATGTGGTATTCTTGTTGTTTATAATGAGATGCTGAAATGAATGTTCTCGTGGTTTTGAAGATTGACAGATCCTTGTGTTTACTGATGTGCTCTTGTATGGTAGATCTATTGTAGGAATAAGCATGGTGGCTTAATGTACTTAATTAACTACTACAATATGTAAATTTCCTTTATTTGGCATGGTTTTGGACATTTGACTAATAAGGACTATTGAATGTGTGTGTGTTGTGTAGTATAATAGTAGACTAGATAGAGTGGGTCAGGATACATATGTTGGTGCTGTGTTTGAGAGTTACTGAGCCGTGTTTTCTATGGCTTAGGCATGTTGAATTCTTGTTAGCAAGCATGATGTTGACTTCTTTTAAGTATTATGGTCATTTATATGCCTAAAATGTTGGCAATGGGATGCAAGTTTCATTATTGTCATGGTCATGGATTGAGCTGATCCAGGTGGATGTTGGTGGCCACCCACCTATCCCATTTGGACCCCCACAATTGTCTCTTCCAGTTTTTCAGTTTCCTTAATTATAGCGAAGTTTACTATTTTTAGCATTTTTTCGGGTCCTAAACTTCCGGAGCCGTTTTGAGGCCCTAAACGACGTTTTTTGGGAAATCTACCGCTAGCAATTTTTCTATCAAAAAATCGCCTTTTCCGTCGTAGTCCTCGGAGAGATCTTTCCAATGGGCTATCATGCGTGTCAAACGGAGATAATACGACCAATTCGCGACCCCAGGAAGTTGGTTGTCCAACTCACCCCAAAACGGGGCCCACAATTTGGCGTTTCATCTTCTAGGGTTAGGTTTTGGAATGTGAAGGGTTTTCCATTGTTTCTCAATAATAAATAGGCCTTCGAGCCTCATTGTAACACAGTTCAGAGGCATGTAGCCGCCACATCTCTTCTCAGAGATAAGCTACCATTGCCCTAGCTGGTTTATTTTTGTTTCCGGTTGTGAGCATATTTCAGTATTTTCCATTAATGAAATGAAGTATTATTTCCGCTGCATCTTTGTGTATATGGTTATCTCTGTATTTTGTTGCGTTCCTGTTCAAATCCAGATCAGTGGTATCAGAGCGGTCTGCTTTTTCTCTGTTTTTCTTTGCATGTCCCCAACGAGGTCGGGATATAAGGAGTTAGGGCTTGAACTGGTCAAACCTTTGCAAGACCAGCCTCGCAAATCTCGGCGACCTCCCATGGAAGATGAGAAGAAAGACGAGGGGGCATGAGATCCTATCAAAATCTTGCTCGAAGAAGCGCTCGAGCAGCAAAGGAACGCGATGATGGATAGCTTTATGCAGATCCTTCAGCGGCTACCCAGAGGCGATGCATCGGTTCCAACAGCTACTCTGGAAACGCCACACGATTTAAGGTACAAGTTAATTTTGAAATCCCCACCTTCGAGGGTCAAATAGACGCAAATGCCGTAGATAAATGGTTAAATCTCCTAAATGGGTATTTTTCTGTTCATAAATTTTCAAGTCAGGAAAAGATTGTTTTCGCTCTTCTCAAAGCAGCCCCCCACATCAAGGACTGGTGGGAAACCTACTGTGAGCAGAAGGATGAAAGTACAGGTTCACTGTTTTCAGCCGCACCCACTTGGAATGACTTCCGGGATGCCATCAAGGAGCAGTACTACCCTATCAAAAGCTATGAGGACAAATACATCAAATGGACGACACTGCGGCAGGGACAAGACCAAGATGTGCCGGAGTTCACAAACATTTTTCATACCCTTCGCACACAGTTAGGTATCAAAGATTCTGAGCTGCATCTGGTACTCAAATACTGCGGTTGCCTACACAGATACATCCAAAAAGAGATGGAGTTCTTAAACATCTCCTCACTCGACACATCATACCGATACGCTGTCAAAATCGAGCAAAAGTTCAAACAGAAGAAGCGAGACTTTGGATCTGCAAATCCGAAGCCCAAAGGACAAAGCCAAGGCGGGGTGACCCAAGACAACCCGTTGAAGCCACAAGAAAAGAACAACACCACGAAGTTGAAGGACACAGGAAAGTGGTGTGAGTTCCACAAGAGTCCCACTCATAACACAAGTGGGTGTCGGACCAAGCAGTCGCTGGTGGCCGAGTTGAAGGTTTCCAAATCAGATGCATGTTCCGACCCTGAGCCAGAACCCGACAAGGGGAATGGCAAAGGGAAGTAGATCATTGATGTGGAGCCCAGCGCCACTATTGCCACTGCCAAGATCCAGAAGAATGAGCCAAAAGACCCAGAGGAGGGGGAGCGCCTTTTCCACTCACAAAATGTGGGTGAAGGGTTCGTCGCTACAATTCATTGTTGATAGTGGGAGCCAGAAGAACCTCGTTTCAGCAGAAGTTGTGAAGCAGTTGGGCCTACCGACTACACCACACCCGCAGCCGTACAGTATCGGGTGGCTTCATGAAGGACAAGATCTCAAAGTTCTCCAGCAGTGTCGCCTTCCCTATAGCATCAAGCCTTTCACAGATGAGGTATTGTGTGATGTTACACCTCTAGATGTGTGTGATGTTTTATTAGGCCGACCATACTTGTGGAGGCGACATGCTGTGTATGAGTCAAGGCCTCGCACTGTTATTATTTCTTTGGATAAGTCATTATACAGGATACAGGAGGTAGCCCCACCTACCGCCACCTCTTTGATCACTACCAAGAAAGGCAGCAAGCTCATATCACATATTAGGAAATTTATTTCCTATTTGGTTCGCTCCCAAAGTAAGGGGAAGTTCGTTGCTACATCCATGACCCCCACAAAGGGTTCCTCTATGCAGCAACAGCAGCAAAGGGATACAGTCATGACAGAACACAGGAACAACTTCTCCTCACCCACAGGGGTACCACACAAGTTTCAGGTGGGTGACAAAGTTTGGTTACATCTGCAGAAAGAACGCCTTACTAGAACCCATCAGAAACTCAGACCACTCCGACATGGTCCTTACACTAGTACCAAGGCTACAAGAAACAATGCTTTGAAGCACAACATTCCTCCATTCCTTTGCTTGCACCGAGTGTTCAATGTGGACCATCGTCGACCATGCTTCCCACCATTTTTGGACACAACAGAGATTGCAGAACAGCTCACCAGAGACCCAACTCAGCAGAAGCTTCCTCATCTCAAGGAGGAACTCAACGCAATGGGGACCATTGCTTCCTAAGGGGGGGGGGGGAATGATCCAGGTGGATGTTGGTGGCCACCCACCTATCCCATTTGGACCCCCACAACTGTCTCTTTCAGTTTTTCAGTTTCCTTAATTATAGCGCAGTTTACTATTTTTAGCAGTTTTTTCGGGTCCTAAACTTCCGGAGCCGTTTTGAGGCCCTAAACAACGTTTTTTGGGAAATCTACCGCCAGTGACTTTTTCTGTCAAAAAATCATCTTTTCCATCGTAGTCCTTGGAGAGATCTTTCCAACGAGCTATCATGCGCGTCAAACGGAGATAATACGACCAATTCGCGACCTCGGGAAGTTGGTTGTCCAACTCACCCCAAAACGGGGCCCACAATTTGGCGTTTCATCTTCTAGGGATAAGTTTTGGAATGTGAAGGGTTTTCCATTGTTTCTCAATAATAAATAGGCCTTCGAGCCTCATTGTAACACAGTTCAGAACAGTTCAGAGGCATGTAGCTGCCACATCTCTTCTCAGAGATAAGCTACCATCGCCCTAGCTGGTTTATTTCTATTTCCGGTTGTGAGCATATTTCAGTATTTTCCATTAATGAAATGAAGTATTATTTTCGCTACATCTTTGTGTATATGGTTATCTCTGTATTTTGTTGCGTTCCTGTTTAAATCCGGATCATGAGCGATGCCCGACTGCGAGGAAGACTTGGCAAGCCATTGAAACTCTTAAACCTTCCAAGTATAAGTATCGCATAGAGTCAAGCTTGTATACGGGCATGGGATGAGAGTATTTTTGTTATCTGACGTGAGAGTTCATATTGCACCGTATCAAGTTCAGGGTAAGATCTTGTTGTATTGTGGCACTATTGACAAGAGGCGTATGGTACATTGGGAAATATTTCCTATTATCAAACAAGAAAAAGTATGTCCTATGGGATGGGAAAAAGTGTGCTTTGTGAGATGGGAAAAAGTATGTATGGGGGAATGGGAATATCATCACTACTCAATGTGAATATTCACATTGTGTCACACCCTTCCACCCTTAAAATATAACATGTGATGGCCTAAGCGTTATTGACATAAGGGCGAGATAGAGTCTCCCCTCTGTCACTTATCGTAAAATTTATCATCGTGTCATGCTTGATGGGATTAAGGCCTAGTAGTGGTGCTATATTGTTGCGGCACAGAGGCGGAACAAAAATATCTCCATCTCAAGGGACGGAGAAATGAATTTGATGTCTGATGGAAAAATTGTGCCACAAACCTCAATTCGATTATAACGTAAAATATTAGTTTTGCATGTAGGGGTTTGGCCTTATCAGATCCTTGGCAATGGTTGTGGTCACAGGTGCCACATAGGCCAGGTAAGGCTACATGGATGCTATGAGGTAGGTGAATTGGAACATTGTTGATGTGGCAGCTACGAGGCGTGACACGTGGCAGGTGGAATCGCCCTTGTTGGATGGCCAAATGGTCCATTTTTAGGTGACACGTGGCACCGTCAAAAGATGTCGCATGACAAGGTGATGTCACGTTAGAAGATACCACATGGTAAGATGATGTCACCCTGACATGAAAATGATGTTAGCAAGACATGTAGGAGTAGACAATATGGAGGTTTGGTTGATGTGGTATCTAAGAGATATGTGGCGATGGTTTTGTGGCACCAACTGGCTTGGGGAATGCCACATAGAATCAACATGGAAGTTGACGTGATTGGGTGACATGCCATCGTGGACTATGGACCCCGACAATGTTTACAATGTTCATTGTAACAGAAGCCATTGTAGATGGAAGCCATAGAATGAGAAATTTCTGGGTATATAATGTAATATTTTTATGTCCTGGTGTGTTCTGAATGCTGAGTAGGGTAGTTTCCCCAAAGGAAGGGTGCGTTGGCGTGAAGTCATTACGACGTGAAGACTGTTGGAAATAATACTGAGAGGGGGGGTGAATCAGTATTATCAAATTCTTTTCAATATACCTTCCATATTTATACTTCAATTTATTCTTCAGATATTGATCATTAATTTGTATGTCAGTGCCATATAATAATGAACAAGAACAAGAAAAATAGATAGGCACACCAAAGAACACCAGATATAAGGTGGAAAGCCAATGTGGGTGAAAACCACCTGCTGTAATATGTCTCTATCTTCTTTTAATTAGAAACTTCTTTTACAAGGATTTTGTACTGGTACAGTCCTTTACCAGTACGCAGGCTGCAACCTGCAGAGAGCTACAACTCCCTCTCGTTTTCCAGTCTCTCCTGGAAGGGAGCTACAACCCCCTTTGCTCTTTTACTTCTTTAAGGACCACGTTTCATTAATTTTCAAACTGGATCCAAGAAGATCAAATAATCATCAAGTACATGCAAATCACCCAATCTCCTTATACACCCAACTTCTCAGAATGCTGTAAGCAGAAAAGTACTACTAGAAATCTAAACCCAAAACTCTGCAGCAATAGATAAAAGACAACCAACAAATGTTTCAAGATAGGTCCGCAACTTCACCAATAATGGCCTGCGAATACCCGCAGCTCTTCTGTGTCTAAACTGCGCAGATCCGCTCCCGGTCGGTCTACTGCTCTGCGTACCTCTGCTCAGATTCGCACCTGCACTGTCCGTCTGACAGCGTACCTCTGCAACTTGTTCTTCTGTTTCCCTGTGAACCTCCGCACTGTGCCTTCTTCTGCAGTGCGTACCTCACACTGCGCCTTCTGTTGCGCTGCATACCCCCACACTGCGCCTTCTCCTGCGCTGCGTACCCCCGCACTCATCCAGTGGATCGCCTGCGAACCTCTGATTAGCGCCAAATTAACAGTCTTCCAATGTGCCACAGACAGTCAGATCCACAGATCTGATCATGCACCCGAGAGATCACGACTTATCAATAGATTCGCCTTAAGTTTTCTCCTTGATTTAGATCTAGCTTTTAAAACCAATCACCCAAAATTTCAGATCTTAAGATATTCAAATTTCACAAGTGTCTAGCCAAGTGATCTCTTTTCCTTTTTATAGGCAAGCCCTTATTCAAACCATGGGACAAAACCATCGAAAACCAATACAAGGGATCCAAACAGGGGTTCAAATAATTTAGATCCTATACCACAGGCCAAAACCATAGGATCATGAACGACGGGCTAAATACCAAGGGCCAAACATAAGAAACCCCACGTGAGCGCGCTTCTCTGCATTGGAGTGAGTGAACTGGGGGACCGCACCTTATGAACGGATAACCTGCGGGTATGTCTGCACTTCCTGGACGGCGAACCTGCGGGTCCGCACCTTTTGAACGATGCACCTGCGAACCTCTTATTTTCCATCATTTTGAGAGCCTGAAACAGAGTTTTGCCTCTTGATTGAGTTGCCATCAAGTACAACACCTGTACCAGAGAGCCAAACCAGAATCATAATGCCAACAGAGACATGGCGAGAGCCACATTGATTTATGGGTACGTGGTGGAGTCACGTACGCCACTTGGCAGAGCCATGTGGTGGTAGATGTCGATGTGGCAAGGAATTAATGAGCAAACTTTCCAATGGGCATAACTTTTAGTCCAGGTTTCATATTAAAATGAAATTTATATTGCCATAAAGTTCTCAATGAGTTGGATGCAATGGTGTTATCCAAAGTGAGTGCCACACACTTTAGGTGAGAGGGAATTTTGTAACCCCATTTCCATGATGAGACCATGGAGGTTGGGTTAGTTTTAATGTAACCCCTTTCCATGACCCGAGAACAACCCAGGGGGGTGGGAGGGTGTGTTATAGGTCTATTCTTAGAATAAATTACAGTGGGTTTCTCCACAGGGTCTTCACTTAGTGGACCTATGACATAACACTTGTGTTCATGGAATATTAAATATACTCATAATTTCACTAGATATTGATAAATATTTTCGAGAGTCCTTTTGTTGTATCGCCATCCCAATACATCTTTCTAATAAAAAACCATTTATTTTTATCATATACCCCTTTTTACACCCCCAATACCACGCACCTCCCCCTCGACCATTACTTGCAATATATTGACTTTATTTTTCATAAATATTAAATCCCCTTTATGAATGAACTCAATAAGATATTGATTAACAAGGTGAATCTCTCATGGGATTCCCTTGGTTTATTCTTTTATCTAGCATGCAATGTTTTCTTGGTGCATTGAGGCCTCTTATATTCCACAAAAGGACTTTCATTTTAATATATGGGTTGGGAGGATAGGTACTTATCCATTAAGCTATTACTCTGCCCTGCCTTGCTTCATCTAGCTCCCACTTCGTTGATTTGTGACCTATTTTCCTTTCTTCAACACTTAGCTTCCTTTGAGTCTTAAATGAGGTTCTAACTCCTAAACCTTCAAAATGATTATGGTTTAAAATATATTTATTTCTTTTGGCTTCTTCCTTAGCAGTTCCTTATGCATATATTATGGTTGTAACATTCGTCGTCAACTAGATTTGATTCTACATGTTCTGTTATGAGGGTTGGGATGTCAATATCCAAATATTCAATCTCCATATTTGCATGTTGAAGTTTTTCCTCCAAGTCAAGGAGTTCTTCCTCTTCTACCTCCATTGTTTGATCACCTATAGTCTTATTTTGTAGTCCAAGAGCATAGGTTTTTGGATCTATTTTTTGGCGCTTGGAGTCATCTTCAACTGGGGTAACTAGATGTCTCCTCGTAATGATTAGGGCCTTTATATTCATTGTCCAATGCCTTAAAACTATTATTGGTACTGGATTTGGGGTTGGAGAGGCCTAGATTTGAAGGCTTCTTCATTTATTTTCTCTTTTTAGGAACCATGACAAAACCCTCAATATTAGGAGCTTCTCTACCATTTTCCTTGTTGCATTGTATATTTAGCGAGAAATCTCAGAATAAAATACCATGCTTGTGGAATTTCCTACAATGGAAAGGGATGTGTTCATAATCTAATGTTTATATCCATTCCAAGTCTTAATAACAAATAACTATAGAATCTAGGAGGGCTCTAGTAACATTCATTTACATACAGATCCAAACATAGGAAGTATATTTCCCTTGTTTGGTGATCTCTAATACCTTTACAAAGGAGCTTAGGGTGCTTCCAATATCTTTGAGGATTTCTTTATTACAAAATTCCTTAGGGAAAGAGTATAGTCAAATCAACTTGGGAGCTTGCTTCCCAAGTTTTTATCATTGGATTCATCGATATTAGGGCTCAAATCACTCATAGGCTCCTTTCCTACACCACTTGTTCCTTTTTAGGTCAAAATGGTTGACAATTGCTTTAAAATTGCATCCTTGAAGGACCTCTCATTAGTCCATGATTGGGAGCTTGTCAAATTGCTACAACCAAGGCACAAAAGTAGAGGATTCCTTGCATGAAGTCAAAGTAGTTCAAAGAGCTATTAAAGGTCAATGCAGAGGAAAGTTTCCTTAGTCATTTAGGTCATCGCAATAAATTTTTCACCCACATAGGGTATATTACAAACATAGTTATAATGTAACAATTATTATTAATGATAAGCACGCCCTTTTATTAAAGAACATGGGTTATCACTCCTTATATTTATTTATACACGTGTCGATTGCATTCATGTAGTCAACTATCTCATATTTCATATAATAAATAAATATGATTTAATATGGATATATGCAATTTATTTATGTATTCATGGTGAATTTATGATGTGAACCATTAGGTTCACTTCACATTGGTCATAGGCCAACCCTAAAGACTTGCCATTTAAACCTCATTAGAATGACCTTCGAGTATATGCCTATTTGTAATAAATGCAAAGAGGGAAAAAGATAAAACCACAAAATGGAAAAAAAAAAGACAAAGTACCTACTTATTACGACATTATCAAAGTGAATGTGAAGGTGATTGTGGAATGTGGCATTACGCAACCGCTATGGAGGCAAGATCCAATGAAAATATTCAAAGAGGTGGCAAAAGTAAATGGTAAGTGAACAAATGAAGTGCAATTAGTACTAGGGAAACACAATTATAAATGGAGATAATGTGTAGGGGTGAGTAATGGATGTAGACATTGAAGTATGACATGTAGAAGTGGCACATAGATGAAAGCAAAGATAACACAAAAGTGCAATAAAAATAGTAGATGGATTGAGTTGAATTGGAGGAAAGAATGAATAACATAGAGGGTTAATAAATATTATGGTTGAGTTCAACTAAACACTCAGTAGAGATTGTGTCGATTGATGGACCTTATTTGAAAATACAAGAAGAATTTGTTAGTCACAAACTTACATAGTTGAAAATCATATAAAAAAAAATTAAAATTAAAATAAGATAAGATGAACAAATTATTAAAAAAACCTCTAATAATTATCATAAAATGATATTATATATACACACACACACACACAAAAATCACCCCATTTATATATATATAAATAAATGGTCCTTTAAGGATTGAAAACTATATCCATTTACATTTAATCAAACAATAGTTGAAAATCATATAAAAAGAAAAAATTTAAAATAAGATAAGATGAACAAATTATTAAAAAAAATCTCTAATAATTATCATAAAATGACATTACACACACACATCACCCCATTTATATATATAAATATAAATGGCCATTTAAAGATTGAAAACTATATTCATTTACATTTAATCAAACAATAAAACATTTAAAAGAAGGAATAATATTCAATCCTTCCTTTATAATTTTTTTGCACTTTTTCCATTTTGACAAGATAGGAGAACACTTAAAAAAGCATTGAAAATGGAGAGAGACATTATACTCATTTCACTTGATAATGGTAAGAGACATCACACACATTTCACTTATCCTAAGATATGTTATGTTAGTTTCCTTTTTAGGCTCATTGAAAATGACAAAACCTTCTAAAATACACACTTTTGGTAACTATCAAATTTCATTGTGAATGATAAATTTAGTAGATACATCATAATAATATTATTATATACTAGCAATTGCCCCTAAAGGTGCAAAGATACACCGAAGGAATAGAAGATTTGGGAACAACATTTTGAAAAATTTAATTACTAAATCTAAAAACTTGTATTTGTTTTTAATAGAATAAATATTATATAAAGATCAAGATCGATCCGCTTCTAAGTCCTATAGCCCAACGACTTGTTCACACAATGGGTCCTCTTGCAAGATTTCACTAATTCAGTCGACACTACTTCAAGATTGAGGCTAAGTGTGTCAAATGTTTCAATAAACAACTAAATCTCTTTCTATATTTCAAAAATATAATTTGTAACAATTTAATATAACATTAGGATAGTTATAGTCTAAATGATAGACAAAATGACCTATTTTCTCAACAATTTTTCGATTATAGATTTAAAAAAAAACTTAAGATTGGGTTTTGTGAAAAATATATTTATGTATTCAAAAGTGCTTTTTAAGCAACAAGAAATCATAATATTGTTAGAAATTATATTAGACAGATTCAAACAAATAAAAAAACCATTTCCTCTATAAATAAACTATACCCATCAATATATCACAAAAAATAATATCACTAAATTCTAGAATATATATATATATATATATATATATATATATTCCTCATTAACCTATGCCCTTTCTTTATATATAAGTACCATGTCCGAGTGAGGTTTGCATGCCTCTTGTTCAGCCGAGTTGGCAATATAAATGGTCGAAGGGTGTCATTATTACAATGTCCAAGCTTCGTTGTGGATTCCTTTTTCTTAAGCACATTTGGATATGTGGAAAGCAGATTGTGGACAATAGGTTTAGCATGTTTTGGAGATGTCGCATAGAGGAGTATGTGGAAAACCAGATGAAATCATTAAATCTAATTAATTTGAATTCCATTATGACTACACGTGTTAAAATATGCCACATCACACATCTATTGGCAATTCAGAATCCAACAATTACACTGACCTTCTATATATATATACTTCCCCTAAACAACAATTGATAATCAACTTCATCTTCTTGTTTTAGCTGGGAATGTTAAGAGTGTTGATTACTTCTATCCTCCGCCTTCATGAATTACAGCCATCTGTGCTCTCTCATATTAATGTTATTATGCATAGTTTCCTTCTCTTAGTCAGTTTCTCCTACCACCACAATCGCAGTGGGAGCAGGCATTTTGGGTACTCTTAATATGTTATCCCGGCTTCATCATATGACCAAATCTAAATAGGCTCCTCCTTGTAAAAGTAAGTTCACTGAACATGTTCTAATGTATTTGTTTGCAGGAATAATGGCAACAAAGGCCTTATCCTACAATGGAGTGATGGCAGCAAATGCCTTATCCAATAATGAAGTGAAAGACTTTGTGATACTAGAAGCAACCAATAGAATTAGGGGAAGAATGCACAAGGAAACCCTAGGAGGGTATTTAGTAAAGGTGGGAGAAAATTGAGTAGAGAGCGTTGGATGGAAAAACATGAATCCATATGATCTTTAGCTCAGAAATACAAACTTTGGACTTTATATTTTGACTGGAGCAAGCTTAGATACAATATCTATCATCGAGAGCAAGCAACCTTCAACGATAATCAACATCTTCTTATGCCAAGATCTACCATTTACTTTTTTCGTGTAAAATATTTTTGTTTTATATAGGAGGTATTCTACCATTTTTCCATAGTCAAAGGTAGCATGACCAAATGCATAGTCAAATTATGCAAATCATATTGGAAACGTGATTAAGGTAGAAATAAAAATAATTTGGTTATGTAATACTCTTAAGATAGATGAATGCCCACAAACAATATGATTCCCCCTTCTAATCGACACAATTTGTAGGAGTTAATTTGGTAAAAGTACAACTGAATGGCCATTTTAACAACTTTTAATTAATAAAAAAGCCTATCCCTTCTAGAATGATTTTTTTTTCCACCTTATAATGACTCTTCCTCTCGATTGTTTGTAATATTAAATCTTAACAAGGCTTGAAAAACTCAAGGTCCTTACTTGAAGCACATAAAAAAGCTAGGATGGCTTATAGAAAATATCAACCTAACACAGTTCTTCTCTACTTCTCCATGTCTTCCAAAAAGGTCCAAACCCAAGGTACAACATATACACTTTATACTTGTATGTTGATAAAAACACATTGGAATTCCCTACTTCTCATCCTCAAAACTGAGTAATATTTTATATGGCTACACCAAATGCAACCCATGACGATTAACACAACCTTATTGTTTCTTTTGAGTTCATGCCAAATAAATTAATCGCATATCCCTTCAATCCACATATGTTGTACTTTATCATTTATGTGCTCAAACTCAATAAGTCCACGAGCTGTTTTAAGACCAGAATAACACCTTTGTTCTCCTCCCTCTGATAAGTCTATGCTAGGCCATGCTGGTATGTCTTTGCATACATTGTAGACAATACCTAGCCACATGTTCAACGAGTGCCTAGTTCTTAGAAGACATGGCAGATAATTTCCTAAAATCACTAGCCCGGGAGGAAAATAGATTTTTGAATGATTACACTATACTTTAAAAGGGCACATCTAGCTTCCTTACTCACTCTTTTTCTTCTTTGAGAATGTACCACCGATGTGCTTGCTCTTAAGTTTCACCACCACCTACATCATATTTTGGACATTTAAGAAAACATATATCCACTATCAAAGGAAGGCTATTACCCAAATTTCCACACAAACAAATTTCTCACTAACTAGGATCCAAATCAAGTAACAAACAAAAAAAATGAGACAAAAATTCCTCGAGACACAATGTATACTTGCTACTATGCAAGACTCAAATATGACATTTAAAGAGAATATAAACAAAAGATTGATGTATTCACCTGTGACCTCTTGTTGACATAAACGACAACTTGTTTCCAATGATTTTCTCCTAACACCAAGAAACATAACTAATCAGTTAAAACCCAAATTTATTGAAACTTCCCAAACAACCATTAGCTTGAATAATAACACTACCTTTTCTTGTGTACTTTAGAAGTTTCGCTCCTCTTTCAGAGAAAATCCTGGGAGAAGATCTCTGATTCATTATCCTCAGAAGCTAACACTTCACTGAACCCAACTACCGGATTGGGCCCCTTTTCATATGGAAAAATAGCTGCATGGTTCCATAATTCTCTCTGTGCTCTTGCCTTCAGAGTTGGCTGCTCCACGCAGTGCTGGTTGGACAGGATAAGAATTTATGAGATATTCCAAAAACATATGAAATATCCATCTCTTAAATACCCAAGTTATTAACTCCATACAAAAAGTCCCAGTGTCAAGTCATCTACCCCTTCAAAGGTGATCAGACATTGATTGCATAGCGGAAGATAGAATTTAATAAAAATTAGGCACAACAACCGACAAACTTGTAAGAATATTGTGTGCAAGATCTAACAACATATTATGGAAGTGAAATTTTGGCTAGAATTAATAGAATATAATTTCGTTGTGCAAATATAAACTCGAAAGTGATAGTGGAAGCAATGACTAATGTAATCAATGGCTGCATTTTAACTAGGAAGGCTCCTCTATTCAGTTTTCCGAAATGGATGCTAGTTGCTTGAAAGGTTTGTTCTTCATGAACATATAAGTACCTCTAGTCGTGGGTGCCCTGACAATTAGGGTTATAATATCTCCAAGGTTTTTAATGTTGATAATAGAGCTTACCATGGATGCCATTTTTTCTCTATCTACAACTGCCATACTTGTCTTTGATTGACTACTCTCACCACTACTAGAAGATGTAGCAATTGCAGCTGCAACTGCAAAACTACACCAGCAATTGAAATAGCTACATGGACTTATGCATTATGAGTGCAAGTCTCTTCTTTTTTATTCTCTTTTATATCTTTCAGCCAAAGTACTTTTGTTATGCCCCCAAAGTGTGTTTTTTTTGCCGAGTTTACAATCTTACAAAATTGCCAATAAATTAAAATTTGCAGGGTTCGAGTCTCCAAGTAAGCAAATGTTAGGTATCTTACTACCATATCACAATCTAGATGAGCTACCAAACACATGTGGCACAACTTGGAAATGAGAAGGGGGTTGTAATAATTCCTCTATCACTCTAATTAAAAATTCATAAAGCACCGCAACTTCTCATCCTTTCTCATCCTTCCATGGGTGCTTTCATTAGCCACTGTAGTTGGTATTCCATGGTAGAGAGCGTCAGTATATGGTTTGAACCCTTGACCTTGATGGACTTGTCTAGAGACAGTGGCAAACCAATAGGCTCCCTTTCAACAATTCAATAGCCAGAGGTAGATGACCAAAATCTTGATGAATAACCAGTCGAAGAAGCAACAATAGGCGCAGGTAATTCGAGCTCAGTCGAAGAAGAAATGACAGAGGCAAGAAATTCTGACTCACTCGCCTATATGAGCAAATGCAATTTTTCCTCACAGGCTAGCTCACCTGTACGAGCAAAGGCAATTTTTCCTCTCGACATGTGAACCTGATGAGTTTTCCAGGTGTCGAATTTTAACAGGAAGGAGGATGACGAAAATAGACCTCTATGATTGGCTGGGATGAATAGTGTTTGCCCAACCAACTTCATAGAGGAACACCTTCGGTGTAATTATTATAGCTTAATTTTGATTTTATTAAATATTTAAAATAAATATAAATATAAATATTATATTTATAAATATTTTTAAAATATTAATATAAACTATTTAAAATAAAATAATACATATTATATTATATAATTAAGAAAATTTTAAAAATTCAATATGCTTGTACTTTCTTTATGTATAGTAGTGACAATTAAGGTTTAACTTTGGCCACTTGCAAAGGTATGTTAGGGTCTGTTTTAAATGATTCTTCAAGTTTTGTAGCTCCCTTTCGGTCATGGTAGGTTCTCTAACAAGGGTTGTAAGTGTTTAGAGTTGTGGGACTTCTCAATTTGAGCTTTATGGAAAGTCACGTATACCCTTTTGAGGGATTTTACTCCTGTTTGGGTAGCATTCAAGGTACTTCCTTCCAACACATGGTTAAGTGAGCTACCTTCCTCGCTTTCCCATGGTGAGGGATGCTATTATAGAGGAACACCTTTATAGATCTAATGCCATAATATGTTGTTTCAATGGTTTATCACCTTAACTCATTCATCTTCATAATTGAATATCAAGATTTTCGAAGCCATATCTGAAAGTTGAAACTTTTATTGACCCTTGTGCTAAAATGTTTTTTATCATTGAGTTCAACCTTCTTGAAATTAATGATTTGATCTTTACTTTTGGCCCCTATTGGGGAAGTTCCTTGGTTTATGCATGAAGCCTTTGACTCCCTCCTTCAATCCATTGTGTTAACACTCTGTAATTTTCCAAGGTTGCAAAAGAGAACCACAGAGGTAACCGCAAACCACTTTGGAAGTTGGAATCTGGCCCTGACAGCTTCAAAGAGGGATCTCTCAGTCAATTCCTTTTGCTCAAATATAATTTGTATATATGGATAGAATTATATCATGGCTTCATTTATACTTTTCAAAATGTTCTCCTTAACCTGTGCTAGGGTATTACACATGGCAATCTCCTTTTCCACCTGCTGCAATCTATGGGAAAGGGTCTGGGATTTTTGCATCTATGTCAGGACATAATTCTCATATCTAGTGTTTTGTTCATGTAGGACCTTTACATCTTCCCTCGGTTTTTTAATTTCTTCTCCTTGTATCAACACATTTTCCATTGATTGAGCCAATTTGATTGAATATCTGCAGTTGAAGAAGAAGGAGGTGTTGTTGAGGAGGATGTTCCTGCAATTGTAGTTGTTGTATGAATGCATGTTTGAAGTAGTGATGCAATAGGTATTGCATCAAGAGGAACCATAGCAAGTTGAGAACTCTTTTCTTTCTCTTTGATCAACATATCCATCTCTACCTCCATTTCCTTAATCTGTGCACTCTATTCCACCAGTAGCCTCAACATTTCTTCTTTATGTATCTACGTTTCTCCTAATTCCTTTCCCTGGGGATCTTTAGTGGCATGCAGCTTCAATTTCTTCCTCAAGGATGCTATGTCAACGTTCTTCTTTCTAGTAATCTCTTCCATGGCCTTTGAATCACGTGGATCAAAACCTGCTTTCATCACCATTTCCTCCAAATATTTAATTATGTTGTCTTTGGCCAGAGAGGAAATTTTCTCGAGTTTGAGTTGTGATTAAACATTGTTCAAAGACAACTGCAACTTAGAAGCAATAAGGGAAGTGTGTGTGAAAGTTGAATAAACCATCTCTCCCGTTTGCCTGTGCATGTCCATCTGATCCAAAGGATGGACATCCTTTGCCTCAAACTCAAATGTAGTATGCTTGAAATCAGTTGTTGATTTAGGTTGAGGAACCCGTTCTTGTAAGAATGCCATATGCATTCTTCCTTTCTCTGTGTCATAGGCCGAAATGAGCCTGTGTTGAATTGAGGAAGATTGCTTCCTAAATTGAGCATAAATTTTATCATGGAGGGATTCATTCCTTTGTTTAATTTCTTTGTACCTCTGAAATATATCAAGCTATCTTTGTTCTATAAGTGACAATGGTGTATGAGGTGTTGTAGCTGGATTCTCTTTAGTGGTTGAATATGATGGAGAATTAGTGGTGTTGATACCAAAATTTAAAGTCTGAAGGCCAGGGAGTACAATAGTACCTTGTGTTTCCTCCAATGGTGGGAAATCTACCTTGTAGCTTGTCTTTGTCCTTTTGGAATAAATCTTGAACTCCTTGGCTGAGACTTTTGTAACTGAAGGGGAGTCCTCCTCTCTTAGCCTTTTCTTAGTCTTCTCTCTAGGGGTAGGAGTCTCTGAAGCGGTTATGGACAACACCTTCTCTTCAGCCTCCTGTAATGTGTTCTCTACCCAATCGTGTTAATTCATGTATTTCTCAATTTCTGGTCTCTGGGTATGTACATAGGGAGTTGTCTTTTGTTCCAACCTCAGCTTAGAAATTACCCTAAAGGGGTCATAAGACCATGTAAAGCTAAGGGGAAAATTCATTTGTTTCAGTAGGAGGTTTGCATACTCTCCCACTGCTCTGTTGTTACAGATGAATGGCCCTATTTGTGTTTTGATTATGAATTGGGACTTCTTCTTAGTTTCCACAAAGTGAATGTTGTCTAATTGGATTATTTGCCTGATGTACTCCAAGGAAAATATCCTCATAGGAAGGTCCTTTGGAAGTTTATAGGGTGGCAACTCGAAGCCATAAACCCTGATTTCTATAGATGACTGGTATAAATACCAATCTCTTATCTTCACCTACTCACTGAGATGCAACACTTTTTGAATGTCCTCACTGATCTTGGGAATATTTTGGCCACTTAGCATACAAGTTGTTGGATATACAAATTGATCTATAAAATCTTTGAAACTGAATTCCTGTGAATGTCTTCTGATAATTGAGGTCCAACAGATTATGGACTGAGGTTCACCCTGCTAATTGAGTTTCTGAACTGCGAACGGAAACCTGTCTGTCTGGAAGAAAATAAGCATGTGCATAAGAATGGAAGAGCACCTAAGCATTCCTTCAAAAAGATATTAAAGGAATTGTTCATGTATTACATCTGCAAGAAAGTGACCATAGTCAAATATGACTAACATACCTTCTTCTATGGAAAGGGTGGATAGAAAGCCTAAAATAGGTTGATCTATCCATTCATCTGAGAAGTACCCAAGTAAGCAAGACAATACAAAAATGGTCTGTCTGGTTCTTTGGGGGAAATAGAAGAGGGATAAGGGGGTTTTTTCTTTGGCATTTGAGAATCTTCTGGCAGGAAGATTTAAAAAATCCTGGCTCTCTGGGGAAAAGTGAGCTTTTGATAAATTTCTTTAAGGGCATCAATTGAAAAGGGGGTCAGGGATTCACTGTGTGGGACCTGCAACATCTGATTTATATTCTCAGGGGTAATGGTGAAAAGGATTTCACCATTAGGGAAAATGATGGCTCTTTTGCTTGAGAGATAAGAGGCATGTAATTTCAGGAAGAATTCAGGGAAATAATAAGGTTGGGGAAAAATGAACAGGGGTAGTCTAGATTGCTATAGCCCAATTTCGTTGGATTTGTTAAGATAATTATCACAAAACCAACAGTGTAATTCGAAGAGGTAAAATTCACACTATGTTTCGGCAATTTTATAGTCTCTGTTGTCTTAAGGGAATGTGGTCTAAATCCATAGAGGGAGAGAGCATGGGTTTATCATAGTGACATCAGTTTTGGTTTTGGGGGCCATCATGATAGCAAGACGAAATTGCAAAGGATAATTGTTAATTGTGCGGGAAGAGAACTTCGAGGCAATTCCTCTATGAGAAATAGCTGATAGGCAAGAGAAAGCAAGGAGCGATAGCATGGTGACAATATAAAAATGCGGAAAGAGTGTGATTGAGGGAGAGATCGAGGAATTATAGGTTCGCAAATGGAGCGGGACCATTTGGCTAAACGATTGTTTGGGAGGAGAATTTACTCACCAATGAGAATAATCGCAACAAGAAGGAGTAATGGTCGGTTGACGTGGTGGCATGTGATAGGCAAACGATGGCACGAGACCGTTGGCAGGAAAAACATGAGGGATGAGCGGTTTTTGGAAGGGGGTGTGAGTGGTTTGCGGTAAGTGGGGGGGAGGGGAAGATGTGAGGAGGACACATAGCGGAGGGGCCTGGCGGGAAAATTGCCTTTTCAGACCACTCCCCTCCCCTCACCCCCTTCCCTCGCCGGTAAATGGAAACATGGCGAGGGGGATCGAAAAGGCATAGGTGCCATGAGATGGAGAGTGGTCATGATCGGGAGCAGGGAAAAGGTTTAACGCCAACGACACAAACTATCATGTCACACATATATTTTTATACACTAAGGTCAGAACTTTGAATGAATCACACTATTACATATAGCCTTCCTTAAGATAAATTCCATTTTCCCCTAAGCTAATCTAACTAAAACCAACTAGGGTGCATTTAGGAGTGCAAACGCTCATTTATTTTGCCATTTTTAAAGGACTAAAAACATCTATTCAAACATTTAAACTAATATGCCAATTTCATTAATCCAGATTATACTGTTGGATACATTTATTCACCTAATCTACCTAATCTAATCTTAGCCAAGATTACACTATTTGGCTAAGTTATTCATTCTAATCTAATTAACATAAATTGAAATTTGCTTGAACATGATTAAACAGTATGTTTCAAACAAAAGGAAGTATTATGGCATTTTGAACAAGCTACACACAATTTCATGAATTTATTCTTCAAAATTATTGTGCTATCGCTGACACTTCAACTGGCATCACTTTCACATTTTTTCTTTTTTTGTGGGGTTTTTTTATCATTTCTTTTTCTATTTGATTTTTTTTATATACCCCCTTTTCATTTTTTTTAATTTATATATATTTTTTTGGAAATCATTTGCAAATGCAATATTATTTACAATTTGAAATACTGAAAGAAAACATCCAATCATTAGTTGATCCTATAAATTATAGGACCCTAACAGTGGCTCCAGCTGGGGATGGCGCTCCCCTGGTGAGGTGTTAAGAACAATAGACTAGTAGACTTGAACCCTTATCTTCAGTATTTTATTGCATCTGATTTATTGTAGTTATTGTAGTTATGGTGGAAAAATGACTAAAAGCTCAGGGCCTTGTCCACGGGCTTCACTTTCAGACATAAGCTACCCAATCATAACAGTATAAGTAAAATGGTATCTATAATGAATGTGATAAAAACTGCTTCTATTCCTGAGAAACATAATGTTTCAACATCCTGCCATTGACAGGTTCTCTAGGTGGATTTGTTCCATCTATGTCCTTCAAAAAAAAAAAAAATGCATTATTTCCCCTGTAAGCATGGATTATGTAAGGTCCCATCCACATATTATCAAACTTACCATGCTTGCCTTTTTCTTCTCTTTTGGAATCCCATTTCAGAACATTGTTTCCTATCTAAAAATCATTGGCCTTAGTTCTTCTGTCGTATATCTTCTTAATACTTTCCTGGATCAACTAAGTTTTGTTGTGGACTTCCTCTCTTGACTGCTGCAGGTGAATTGTTTGATTTATTCTTCTTTGTATATCATTCGATTCAGGCTCCAATTCTTGCAGGATTTTCAAAACAGGAACGCCCAACGAAGTTGGAAAAACAACATCCATCCCATAAACTAATTGGTATGGAGACATACCAATTGACTTCTTAGTTGTAAGTTTGTCTGCCCATAATGCATTTACAAGCTTGTTGTGCCATGATTTCTTGTTATCTTGCAACAATTTTTTGATAATATTAACCAAAATTTTGTTGGAAGATTATGCTAGCCCGTTTCCATGAGGGTAATAGGGTTTGGAATGCCCCAAAGTTATTTGATATTTGTTGCAAACTTCCACCATCCTCTTTGATCTGAATGCTGCAACATTATCTGTAATGATTTTACTAGTGCATCCAAATCTTGAAGGAATATTATTCTCTAGGAATTTAATGATTACTGCATCATAGGCTTGTCTAGCAGGTATGGCTTCTATCCATTTGGTAAAATAATCAGTGGCTGTAAGAATCCACTTATGTTGGGCAAAAGAGGAAGGGTGAATTTCTCCTATAAAATTCATAACCCATTGTTGAAAAGGAGTTTCGGCTGATATGGGTTTTAAGGGTAAAGACTATAGTTTCCTTTTACCTTCAAATATCTAGCATTTATGGCATGAGGTGACTTTGTTTTGGACATCGGAAAATAAGGTTGGCCAATAAAAACCTGCTCTTAGGATCTTGTTGGTGGTAGTCTTCCAATACAGATGTTCGCCATAGTTTCCATCATGAAATTCTTGCATCACTTTATCTGCATCATCTCTCAACAAGAAATTTAGTAAAATTCCAATAGTATCTTTCCAATAAAGGTTATTATCCAAAATACAAAATTTCATAGCTTTGAGTTTAACAAATCTAGACGTCATTTTGGTCAAACCAGGAGGATCTTGCAAATGATATAGAACTAAAATAAGGTCTGCATAACAAGAAGAGGTAGCAAAATCCTCTACTACTTGTGGAGTCGTCAGCTCTTCTGGTTCATTGAGTATAACTAGAAAATTTATATCCAAAGCATGTAAATTAGATTCAGCCATCAATTTAACTAACACCTGGCCTTTAATGAGCTTGGTGGGTTTGATTTCAATGTCATATTCTAAGATAATGGTAATCCATTTACCTCTTTTCCCATCACGATCATTTTGGGTTAGTATGTCCTTTACCACAGCATTTGGAACAAAGGCAATTATATGTGAATGGAGGATATAAACTCTAAAATCTTTTATTGTTTTTACCAAGGCAAAAGCCTGTTTTTCCATGATATCGTATTTTAATGCAACATCTCTTAAGGCTTTACTAAAGAAAGTAATAGGTTGTTTGTTAGGTCCCTATAACACTAGTGATTCCCCCATTACTATTGTCAGTGTATCCCTTATTATTATTGTTGTGCCCCTCTTGTCACCATATTGGTATTATTGTGCCCCATAGAAGCCCACTATTGTTATCATTGTGCCCTTATATTATTATTGTTATGTTGGCTTTGATTATATTGTGACCCCTTAGACTCTTACATATAGAAAGGAGGTTTTGTTATTTGTATCATCCAAGAATTGTTCATTTGTGTAATGTAAAGGAGGTTTCCCCCTGAAGAGACTAATTTTGAAGTCGTTAATCTATCTTTTCTATCTTTTATCTTTTTGTGAGTTGGTTTCATAACATTTGGTATAAGAGCCTTTGGATTCTAGGGTTTCGCTACTCTAAACAGGGCATCGTGGAATTTTCGCTATAACTTTTTTTATACGAAGTTTCAGAAGCTATAAGAAAAAACCCATTTGAGCCGAAATTGTTTTGAACCTCGGGTCCAAATTTCATATCTTGTCTCACTATATTTTCTGAGATATGATCTGAGGAAGTTAGGGTTTTTGCAAGCTCCAGAATTTCATCTCAAACAGACCATCATGGAATTTTCACTATAATTATTTTTCTACGAAGGTTCAGACACTGAAATTAAAACCCATTTGACCGAAATCTTAATGAAGCTCGAGCCCAATTTTTAGATCTCCTTTCGCTATTTTTTGAGATATGGTCCAAGACATTTAGGGTTTTTGCAGGCTCCTGAATTACATCCCAAATAGGTAACCTTGGAAAAATCGTCATAACCTTCTCTCTGAGCATTAGATTGAAATTTCACAAAAAGTTACAGAAAGAGGACGACCTATAGTTTTCTGTGTATCGGTTTCAGGTCCCAAGGTCGAAACAATGACACGTGGCACTTCGTACAAGTTCTCTCTACTGAACCATTCTATAATCATGTCATTGTGGGAGATTTGGCATAACTCTTCCTTGGAGAATCCAATCTTGATTAGACTTGCGAGGTTGGAAAGAGGACTCATAGGCCTACCACAAGACACAATTTTAGACTTTGGAGATCTGAAATTACAGAGATAAAACATTTTCAATATTGAGACTATACAAAGTGAAAAAAAGTGTATAGGTTTTTTTTTTTTTTTGCATAATTTTGGTTTGAAAACATTAGTTTGAAGGAATTCAAAGGGCATAGTGAAGCATATTTATTAGTAATTGATGCCCTGAAGAAAGAAAATGGAAACACCTAGTAAGCAACCTGAAAGCGCTAGCATGACTCATGAAGAAGAGGAAGAAATGCAACATGATATATCAAAATTATGAGATCAAGTGCAACAATTTTCACTCTCACAAAAAGTAACAGAAGCTAAGATGGATGGTTTATAGAAAGGCATGGAAGCTAATATGAATAACGTGAAAGCTAAGATGGATGACATGGAAGCTAAGATGGATGGCATGTAAGCTAACATGAATGGAGTGGAAGTTAAGATGGATGGTATAGAAAACGTGGAAGTTAAGATGGATGGTATAGAAGAAAAACTTAAAGGCAACATGGGAGATTTGAAGATAGATTTGACAAAGTTGCTACAAGAAATGCTTACTAATGGCGAAAGGGTAGTAAAGGAAATTCATGATGAGAACAAAAGAAATGTTAATCATGATTTCATAGACTCTAACGTTGGATTGAAGACCCACCATGTTCCAAAGATCGATATGAGGAAGTTTGATGGCAAGGATTCCATAACATGGATACTGCAGATGGAGCAATATTTCGATCTCCATAATGTGAAAACACACACAAAAGGCACACATTGCAACTTTATATTTGGAACCAAATTATTTTGTATGGTATCGATGGCTTTGCTCTCATAAACAAATTGTCACTTGGGCAATTTTTATGGAAGAAATGATAGCGCATTATGAGGATACAAAAAGCAACACCATTTTTAGCCAATTGATAAATCTCAAACAAAAGGGTTCAATGATGGAGCACATTGAGGATTTCCAAAAATTGAATATAAGGGTAAAATATATTCCACAGGAGCATAGGATTGATGTGTTCATAGGGACTTTAACGGATAACATCCAACATGAGGTTCGCCTTTGGGAACCTGATTCATTGGAGAAGGCATTCAAGTTGGCAAGAAAAATGGAAAGCAAAATTATGGCAACAAGGAAGCCTACCACTCACAACTATAAAGATGGAAACGTTTTGCTCCTAACTTTCCACAACCTACAAGGTTGACACCACAACAATTGGAAGAAAAAAGAGTAAAAGGGCTTTGTTACAGTTGTGATAGCAAATACATTAAAGGTCATAAGTGTGCTGAGAAGAAATTATTTTACATAGATCGTGAAGAGGATGAAGAAAATGAACAAGAAACGTCAAAAGAAGAGGATATACACCAAGAACAAACCCTAGAGAAAGAAGAAATGGATCTGACCATATCTTGTAATGCATTGGCTGAAATTACCACTCCTCAAACTATCAAGATAGAAGGACATATCAAGAAGAAAAAGGTAATAACGTTGATTGATTCGGCCAGTACCCATAATTTTATTCTTCGTAAGATAGCCAAGGAATTGAATTACTTCCTATATCCAGCACTAAAGTGTCAAGTGATGGTTGCAAGTGGAGGAACCATAAATTGCTCTAGAAAGTGCCATAATATCAAGCTATCCATGGGAGAATATGTATTGAATATCCCAATGCTTTCCATTTCAATGGGTGGTGCTGATGTTGTACTGGGAGTCCAATGGCTACAATCTTAAGGAAAGAAAGTTTAATTAAGGGGTATTGCAGGGAAATCGGGAAAGATAATCAACTCTAATGGAATGAAAAAGCTTCTAAAGAAATAATAACGAGGCGTAATTGCACAATTATGTTCACTAGAGGTTCTTACATCGGAATCATCTATTTCTCCAGGTCTCCAAAAAGTCTTGGACAATCATTCCAAGGTATTTGAGACTCCCACCTATATGTGACCATGATCATGCTATTCATTTGATTCCAGGAAGTGTTCCTCCAAACATTAGGCCTTACAAGTATCCCTATGCCCAAAATAGTGAAATTGAACGTATGGTTGCAAGAATGCTAGAGGCTGGTATAATTCAACCTAGTCAAAGTGTTTTCTCTGCTCCAATAGGATTGGTGCACAAGATGGATGGATCATGGCGCATGTGTCTGGATTATAGGGAGCTCAACAAGCTCACTATTAAAGATAAATTTCCCATTCTTGTCATTGATGAATTATTGGATGAATTTCATTGATCAATTTGCTTCACCAAGTTGGATCTTCGTTCAGGATATCATCAAATCATAAAGAATACTGAAGACATTCCGAAAACAATATTTAGAACTCACGAGGGTCATTATGAATTTTTGGTCATGCCTTTTGGCCTTACCAATACACCTTCTACATTTCAAGGTTTGATGAATTCCATTTTCAAACCCTTCCTTAGAAAAATTGTGTTAGTATTTTTTGATGATGTACTAATCTACAACAAGTCTTGGAAGGATCATGTTCTACATGTTGACAGGGTGCTCAAACTATTGGAGGAGAAACAATTATATGCAAAAAGCTCCAAATGTTTCTTTGGAGTACAAGAGGTGGAATATGCCCACATCCATAAAGCATTTACGAGGATTTCTCAGGTTGACATGGTATTATCGCAAGTTTGTTAAGAATTATGGAAGAATAGTAGCACCTCTAACAACATTATTGAAGAAAGATGCATTTTCATGGACTTTAGAAGCAACGAATACTTTTGAACATCTTAAAGAGGCAATGTGCCAAGCACCGGTCTTAGCTACGTCGGACTTCACAAAAACCTTTATTTTGGAATGTGATGCCTCAGGAAATGGAATTGGTGTTGTTTTAATGCAAAAAGAAAGACCCATTGCTTTCGAAATTCGTCTAATAAAAGGAAAGTATTTACACAAAGCTATTTATGAGAAGTAAATGTTGGCAATACTACATGCACTTAGGAAATGGTGACCCTACCTAATGGGAAGACACTTCAAGGTAAAAACGAATCATGATAGTCTTAAATGCTTTTAGAACAAAGATTATCTTCAGAAGAGCAACAAAAAGGGGTTACAAAGATGTTGGGTTGTGACTTTGAAATCATCTTCAAAAAAGGGAAGCAAAATGTTGTGGTAGATGCTCTCTCAAGACAGGATGAGGATGTGGAAGCATTGCTTTGCGCAATTTCTGTTATCCAACTAGATTGGATAAATGAAGCAAGGGATGAATGGAGGAATAATAAAGAAGTGTGGGCACTCGTTCAGAATTTACAACAAGATCCCAGTACATCTGATACATTTAACTGGAAAAGTGATTTGTTATGGTACAAAGATCGGTTATACCTATGTAAGAATTCCCAACTCACACAAAAGATTCTTATGGAATGGCACACATCTCCCTTAGGAGGGCACTCACGATTTTTAAAAATTTACCATAGGGTTAAGAAGGATTTTTTTTTGTATGGTCTTAAATCTGATATTCAAAAGTTTGTGGTGGAATGTTTGGTTTGCCAACAAAATAAAGTTGAAACAATTAAGACCCTAAGTCTATTACAACCTTGTCCATTCCAAGTCAACGTTGGGAGGAGGTTTCAATGGATTGTATCACAAGTTTACCCAAGTCTGAAGGAAAGAGTGTCATCATGGTGGTAGTTGACAGAATTCACTTTTGTGCATTATCTCATCCATTTAAAGCCAGTACAGTTTCTACTGCATTTATGGAAACAATTCAAAAGCTACATGGAAACCCAAAGATTATTGTAAGTGATAGAGATCATGTTTTGACCGGAAATTTTTTGACAAAATTATTTTCTTGTCATGGTACTCAGTTAGCTCATAGCTCATCTTATCATCCTCAATCTGATGAGTAAACTAAGATAGTAAACAAATGTTTGGAAGGATATCGTCGTTGATTTGTATATGATAAACAAACACAATGGGTTAAATGGTTGCCTCTAGCTGAATGGTGGTATAACACTTCCTTCCATACTGCAGCAAAAATGACCCCATTTATGGCACTTTATGGATATCATCCACCATCCATCACATCATATTTAAGAGAAAATTCTAAAGGTTCGAGTAGTGGAAGATCACATCGAGCCTCAAGAACAAATTCTCCAACTCTTAAAGGATAACCTCACTTTGGCACAGAATAGAATGAAACAACAGGCAAATCAACATCGCAGGGAAAGAAGTTTTGATGTATGTGACTGGCTGTTTCTATGGCTACAACCATATAAACAAATGTCCCTCAAGCAAGCTAAGAAGGATAATAAATCATCACCAAAGTATTATGGTCTATACAAGGTGTTGCAAATTGTTGGTGCTATGGCATACAAATTGGAGCTTCCTACTGCTTCCTGAGTGCACCCAGTTTTCCATGCTTCATTCTTAAAGAAGGTTATAAGTGACAAGCTCCCAGTTCAAATAATATTACCATAACTTGACGAGGAAGGAAGAATCATATTGGAACCTGAAGCAGTCACAGAAACAAGAACTCGACAGCTACGAAATTGATCAACTTCGGAGAATCTCATCAAGTAGAAGAACTTACCCATTGAAGATTGCACACGGGAGGATGAAAATTTTATACATAAGCATCCATAACTACTCAAGCATTGAGGACAACACTTTTTTTGAAGGAGAGGGGCATGTTAGGTCCCTATAATACTAGTGATTCCCCCATTACTATTGTCATTGTAGCCCTTATTCTTATTGTTGTACCCTATTGTTATTATTGTGCCCCATAAAATCCCACTATTGTTATTGTTGTGCCCTTATATTATTATTGTTATGTCGTCTTTGATTATATTGCGACCCCTTAGACTCCTATATATAGAAAGGAGGTTTTGTCATTTGTATCATCCAAGAATTGTTCATTTGTGTAATGTAAAGGAGGTTGCCCCCTTGAAGAGCCTGATTTTGAAGTCGATAATCTATCTTTTTTATCTTTTTGTGAGATGGTTTCATAACACTGTTCATATCCTTCATTATTTTTCTATAAGAGAACTGCAACAATGTATGCTCAGAAGAAAATGAGAAAATGAGAAAATCTTTTGTAAAATCTGGGCTAATCAACATTGGAGCCTCGGTTAAGGCTTGTTTAGCCTCAATGTTCCACTTTACTTTTGTATCTTTTCTCACGATGTTTGATATGTTCTTTAAAAGCTCTACTAGATTAGGAATGAATCTAGCAGGATTTATTTTTAATATAGCTTCAATTATGCTAGGATCTATTTTTATTCCTTCCTTTGAAATGATATGTCCCAACAAGTTTCCTTCTTCTAAACCAAACAATGTTTTCTTTGGGTTGAGGGAAATACCAAATCTCCTACTTTTTTCAAAGACTCTCCTTAGGTGAAGTAAGTGTTCCTCATTTGTTTTCGAAAAAACGATGATGTCATCAAGATATATGACTCTAAATCGACCCATTTCATCTGCAAAGGTGAAGTCCATGGCTCTTTGGAAAGTGGCACCAGCATTCATTAGACCAAAAAGCATCTTCACATACATGAAAGCACCCCCAAGGTGTAGTAAATGTCGTCTTTTCTTGGTCTTTAGGATGTACCAAGACTTGATTATAACTCGAGAAGCCATCTAAAAGAGAAATTCTAGTAGATCCAACCACCTTCTGCAAAATGTGATCCATCTTAGGCAAAGGGTATTTATCTTTCAAAGAGGCTTTATTAAGATTTCAGAAATCAATACAAAGTCAGATTTCTCTAGTATTCTTCCTAGTTGGAACTAGATTAGACACCCATTTAGAATATCATAATGGCACTATGATATACATTCTTTTGACCTCTTTTTCAATTAGAGGCATAAGCATTGGATTGATTCTCCTTAATTTCTGCTTAAAATGCTTGTGGTCTTCTTTTAAGGGAATTTTATGATGTATAATGCCGGTGTCATAGGATTTCAAATCCTCATAACTCCATGCAAACACATCTATGAATTCTTTGAACAAGTCTATGTACTTTAGCTTTTTTTTTTGGGGTATAAATTTGGACAATTTAATCATCTTAGGTTCTTGTTCAGTTCCAATGTTATATTCTTCAACTCCAGGTCTAGTAGGTTCGATTTTAGGCTTTTTGGCTACGTCATTAAAGTCAAACAAATCTTCTAAGGGGACTAATCCTCTAGGCAAAACATTGTCTTTCAATTGTAAAATTTCTTATTCTTCTTTTTCTTGATCTATTTCTTTAGTCACATCGTTATGTACACAATCTTCTAGGTCAACTTCTATATCTATATTAGCATACTCAAACTCATCTTTTGACTGCAAAAAACTTTCAATCTAGGCATCATTTCCAAAAACCTGCCAGTATCTAATATTATCTGGTACAATAGGTCTGTTCTTTACTTCAACAATATATTGGTGACTAGGCCGATATGGCATTTTACAGGTACTAGCTGAAGTAGCAAGACCATCAGGTAAGATATTTTGATCTCTAGGGACCACAGACAGGCTATACTCAATAAATGATTCCAAAAAATCCAAAACAACATTCCTATAGGCCCTCATCCTTGGGTGTTTAGCATAATATTCCCCTTTAATTTGTTTTATTATCAGTTCAGAATCTCCATGAATTGCAATTCGCTTAGCACCTAGCTTCTTTAAAAGTTGTAACCCTAAAATTAAGGCTTCATACTCGGCTACGTTGTTGGAACATTGGAAATTTAATTTATATGAATGGCCTTTTGAGTGATTAGTTTGTGAATTTGAAACCCATATGCTTGCCCCTGATCCTTCTTTACTAACACCTCCATCAAAACTTAAATTCCACAAGGTTCATTTGGATCATCATGTTCCCTGATATCTGTTTGGCATTCATCCTTGGTGTGACATAACTCAGTTTTTTGATTAGGAACTTGTTCTTGTATATTTCCATCATTATACAAAATAAAAGAATCAAGGTCTGAATGGACTGAATATAAGGGATAATTATGAGGTCTATCCTGAGTAGTAACCATAAATTTCATGAGTTTTTCCCTATATAGTCTCCTATTCTGACCAAACACTGGAATTGTAGCATAGGTCATATCCATTTGGAGGGTTCCCAGGAGTTTAGCTCCCCGTGAACGTGACAGTAGTATGCCATATTTAGGGGGTATGTCAACAACAACTATGTCCATTACTACGCTCTTGGCTGGTATTTGCACCAAGTTGACACACAAATCCTGAATAAGTCCAAGGCATTTTACTTTACTTGAATCAAACAAATACAGATCTTTATATTGTCTAGTGATATATAGTCCCAATTTTTCCATGATAACCTTAGGCATAAGATTGTGAGAGGTCCTTGAGTCATGCATTGCATTATGTAACATCTTATCATGAATGTTCAAGCTAATGTAAAAAGGAGGTACATCTCCATCTTGGAGTTTACCATTGACTTCGAGTTCGAACAATATTTTTGGTTAATCATCAGATACATTGACTATATATGTATCTTGTCCTATACTTAAGGCTTTCATTACTTGTGATTTGTATGCAGTTTTGTTCATCAATTCTGTTAAAGGGATGGATATTTTAAGCTTTGCTAATTCGTGTTCCATACTGAATGATGTTTGAGTTTTGTTTAAATTGATGGCCTCTATTTTTTCAGCCAAGTCCTTTTGGGAAATATCTCTTCATTGGCTAGTGGAGGGATCATTAGTTTGAATTGGTTTGAATGCAGTATCAGGTATTTTTTGGGTTGGAACCTTAGTATTCTTTCTAGCAAGATAGCAAGAATCTCAATGTTTTTCTTACTAGGTGTATCAGTTGGATTTTTCGTTGGAGTATCAGGTGTTTTCCTACTCCTCAGATTATATTGTTTATGGACTTCCATAATTGCATTTTCAAAACATTTATTATATTCTTCTAATTCGTCGAGGTCTATCTCATATTGGGATAGTAGAAAAAGGTCTTGTTCTTCTTGAGTAAGAAATGTAGAATCATTGCCATTTACTCCCATTAAATTGATTTGAGAATCATTCGTGTATTCAACTATTTCTCCCTCCTCATCTATATAATTCTCTTGAAAAGGAGGTCTCACTTGCTAATCTGGACCTTTTGGGGTCCGTTTGTTTGATTTGGGGTTGGTTTCTTCTAAAATTTGGATTTCTGATCTGGGGAGCAGTTTGGTTTTCTCTAGGAGGAGCCCTATCAGTTATGCTTATTCTATCCATCATTTTCTCCATAGTTTTAAGCAGTCTTTCTATTTTATAATCAGATGGAGAAGAAGAGGAAGGTTCCTCTTTGATAGTAACCCCTCTTTCAGTTTTTAATTTTGCTTTTTTGGCTAACAAATTAGCCTTGACTTTAAGGGCATTGGCTTGCATTTCCTCTAAGGTAGTAGGGTCTCTTTCTTTTAGCTGATATGCCATATCAACATCAAATCCTTCAGGGAAATGTATAAGGGCGAAGCCCGGGGGAGGTATAATAGCATCTGGGATTGCATTATAAACTTTATTAAACCTATCACAATATTCTTCCACAGTCTCATTAGGTCATTTCTTTAGGTTTTTATATTCATTCAGGATTTGAAGAGGATTCTTTTTGGTTTTCTTACCTCTCCACCCAAACTTTGGGCAAAAAGTCTCATATTTATGTCACTTTATTCCACTTTCTGGAGATCAAATAAATCGTTCATTTTATCGATAGGTTGTTGTGCATTGTTAACACTAGTGGCATCAAATTGAGGAATTCTAGTTTGATAATATTGGGGCATAGGATGCAAATGCCTAGGTAAAACCAAGGGAGCATAACGAGCAGCCATGTTGGGTTGAATAATGTGTGGTCTTATGGGAGGTATATAAATAAGATTTGTTGGGATAGGCTGGGTTCCTGTCTGTGATACTGTTGGAGAAGTAGTAGAGATTACAGAAGGGGTGGGGCATATTGGTGTAGGATGAACCGATTGGGAAGAATGAGATGATGTTGCAATAGTGAGTGTAGAAAGCAACAAATTATTGAATATATGCTTGATGTACAACTTGATCAAGCACTGACACAAGATCCCGTAATTTGTCAAAGCTTTGGAGGGCTTGCTGATCAAAATCGGGTTCAAAAGATGGTCCTACAGATCTATAGGGTTGCAAAAAAGATTTATCAATCGTTGTTTGATTGACAAAACTTTCAGATTTGGTCCTAAATAGATTGTGTTCGAATGGTAAGTTAAATTGAATATCTTGTATGGTATCAAACTTTTCTGGAAGATAATTTTCCCTAGAAAGGGGGCTATTACTTCCTTGACTTTCAGCTAAACTTCTTTTCCTTACTAACTTTTCAAGATCATCTAAAATTTCAGGAGGTTCTGGATCAGGATGAGATCTGGTGTAAATTCTTTTCGGAGCTAGATCTTAAATGTAAGAAACAACCTCTAATCCTTTATTTCTAAAATTTGGATCATTACTCTTCCTGAAATAAAGTTTTATGAACTAGGGAAGTTAATTTTGTAAGAATGAGATGAAGGATTTTTTTTCCCTAGCATGGTCGCCAGAATGTTAGCACTCTGCAATTTACCAAGGTTGCAAAAGAGAACCATAGAGGTAACCACAAACCACTTTGGAAGCTGGAATCTAGCCCTGACAACTTCAAAGAGGGATCTCTCAATCAATTTCTTCTGCTCAAATATATTTTGTATAGATGGCCAAATTTATATCATGGCTTCATTTATCCTTTTCCAAATGTTCTCCTTAACCATGCTAGGGTATTACCCATGGCAGTCTCCTTTTCCATCTACTGCAATCTCTGGGAAAGCGTTTGAGATTTATGCATCTCTGTCAGGAGAGACTTCTCACATCTAGTGTTTTGTTCATGTAGGATCTTTACATCTTCTCTCAGTTTTTTAATTTCTTCTCCTTGTATCGACATGTTTTCCATTGATTGAGCCAATTTGATTGAATCATATGTAGTTGAAGAAGAAGGAGGTGTTGTAGAGGAGGATGTTCTTGCTATTGTAGTTGTTGTAGGAATGCCTATTTGAAGTAGTGATGTAATAGGCACTGCATCAAGAGGAACCATAGCAAGTTGAGAACTTTGTTCTTTCTCTTTGATCAACTTATCCATCTCTACCTCCATTTCCTTAATCTGTGCACTTTGTTCCACCAGTAGCTTCAACATTTCTTATTTCTGTATCTCTGTTTCTCCTAATTCCTTTGCTTGGGGATCTTCAGTGGTAGGCAACTTCAATTTCTTCCTCAGGGATGCTATGTCAGCATTCTTCTTTTTAATAATCTCTTCCATGGCCTGATAATCACTTGGATCAAAGCCTGCTTTCATCACCATTTCCTCCAAATATTTAATTATGTTGTCTTTGGCCAGAGAGGAAATTTTCTCGAGTTTGAGTTGTGATTGAACATTGTTGAAAGACAGCTGCAGCTTAGAAGCAGTAAGGGAAGTCTGTGTGAAGGTTGAATAAACCATCTCTCATGTTTGCCTGTGCATGTCCATCTGATCCAAAGGATGGACATCCTTTGCCTCAAACTGAAATGTAGTCTGCTTGAAATCAGTTATTGATTTAGGTTAAGGAACCCGTGCCTGTAAGAATGCCATATGCATTATTCCTTTCTCTGTGTCATAGGTTGAAATGAGCCTATGTTGAATTGAGCATAAATGTTATCAAGGAGGGCTTCATTCCTCTATTTAATTTCTTTGTACCTCTGAAATATATCAAGCTACCTCTGTTCTGTAAATCACACTGGTGTATGAGGTGTTGTAGTTGGATTCTCTTTAGTGGTTGAAGATGACGGAGAATTAGTGGTGCTGCTACCAAACTTTAAACTCTGAAGGCCAGAGAGTACAATAGTACCTTGTGTTTCCTCCAATGGTGGGAAATCTACCATGGAGCTTGTCATTGTCTTTTTGGAATAAATCTTGAACTCCTTGGCTGAGACTTCTGTAACTGAAGGGGAGTCCTCCTCTCTCAACCTTTTCTCAGTCTTCTCTCTAGGGGTAGGAGTCTCTGAAGCGGTTTTGTACATCACCTGCTCTTCGACCTCCTGCAATGTGTTCTCTACCCAATCCTGTTGATTCATGTATTTCTCAATTTCTGGTCTTTGGGTATGTACATAGGGAGTTGTCTTTTGTTCCAACCTCAGCTTAGAAATTACCCCAAAGGGGTCATAAGACCATGTAAAGTTAAGGGGAAAATTCATTTGTTTCAGTAGGAGGTTTGCATCCTCTCCCACTACTTTTCCGTTACAGATGAATGGCCCTATCCGTGTTTTGATTCTTAATTGGGACTTCTTCTTAACTGCCACAAAGTGAATGTTGTCCGACTGGAATATTTTCCTTATGTACTCCAAGGCAAATATCCTCATAGGAAGGTACTTTGATAGTTTATAGGGTGGCAGCTCGGAGCCATAAACCCTAATTTCTATAAATGACTGGTATAAATACCAATCTCCCGTCTTCACCTGCTCACTGAGATGCAACACTTTTTGAATGTCCTCCTTGATCCTGGGAATCTGCTGGCCACTCAATATACAAGTTGTTGGATATACAAATTGATCTATAAAATATTTGAAACTGTATTCCTGTGAATGTCTTCTGATAATTGAGGTCCAATAGATTATGGACTGAGGTTCACCCTGTTGCATGAGTTTCTGAATTGCAAATGGAAACCTATCTGTCTGGAAGAAAATAAACATGTGCATAAGAATGGAAGAGTACCTGAACATTCCTTCAGTTAGAAACTGAAGGAATTGTTCACGTATTACATTTGATAGAAAGTGACCATAGTCAAAGATGTCTAATAATCCTTCCTCTATGGAAAGGGTGGATATAAAGCCTAAAATATGCTCATCTACCCATTCATCTAAGAAGTACCCAAGTAAGCAAGACAAGTCAGAAATGATCTGTTTGGTTCTTTGGGGGAAATAGAAGAGGGATAAGGGGGTTTTTCTTTGGTAGTTGAGAATCTTCTAGCAGGAAGACTTCAAAAATCCTGGCTCTCTGGGGAAAAGTGAGATTTTGATAAATTTCTTTAAGGGCATCAATTGAAAAGGGAGTCAAGGATTCACTATGTGGGACCTGCAACATCTGGTTTATATTCTCAGGGGTAATGGTGAAAAGGATTTCACCATTAGGGGAAATGATGGCTCTTTTTCTTGAGAGATAAGAGGCATGGCATTTCAGGTATAATTTAGGGAAATAATAAGATTGGGGAAAAACAAACAGGGGTAGTCTAGATTGCCATAGCCCAATTTCGTCAGACTAGTCAAGATAGGTGTCACAAAACCAACATTGTAATTCGAAGAGGTCAAATTCACACTATGTTTCGGTGATTTTATAGTCTATGTCGGCTAAGGGAATGTGGTCTAAATCCACAGAGGGAGAGAGCATGTTTTTTTATCATAGTGGCATCAGTTTTGGTTTTGGGGGCCATTGTGATAGTAGGACGGAATTGTAGAGGACGACTGTTAATTGTGTGGGAAGAGAGCTTGGAGGAAATTCCTTTGTGAGCAATAGTTGACAGGTAAGAGAAAGCAGGGATTGATAGCACGGTGACAATATAAAAATGCAGAAAGAGTGTGATTGAGGGAGAGAACAAAGATTTATAGGTTCGCAAATGGAGCAAGACCGTTTGGCTAAACGACTGTTTTGGGAGGAGCATTTACTCAACAATGAGAAAAATCGCAATGGGAAGGAAGACAATGGAAATTCATAACGATTAGTTGACGTGGCGACATGTGATAGGCGGACGGGGGCGTGGGACTATTGGCGGGAAAAACACGAGGGTTGAACGGTTTTCGGAGGGGGGATGTGAGTGGCTTGTGGTAAGTGGGGGGGGTGTGTGTGTGTGCGCGAAAAGATGTGAGGGAAACATGGCGGGGGGGGGGGGGGGGGGGGTTGGTGAAAAGGCCTAGGAGCCGTCGGATGGAGAGTAGTCGCGATCAGGAGTAGGGAAAAGTGCGAGGTTTAACGCCAACGACACAAAATGTTATGTCGTGCATATATTTTTATACACTAAGGTCCGGACTTTGAACAAATCACACTATTACATATAGCCTTCCTTAAGATAAATTCCATTTTCCCCTAAGCTAATCTAACTAAAACCAATTAGGGTGCATTTAGGAGTGCAAACCCTCATTTATTTTGCCATTTTTAAAGGACTAAAAACATCTATTCAAACAACTAAACTAATCTACCAATTTCATTAATCCAGATTATACTGTTGGATCAATTTATTCACCTAATCTACATAATCTAATCTTAACCAAGATTACACTGTTTGGCTAAGTTATTCATTCTAATCTAATTAACATAAATTGAAATTTGCTTGAACATGATTAAACAATGTGTTTCAAGCAAAAGGAAGTATTGTGGCATTTTGAAAAAGCTGCACACAATTTCATGAATTTATTCTTTAAAATTATTGTACTATCAATGGCACTTCAACTGACATCACTTTCACATTTTTTTCTTTTTTGGGTTTCTTTTATCATTTCTTTTTCTTTTTCTATTTGATTCTTTTTATATACTCTCTTTTCATTTTTTATTTAATTTATATATCTTTTTTTGGAAATCATTTGCAATATGCAATATTATTTACAATTTGAAATACTGAAAGAAAACATCCAATCATCACTTGATCCTATAAATTATAGGAGCCTAACACATTGAGTAATTTATTTTCATTGGCTCCTATTTAGGTTACACTCCCAAATTTGTCTTCACATTATTGGGGTTTACCCTCTCTCAAAGCTACTAGTAATTCCCTTAAAATGTTTCATTTTAGAAACCCTAAAATATGGATTTTCAATATTTAAATACATGCTCAAATGTGTATAGAAATGGACTTCAACAAAGGGTTTCTTACTGAAATAAATTTGACAGGTGAAAACTACTTGTGGGCTCAACAATTGGACTATGAAATTTTTCTTTATGATACACAACTTGTTTTGATATAGGACATCTTGCAACACAATGCCCTAAAGGTCTTATGAAGGTCAAAAAGCACTAGTGTACATCAATCTTGTGGGTTGACTCAAGGACAAAACATTATCCTATTTACAAGGAAGATCTTGATTCACACTCACTCGAGGAAGGGTCCAAAGATGCCCCTTTGAAAGTAAATGGAATGCCTACCACGAAGGATGCACCTATTTGGGATCCTCCCTTGGATGAGTCGAAAGTTAAATGATATTGAAGAGATGCTAGTGATTTATGGGCAAACTAGAAATCCTCCTACAAAGGAGGGCTCTTCATCTATGCATAGATTGATACATCAAGGAGGTATATTCTAGAAGGTTGAATAAGATGAGATACAAGAGAAATTAACCCCCCCGAGTGTAAGGCTAATAAAAAATGGAAGGCATGGAAATGACCTTATCAAAGGCAAAGGAGGCATGAACAACAATAGTAAAGAAGAAAAAAGTTCCTTCAAGTAGCTCAACCAATTGTAATGAGGCTCATACCCTAGTTTAGTCATGCAATATTTTTATGTTTTACCATGTGAACAATTTGTCCAAATTTATACATGTAAGAAATATAAAGATAAAGTCCTTTTGAATATAAACATTTTGAACATTTTATTTAATAGAGCAAACTTTCATTTCTACTATAAATCTTGGATCATTAAATTATCTTAAAAAAAACAAACTCTTAACCAAAAAAACAACCTACTTTTACATTTTTAACTCCATAACCCTATCATACTCACCAATTTTAACGTTAAAAGTGCAACATAGGTTCGTTCTTTCGTGGGTTTACCAAGGGTTTATGTAACTCATGGGATTTGTGCAAAAGCTCCTTCGCGCCAATTCCTCTCCCACTTCATGCCTGCCTTCCCTCCCTCCATCGGTGAAGAAGCTATGTCTATTTCCGGCGGAATATCTATTCAATTCAATCTCCCGTTCATCGCTACGCGAATCCTCCGCTACAAAACGTAAATTTCTACTTGATTTCAGTGATTATCCGCCACAAGGATTACTATAATTCTGATGTTAATTTAGTCTTTGCACAATTTTGCAGAATGCTGCCTTCCAGAACCAACACGAGTGCTGTACGTGATAGCAAGAGGCTCAGAACAGTGGATTCTGGTGGGAACGCAGTCTGGATCGGTTCTTCTTCTTCCCCATCACAATCTGCCAACACTGGATTTGACTCAGCGATAACTAATGTGGGGAACGGAATCCATTCCGATGGATGGAAGATGCATTCAGAGCAAATATTGAAGGTCTCTGGACTGGAGGTTGATTCAAAGACGGACCATGAAGTATCACCTTCGAAGACGTGTACCCACGAGGGTTTTTCTAGTAATTGTGAAGACAATGTCAATGGGGAGGTGAAGAAGGATGCCCAAATACAGCTAAGTCCTCAACAAACTATGCGCATGGAAACTAATAAGGCAATAGCCAAAGCTAAGCTCGTTCAGAAGATTTGCGAAGAGAAAGTTGCAGAATCTAGAGGTAAATTGAGGTTATTTCTTTAAATGTGCTTGATACAATTTAAAAATGCTTAGAATGGACATGCAAGTTAGTGGTTGTTTGAATTTGTTGCACTAATGATATCATATTCATACCTCAAAACTATTTGAGAGCTCTTTCAAATCTACCAAGGAGGGATGGTTGTAGTCATGTTGAAAACACCATTAACCTCGCTATATGTCAGTTAGCTTGCACCCTTGCTGCCAATATTCTATGCTCATAAAATGTTTTCTTGGAAGACTTTTTATCACTTAATTTTATTGCCAATGGGATATTGGTTCAATGGTGAGAACGGTGGCTTGTTACGCCATCTAGCAGAGCTCCCAATCCAGGGAAGGTTCCCCTGCCCCCGGTGGTTTGGTCAGGGCAAGTCGTGGTTGATTTTGGCGGAACACATATTCTCAATTGTGGATTCCTAACAAAACAAATTTCTGATCCTTTCTGGGCTGTTGACAATGTATGATGGTTGACTCTATGGGTGGTGATGCTTTAAAAAGTGGCTTGGTCATACATTTTTCTTCCTGTGCAACAATGAAGCATCTCTTACAAGAAAGAAAGGTTATTTAGATTTTCTATTTCGAGAAGATGCTAGCGTGCTGTTGTTTTTAAGAAGATAGAGATAGGAATTACGAGTATAATAGAATTTAAAGATAAAATTACAAATCTTGAGATTTTTTTATTTATCAAAATGAGCAAATTCATATGCTCCTTTAACCAGGGAGCAAGTATGATCCTTTGTGCTCAAATATATCCTTGTTAATTTCGAGATATTCAACATTCCTTGTTGTAAACGTGATTTCACTGGATTTGGAAAATCAGCTTCAAGTTGGGGGAATACGATAAGCCATGGTAATATACACGCTAAGAAGGGTCCACTTTCCCATTTTATATCTTATTGGGGTCTGATTAAGTGTTGAGCTTGCCCTGAATTTACCAAAATGACACTACCAAGGCACAAACGGCTGCCATGTGCTACATATGCCCCTCAGCCAACTTGAGGGTGAAATCAATCAGCACCAATAATACTAACTGCAGTTCTGCTCACGGACAAAAGGGATCAACCATAATCTGCCAAGTTGTAATGTGCTTTCCATGTTTCATGAACCAGTCTTTGGCATAGTTTGGTCACAGACGGAGAGGCCATACGCCCTAATCTCAAAAATCTGTATTGATATCATATTAATGAATGCAATAAAATTCTATCTTTTAATATTCTCCCCACACACGCATTAAATCTTTATGGAGACAAGGTGGGTTTTTTTTCCCATTGGTTTTTTGGGTGGCATTTGAAAGCCATTGCTTAAGATGTCACATCCTTTTGAGTTATTTCACTTTCATGCACAGCATATTCTCTAAATGCAAATCTATTTCTTATCACTCTCTGGAGCTTAAGCCTAAATGGAAATCCATTTCTTATTACTCTCTCGAGCTTAAGCTTACCGTCGTGGAATTTTTGTTGTGGATTTCAGAAAAAGGCATGCCTCTTCCAAAGCTAGAAGACCTTCTTGTTGAACGGACTTGGTTGGATGCACTTCCTGGCGAGCTTCAAAAGCCTTACATGGAAAAGCTTTCAGAGTTCGTGACACAAGAAGCTAGAGGAAGGATTCACATCTATCCCCCTCCTGCTTTAATATTCAATGCTTTGAACATATGCCCATTTGACAAAGTTAAGGTTGTCATCATCGGTCAAGTATGTTTTATATCCATCTCTCTTCTACTAGAGATATTTTAGTCTTTAAATGAAATTCCTGACAGGTGTGCACTTGGCTGAAAAAAGCTGCTTACTAAGAGATTCTTTTGTATGCTTGTCATTTATAAAGTAGGTTTAGTGTAATGCTTGCTGGTTAGTATCTGCTATCAGCGACTGCAAAATTTTATTCTTAAAGAGCTGCCAATGGCATGTCCAGTGTATTCCCCAACATCAATGAGAGTCTGTGCTGGCTTGGAAATAGAGCGTCCAATCACTGTCCATTATTATTGTAATAGTCTATAGCAATTTTCTTTTTTTGGCTGTTTCAGGATCCTTACCATGGTCCAGGCCAAGCGATGGGTCTTTGTTTCTCAGTTCCAAAGGGTATAAAGATGCCTTCAAGCCTAGTAAATATATTCAAGGAGATTCAACAGGACGTGGGCTGCCCTCTTCCTACACATGGAAACTTGGAAAGATGGGCCATACAAGTATGTGTAGATGGTTTGATTTCTTTTCAAGTCTTTATTTTTAATTCACGTGTTAGGATGATTTTCTGAGGCTACCTCTCAAGAGAGGGATTTGTAAACTGTTCAAATTCTTATATTTTTATCTTTTATGTAGAATTGTGAGCTTTAATATCTGGTATTATCATCAACTCTTATGTCAAAATAGTTTTTGCCAATCCTTGAGATTTTGAATTACTGCATTGCAGATGTGCGTTTAGATATGCTCCATTTTGCTTGAATGTAGAAATTTGTTTTCTCTCCTTTGCATGCCATTTCTTCACATGAGAAATAGGATTGTCTTTTGCAGTACTCAATACAAACAGGTAGATTACGTTGAAGGACTAGCCCATGACATGTAGTTTGTCTCTTTTGACAGGGGGTTCTTTTGCTCAATACTGTGCTTACTGGTATGTTCAGAACTTTTTTCTTTTATATAGACCGTTGCTGTTTCTTACAAGTTACTCCCTATCCACACAAAAGTCAAGAAATATAGAAGATGCACATGTGGTGAGGAGAGCAGATCAAATGAATAATATATATTTATTATTTTGTTACCATTATGGAAATTACAAGGCATTTCAAAGAATGATCAACTGAATTAGTTGTTGGAATGTTCTTATGTCACCAATTTTGGTTTATAGGTCGTCAAATCACAGTTATATGGTATAGCATTCTTTGTATCCTAAATAGCTAGGATTTGTGTGTGGGGGTGCGGGGATGCCAAAGTTTGAAATCAGGGTACAGTAGGGTATGAGGGAGGTGTGTGCACAAAGTTAGGCAAAATAGTGAAAACTAAAGGCGCTGGAACCTGTGACATGAGTTATAAAAGCAAACTTTATACCACTAAACACTCTACAATTTATATGGCTATGCCGAAACTCAAAGGAAACTCAAGGGAAGGGTACATGGTTATGGGAAGTAGGAATCTTGAGGAATATTAGTTGTATAGTCTGTGTTTTGGCACTAGGTGAATCTTAAAGAAGGTTAGTAGGTGCACAATCTATATTTTGGCACTAGACACATAGGGTGGATCACTGTAATAGGTTGTTAGGATCTGACCTTTTTATGGCCACTCGACATAAAATGTCTAGAATCTAGATTAAACCTCCATATTAACTAGTTGGCCATGTTATATGTTGGTTAGAGTCTATGGATAACTTCTTGGAAAGATTCTTGTAATAGATTGGGCATGTTATATGTTGGTTAGACTCTATGGATAAGTTCTTGGAAAGGTTCTTATAATAGATCACACATAGTAGAAAATGCAAATTTGGACTTAATTTAGATCCTAGATCAGACCTTGAAAATGAGAGTACTAAGCATGGGATTAAACCATACAATCATGATTTTAGATTGTTTTGATAGAGCACCCCTCAAGTTTAGTTGAAGGCACCTTGCACCCGAATGTGGAATACATCCCCTAAGATTGGGATTCCGCATCCTTTGAGATTGGGACAGGCAACCCTTGGGATGGGGAGATGCATCTTTGGGATGAGGACACATCTTTGGGATTGGGAGGCATAGGGATATGTCTCCTAGGGTTACACATCCTTTGGAAACACAAAATTCTTTTGGTCACGTACACATTATAGGCCACCCAATGACTAAAATAAAAATAATATCTTATAAAACGCAGTGAGCTCTAATGAAATTTGAATATTATATAATAGCTTCTTCGTCTAATCATATTATAAGCCAATGAGGTCCAATGCATTGTAATGGGCATTTTTTGACTTTAATTGTATTTGATTGCAATACATGTGCACGAAACCATCATGATGTAGGTCCTTTAGTTCTCTTTCCTTTAATGAATTTATTACTAAGTGAATTGCATTTATCCATAGTCCGTTCACATGAACCTATCTCAATGCAAATCCTTTGTTTCTCTTTTTGTTAAGTTGGCATGTATATTTTGTTACCATGATGGAAGCTACACGACCATTCAAGTTAATGGGTTCTTGATTTGATGGTTAAGCTTGTGGAGTCATATTGCTATTGCCAAGGTCCAAATCCACGAGAGACATGTTATGCCCCATGTAAATTGCCTTGCTGTGTAAATAGGGCATTCCAAGTGGTTGGGGCTTGTTACCCACCAAAAGTGGGTGACCCCATAAGAGAAATTTTCTCCTAGTTATCTCTTCAGCCGACAACCAATAGCCCTTGATAGCCACTAGTGTAGCCCTTGATCAGTCATATGCCCTCTCGCCCATCTGTCGAAAGCATATGTTAGAAGGGGGGCAATCAAACCCAAAATGTATGTGTTTCATTGTGCAAATGGGTGCTTATGCTTGTTTTTCTTGGGCATCTTGGGCATGGATTATTTGGTGACTTGGAAGAAGAAAGGGCTTTGACTGTGGTTTTGTTCCCTCACCTTCAATGGGGGGGGTTAATTCTCAATCCTAGTCCCATGGGATCACCCCTATTGACCTATGGTTTCAGGAAGAGCATTACTTGGGAAACCCTAATTTTGGTAGCGTGGTTGCATTCTCCCATTCCACACTTTCACTTCCCTCTTCTCATGACAAGCCATATTTCATCACTTTCCTTCTCTGGGTCCACAAGGCATTGGCCTTGTCCCTCCCCTTTGTCCGCATAACTGGGTTGGGCTTGGAAATGTTGCCCCGGAGGTTGATGCAGCTAAAAGAACGTTAAAAGCATATCATGGCCACAAGCAAGAAGCAAAAGAAAGAACATTATAAAATGCAAAAGATGGCCGAGACATTTAATATAGGATGTGGGAAAAAACCAAACATGAGATCTACCCCTTATCATGGCCATCACCCTCATTCCTAGGGTCCCATGAGTGCCCCCACATCATTATGGAACCCATACACATCCCAACCCCTGGTGGGCGATGAACTGCCCCACCTTAATGGGGTAGTAACTACTTCACATCATACACAACATGCTCTAATTTCTTGGAGCCTCGAGCAGTAATACAAAAAAAAATCAAGAAAATGGCAAAAGGCAAATAAAGAGGGGTGGAAAATTAAAGGCTGAGGTAACTCATGTATCCACAATTGCTCCCTCCTACATTTATACACCTAATATGTGGACATCCCTCATTATTGCTATCCTTGTACTCATGGCATTTGAACTTGAGACCCCTGTAACCCCATCCGTTTCATCATAATTCACATGCCACTTATCAATTGAAGGGTGTACTAAGGACCTGTCTTTCCCCTTAGGGGCTGGGAACACCTAATAGAGTTGTTTATTAGCCACTCCTACCTAGGGAGGTAACACTATTACAAGATTAAAACCCCAAATTTGGAAGGGAAGCCCAATATGAAGTTTCAATGTGCCCTTGATTAACAAGCTTGGTTCACTTAGATGCAATAATAAATTATTGTACCCGATGGTGAGGATGCAATATTGGACATTAATTGTGATTGGCAGGTGGTTTCATCATGGGTTGGGCAACTTAATTGGGGCCCATGTCCACTAGAGGATCATATTGACACCCCAGGGGAAGCGTTGAGAGCCATAGAACTCCCATCATGTGCAGAGCATCATTTCATGCAATGGGTACCTTCAACACCCTCAACAATTTGCTCATTTCCCCACACTATTCATGAGATGATGCACTTGGACTAGCGTGCCTTGGACGACCTAGCATGCATCACGTGATTTGGCCATTGATTTAAGGCCTAGAGGAGGTTTGTCTCACCCCTTGAGACATGGCAGGGAAAACACCATTGCTAGAGCCCTTAGTATTGGAGCATTACAGGCTATTCTATCATCAGGAAACCCATGAGACATGTTCTTGTGCCCCAAACACAAATTGGGGCCCCACATGATGACTTACATGGAGACTAAGGGGTCATCCCATTGTTTGAGATTTATGGAGCCCTCTCACATGTTTTGGCACAAAGAGGACTCAACGTGGCCCTCCAATGACCCTACATGAGCATGATGTCATCATTTCGGCTTGCATTTGGATGGCTAATTCATAATTTTGTAAAGCTACTTGGTCGACTTGTGACCAAGGGATGTACCTTTCCCTTTTTTAATAATGTTGAGGGGCTTAGGCTAATAATTTGACCTAGTAGGACTCATATAAATAGAACTTCATTTGTAGTGGATCATCATCACACTTGGGAATTTTGGCCTTCTTGGCAAATTTGCACTTATTCTTGGATTGGCTATTGGATGATCTTGGATGCATTTCGATATTTGGAGCTGAATTTTGATCTTCTTTGGAGCTATCTCTTGAATTGTGGATGGATATATCACGTTGTCATCTTGTAAGTGCTTTTTGTTGAAGTTTACTCTTGAAATAATGTCTAATGTATGGAATTGTTGCAACTAGATTAATGCTATATTGTGCCCTAATTGTTGAAGATTAATTTTTGAAAGCTATTTGGTTGGCAATTGCATATGTTACTCATAGTATGACATGTGATGAATGTTCCTAGTGGTGAAAATATTGTTTTTCTCGATAAAAATCCATAATTGTTGAGTAGGTAATTGTTGAAGGTTGGTACCTAGGGCATCAATTCTTGACATCCTTAAGGACAAATTTGGCTAATCTAAAGCATTTAGGATTCCACGTTCCCAAAGGACAATGCATTGGTCCAAGCCTTTGGTGATCAACTTCAAACCTTCTCCACAATTTTTCTCTTCTAAATTTTGGTCCCCTTGAATAGGATGGCTAGGCTAGGGCATAGTGTGAATTGCATTTGAGGAAGAATTGGTGGATTATGGGAGCACGTACACCAAGCCTGGGGTCCTATCTATAAGACCTTAAAGTTTGGCAAGCATGCCTTAAGTTTCCATCCATAAATTCTCTTGCCTTAGGTGTGCCCTAAGAGGGAAACCCTAGCTTGTATTTCCTTGGCTTAGGAACTTTTTTGAGGGTTGTATGAGCATAGTACTCGGTGGAGTAAATCATAAGAAGCCCTTTCTCCTTGTCTTGATCTTGGGAGTACCTTTGTCCATGATAATTCATAAAACCCTAGGTCTTGCACAAGTGCTTTCTAGGTCTCTTAGAGGGAGTAAAGTTCCTTTAGAAGTGTCATATTATCACATAGAGCCTCTCTTGAGAGGTCCTACTTCATCACTTAGCACCATAAACCTTAGAACATCTATCAAAAGGTGATTATCATCCCACTAGGACTCCCATCGATGAAAGTCCATAAAGAGCAGGGGACATTGGTTGAGGTGACAGTGGGCCATTGTCCCATTGTTATCACCTAGTCTAGCTCTTTGTCCTATAGGCTTTCCCTCCTTAGGACCTGCTAGATTTTGTGGTAACAGCGCTATATCCAAGTTTGGGTGGAATATAAATAAATACTCCACACCCATGACTTCTTAGTTGAAGGATTCTTTGTTGAATATTGTAAGTTGGCTATGCTTCATTGTAAGAGTCCCATATCGAGGAAGGGTGCGCTTGCCTTGTTGTGACCAGTCAATTGAAATAACTATTGGAACATTCTTATGACATCAATTATGGTTTATAGGTCTTCATATTAAAGTTGTAAAGTACAACTTGCTTTTGCCCACCATAATAAGATGTAATTCTTCTAGTCATGGTACTTATTATAGAATACAATAGTTAATGAAATAGAAATAACCTCTTCTAAAAAACAATATGCTTTATTGAAGTTTTAGTAATGCAAAATATCTTCTTTGTTGTTTACAAGTAGTTGGACTGTTAAAATTGGCAACTAGGGCCAAACTCCACATGGGTCATCTTATTTATGACAACTGATATTTTTCTTGGATTTCTCTCTTCGAGAGGTGTAAGATTGATCTAAATATCATCTGATTTTGCCATGTACAAATGAAGTTATGAATTTATTTTGATTATGGTCAAATTATTAAGGTCGACCAACAAAATTATATAGGCTCAGAAGCCCAATAGTCACGTCTATTCATCCTCAACATTGCATATAAATAGAAGGTGACTTAGCCTCATTTGGACACACTCATCTTCACACTTCTCTCTCTCTCTTTCCTCATTGATTGGGTACGGATTTTTGGGCCTCTCTCTCTCCACACGTTCGAAATTTCAAGAGAGCGAAATTTCAGGAGGTCGAAATTTCAGGAGATTGAATTTTTGGACAGTTTGACCAAGCATTGACTAGCATGCGTTGACCTCCTTTGAATGTGTTTTTGTGAGGGCCATATTTGTTTGGGTAGGCCACATTTATGGGCACAAAAATCGAGGCTAAATGTTGATTGTTCACTGCAACTAGGGCTGTTTGCAGGTGCGCTATTTGACCATACTTTTACTGTGCTGAATTTCACTGTTTTGAGGACTGTTTTATCTTGCTGTTTGGAGGCCGAAGTTGATCGATTTGCTGAGGGTCATATCTGCTCCGCTGACCAACATGACTTTTTTGGTTAGGGCTCTTTTGCTACTGTTATAAATTATCAGATTTGTAAATTGTACTATCTCTCTCTGTTGAACTATTGAAGACTAAAATAAGATTTGATCAAGGGTTTCCCCACATTGGGGTTTGTCCTTGGCTGGTGCCACATCTTGTGTCCTCTTGTCTTGGCTTGTCTTCTACTGTTTATGTTTATGTTCTATCTACATTTTACTATCATGTTGATGTGATTGCTAATCTGAATATTGATATTGGGCTAATAAAGAAATTGAACTAAAATTGCTCTAAAGCATAGAACATACCATTGTTGCCTAAAATTCACATGGTATCAGCGTTGAGGTGAAGGCAAAGCCCAAGCAGGAGTGAAAGAGCAATCACGAAAGACAGTTGGACAGGGACTCAAGGTTCAATGGGTTCCTCATCCTACTTCCCGGCTGAAGACAAGCTCCGTGATAAATCTGACTATCATGGATGGAAGATGTCCCTTGATTTGACCTTGGAAGAAAAAGAAGCGATGGACTATGTGCAGGGTAAAATCCTTGAACCTTCCTCAAATGCACCGACTGCTACAAAGACCAAGTACAATAGGGCTGAAGTTAAAGCAAAGAAGATTATCAGGGATTCCATTGACAAGCATCTGGTGGCCTACATCTCCGAATTGAAGACCTCCAAGGAGATCTACGACAGGTTGGTCGACATGTTCAAGGTTATTAATGCTAATCAAATTCTATTTCTCAAGAATAAGTTGAAGGGCAAGGACGAGGATATTCAATCCTATTTCTTGAGGATTACTGAGATCAAGAATGATCTACTCTCGATTGGAGAAGTCATTCCCGACAGGGAACTTACTCTCACCACCCTTAGAGGACTCCCACCTGAGTGGTAATGTATTTAGAAACATCGTCCTCAATAATGATCGAATTCCAGGGTTTGAAGAATTGATGTGGAGATGCATTCAAGAAGAAACAAGAATGGTGGAGCAAAAAATGCCTTCTAATAGAAACAACCCCACTGCATTCTCCGCTCATGCCAAAAGGAGAAATGATGCAGGGTCTAAAGGTCATTTCCATGGAAAGCCTGGATCTAAGAGAGGAAGGAAGGGCAGGTGCTTTGTTTGCAATAAGTTTGGCCATTATGCAAGGCGGTGTCCAAATAGAAGGGATACATCGCATGATGATGATCACAATCATTCCAAGGGCAACTTTAACAACAACGATCAAATGAATGGTAGGTCCAATGGCAAAGGAAAAAGGAATGTGGGACATCAAGGAAATGGTCGACCCTCCAAGAAATCAAGGAACTCCAGGTATGAAGAATCAAATGCTGTTAACAATAAGCAAAAAGAGTACTATCTTATGTCGACCCTCTCCATTGCCTCTCCTCCAGACACTTTGGGAAATTGGCTGATTGATAGTGGTGCCTCAAGGTACTTCACCGAATACAAGGAAGCCCTCTCTAATTTGATAGAAAATGAGACAAACTTGGAGATCATCCTTGGAGACGATGCCACATATTCCGTGAAGGGAGTAGGGAATGTTACCCTTCAATTGAATCAAGGTAACACTATTCATTTGCAAGAAGTACTATATGTACCTGATCTCAAGAAGAACCCGGTGTCCATTTCAGCCATGGAGGACAAAGGATTCAAGGTGGCATTCATCGATGGAAAGGTACGTGTTTGGAAAGAAGATTTTAAAGATGCTTTTACTCTTGGGTTCAGGGTTGACACTTTGTATCAAGTTGGAGGAAGTCCATTGGGAGCCATGTCTTGCGACACATCTATACAATCTGAACTATGGCACCAGATGTTTGCCCATCTTCAAGGCCCTACCTGATGTGAGACAGATGGTGACAGGTATGCCCGAGTTCAAAGTAGAGCATGATGGTGTATGTTTGGGATGTGCCGAAGGAAAACTTACAAGGGGACCATTCCCCTCAAGTAATAACAAAACCACAAATATATTGCAATTGATCCACTCTGACGTATTTGGTATGATGCCTGTAAACTCTTTGGGAGGATACTTATATTATCTCACCTTTACGGATGATTATTCTCGCAAGACCTGGATCTACTTCTTGAAGAAGAAGGATGAAGTGTTCACCTGGTTCCGACACTTTAAAGCCTTTATTGAAAATCAATTCGAGAAGAAAATCAAGATATTGAGGACTAATAATGGGATTGAGTTCGAATCCAATGAATTCCAAGATTATTTCAGGGAAGCTGGCATTAAGAGGGAGACTACAACGCCATACTTCATGATCAAGGCCTCCCGAATTTCCTATGGGCTGAAGCTGCAAATACTGCTGTGTATGTTCAAAACCGATGCCCTCATCAAGCATTGGACTCCAAGGCTCTCGAAGAAATGTTCACTGGTAAGAAACCCGATGTCTCTCATTTTAGAATTTTTGGAAGTCCCATATATTTTCATGTGCCGAAAGAGAAAAGAAGCAAATTGGGTGCATCTGGGAAGAAAGGAATCTTTGTGGGCTATAGTGAAAATTCTAAGGGATATAGAATTTATGTGGCTGATCAAAAGGAAGTTGAGATAAGTCATGATGTCACCTTCGACGAAGATATCGCGCTCAGGAAGACCAACAACCTTCCTATCCTAAGAAGAAGTTGACACCGGAAATCAGGGTGCAAAAGAAGACAAAACAATGGATGATGTTGATGAACCTATGGATCCTATTGATCCTCCTCATGAGCCCTCCTCAAAAAGGAGACCCTCATGGCTTAGGGAGACTCTCGAAGATGCCGAGAGACACATTGTGCCAAGGGGGACTTTCTGTGAAAGCAAGAAGTCGAACAGGTATCAAGGGTATTTGACCACCATGAGCACTATCATTCAAAATAAGCCTTCATCATTCGAAGAAGCCGTGAAGCATCAAGTATGGAAGGATGCTATGAATGAAGAATACGAGTCAATTATGAAAAATGATGTTTGGGATGTGGTCCCTAGACCCCAGGACAAATCGGTTGTCACCTCTAAGTGCCTCTACAAAATCAAGCATGGAGCTGATGGAAGTGTAGGCCCTGTCATTCACAAATGTAAGAAGGAGTTGGCTTCTCAATTTGAGATGAAGGACCTAGGACCGATGCACTATTTCCTAGGGTTGGAGGTTTGGCAAAAGCTAGGTGAAATTTTCCTCTCTCAAGGAAAATATGTTGTGAAGATATTGGAAAGATTTGGGATGGTGGACTACAAGCCTGTGACTACTTCGATGGAACTTAACTTTAAGAAGTTATGTGGTAGTGCTGTTGGACCTGAATTGGGAAATGCTTCCGAGTATCGTCAACTCATAGGAGCATTGATGTTCTTGGTGAACTCTCGTTCAGACATATGCCTTGCAGTTAACACATTGAGCCAATATATGGTTGAGCCTCATCATATACATTGGATTGGTGCCAAGAATCTTCTGAGATATCTTCGAGGCACAATCACTCATGGACTGAGATACATTGCTGGAGATGTGAGGCTACATGGTTATTTTGATGCTGATTGGGTTGGTAGTGTGGTGGATCGCAAGAGCACTTTTGGATGTTGTTTTTCTTTGGGTTCTGCTTTGATATCCTGGATGAGCAGGAAGCAGAAATCGGTTGCCTTGAGCACCGTCGAGGCCGAATACATAGCTGCTAGTATGGCCTCTTGTGAAGCTGTTTGGTTGAGTAAGCTCTTTTGTGAGTTGTTTCGACATGTGTTGGATAACATTGTGATCCTCTGCGACAACTAGAGTGGGATCCGATTATCAGAGAATCCTGTGTTTCATGATCGCTCCAAGCATATAGATATCAGGTACCACTTTATCCGAGATATGGTACAACGAGGAGCAATAAGGCTCCATCACATTGGGACTGATGAGCAGGTCGCTGATATTTTGACAAAGCCCCTGGGGAAGGTCAAGTTCTTGGCCTTCTGAGAACGACTTGGAGTCGTGGAGAGACCCTCTTATGAGGGTGCAGTATGAGATGGACATTGAGCTCTGGGAGCTCTGGGGGGCTTGGGGTACTTCTTGGAGCGATGAGAAACCATAGGGTGAGTGGTTTAGCCTTCCCCTAGTGGTTTGTTGTGTACAGGTGAGTGGTTCGGCCTTCCCCTGCGATACCTCTTGGCGACATGTAGGCAATATGAGTGGTTCATCCTTCTCTTGCTGAGACATCCTACCCATGCAGTTTGGGACTCATGGGAAGTTCCTCTCATTTGGCTAATGAGTAGGGAAATGCGGATAGGGACCATAGTACTACCGATGGACGCATTGTGTACTATCGTACTCCCTATGCTAGGATTATCGATCAATTGGAACTGACTTCGGGTCAGTAAGAGTGGTATGAGACAGTCTCTTTTGATTGGAACTGACTTCGGGTCAGTAAGAGTGGTCTGACACACTCTCCTTTGATTGGGATTGACTTCGGGTCAGTAGAGAATGGTATGATACATTCTCAATCACTTCTTCTTCATAGTTCAACAGAGTAGAGCAGAGCAGTGCATTGATGGCAGAGATATTACAGATTGGCAGATGGATTAGCAGATGGAGTTCTCCCTATTTGAGAGGGAGTGTTAAAATTGGCAACTAGGGCCAAACTCCACGTGGGTCATCTTATTTATGATATCTTATATTTTTCTTGGATTCCTCTCTCCGAGAGGTGTAGGATTGATCTAAAGATATCCGATTTTGACATGTACAAATGAAGTTATGAATTTATTTTGATTATGGTCAAATTGTCAAGGTTGGCCAACAAACTTATGTAGGCTCAGAAGCCTAACAATCATGTCTATTCATCCTCAATGTTGCATATAAATAGAAGGTGACTTAGCCTCATTTGGACACATTCATCTTCACACTCTCTCTCTCTCTCTCTCCTCATTAATTGGGTATGGATTTCTGGGCTTCTCTCTCTCCACATGTCCGAAATTTCAGGACGCTGAAATTTTAGGAGAGCAAAATCTTAGAAGACTGAATTTTTGGATAGTTTGACCAAGCGTTGACCTCCTTTGATTGCGTTTTTGTGAGGGCTATCTTTGTTTGTACAGGCCACATTTTTGGGCACAAAAATCGAGGCTAAATGTTGACTATTGACCAACGTTGATTGTAGCTAGGGTTGACCGCAGGTGGGCTGTTTGACCAGACGTTGATTGGGCTGAATTTCATCGTTTTGAGGGCTGTTTTATCTTGTTGTTTGGAGGCTGAAGTTGACTGATTTTCTGAGGGTCAAATCTGCCCTGTTGACCAGCATTGACGTTTTTGGTTAGGGCTCTTTTGTTGCTATTATAAATTATCAGATTTGTAAATTGTACTATCTCTCTCTACTGAACTATTGAAGACTCAAAAAAGATTTGATCAAGGGTTTCCCCACATTGGGGTTTGTCCTTGGCTGGTGCCACATCTTGTGTTCTCTTGTCTTGGCTTGCCTTTTGCTGCTTATGTTCGTGTTATATATGCTTTTACTATCATGTTGATGTGATTGCTAATATGAATATTGATACCGGGCTAATAAAGAAATTGAAGTAAAATTGCCCTAAAGCATAGAAGATACCATTGTTTCCTAAAATTCACATGGACACTATTTTAATTTGATCATAGGCCAACAAGGCTAAACATACTATCAATTGACATTCTTTGACTTTAATTGCATTTAGTTGTAGTATATGCACATGAGCCTATCACAATGAAGGTCCTTTATTTCTCTTTTGGTTAAGTTGATGGCATTTTTTTCCATAAATCTATTGGTTTTCCTAAATTTAGACTTGTCTACATTGTGAGTTCTTATGCCCCTATGATATTTGTGAGATGGGGCTTTCTTTGTCCCAATTTTGTCAAGGTTACGTCTTCCCAAGTTTCAAACTTTATCGTAATTTTGGTCATTCGTGGTTGCTTACAGTTCATTGGGTAGGTACATGATTCTTGAAACATCTTCAGTGACCTTCTAAGGGTTCAATGACTATCCTCAACTCCATCTTTCTCTACCTTTTCACACACAAGGTGTATAAGTTTTTACATTGAAAAACAATGAATCTTTTATTGGATTGGCATAAACAACTTGTTGCATCCCCAATATAAATAGCTGAGCTATTCTTGTGCATAAGGCTGCTATACTCCGAACAAGAAGGCGAAGGAAATGTGGATGAGTTACTAATGAGTGCCATTGAAGAAAATGAGAAATTACGAAAGAATATTATTTCTCTCAAAGTAGAAAAGGAGGAAGCAAAAAGGAGGGAAGATTTATTGAACAATAAACTAAAAGAGAAAGAAGAGATTTGCGAAAAATGTGAAACTGAAATTGTTTCACTAAGAAAAGAATTGGATCAAGTTAAAAGGAGTTGGCAAAGCTCTCAAACACTTGATAACATCCTTAATGCTCAAAGACCTCAATATGACAAATCTGGGATTGGCTTCAAAGGAGAATCATCAAGTACAAAGGAGAATGTGAATAAGGAAATCCAAAGAAGCTATGCTGACATTCTTTCTAGTCATCCAAAAGAAGAGAAGTCATCTCACCAAGAACAAAAGTTCACCTTTATCAATCCAAGGAATGAAGGAAGGACAACTCCAAGGAAGAATACTACCTCAAGTCAAGGCTATTCTAACAGGTACCAAACAATCTTTCTTGGTTATTGTTTTTATTGTAAAAACTTTGGTCATCAAGCCAAGCATTGCAAGGCTCGTAAGGACAATGCTTCAAGAAATAAGAATCAACAAAGAAAGCCACTTGGCCTCAAAGAACAAGGACAAATCAAGACTTACAACTCTTTTGATCCTTTGGCTAAGTATGATCCAAGTTGCTCATTATGTAATGATTATGGTCATGATGAACAAAATTGTCCATTCAAAAGGGAAGATCTACAAAAGGATGAACCCGCTATTGATAAATGTGGCCTAGCCCTATGTGCTCATAGTGATGAAAATCAATGGTTCGTAGACAGTGGATGTTCAAGACACATGTCAGGTGACCGAAAGAAATTTACCTCCTTAATCAAGAAAGATGGAAATGTGTCTTTTGGAAGTGGATCTGCCAAGATAGTTGGAAAAGGAACTGTTGCTCTCATCAATGGAAAAGGAAAAGCCCAAAATGCATTGTTGGTGGAAGGACTCAAACACAATCTTTTGAGTGTGAGCCAACTTTGTGATCAAGGACACAAGGTTGTCTTTAGTACGAAAGATTGTGAGATAAGGAGCTCCTCCTCAGGTGAACTTATAGCTAAAGGAATAAGAACACCAGATAATGTATACATTTTGAACAAAATTCAAGAAAATAAATGTTATGTAAGTCGAGTAGATGAAAGTTGGCTATGGCACAAACGATTGGGACATATAAGCTTTGATAACTTGATCAATATCAACAAAACAAATGCAGTAAGGGACATTCCAAAAATCATCAAGTCGGATCAAGTTGTTTGTGGACCATGTCAACATGGAAAACAAACAAGAATCAATTTCAAAACTAAGGAGGTCTCTGCATCAAAACTTTTGGAAATCATACATGCAGATTTATGTGGACCAACCAGAACTCCAACTCTACAAGGTGAAATGTATTTTGCTTTATTTGTTGATGACTATACTAGAATGATGTGGGTATACTTTATAAAATTCAAATCCAAAGCTTTTGAATGTTTCAAAATTTTTAAAGCTCTAGTAGAAAATGAGAAAGAATCAAAGATTAAATGCCTTAGAACAGATAGAGGAGGAGAATTTACTTCAAAAGAATTTGATGAATTTTGTAAAGTGCATGGAATCAAAAGAGAGCTCTCTGTTGCTAGAACTCCCAAACAAAATGGAGTAGTAGAAAGAAGAAACCGAACTGTACAAGAGATGGCAAGAACAATTCTACTAGCAACTGATTTGTAGCCCAAGTTTTGGAAAGAAGTAGTCGGGACAATAGTTTATACCTTGAATCGAACTCAACTAAGACCAAATAACGACAAGACACCATACGAACTAAGGAAAGGGAGACCTTCTTCGGTTAAGTACTTCAGAATCTTTGGAAGCAAATGTTTTATGAAGATCAATGATGACTCACCAGGAAAATTTGATTCTCGGGTTGATGAAGGAATACTCCTTGGATATTCTACAAGAAGCAAAGCTTACAAATGCTACAATAATCGACTACGAAAAATAGTAGAAAACATTGATGTAAAAATTGACAAAGCCCTTCCAGAAAAAGAAATTGAAGTCCATGAAGAAGATCCTATCCTTGAAGAATTCGAAGAAGAATAGTCAGCAAAAGAGGAAAAAGATCAAGAAAAAAAAGAACCATCTCAAACTCCTTGAAAAGTGAAATTCCTTCAAAAACATCATCTAGAAGAGAAGATTATTGGCAATGTAGATGAGGGAATACAAACCCGAAGAAGGATAACAAGTACACCAAGGAAAGATGATGTTGCTCTCTTATCTATGGTATAACTAGAAACATCTACTCAAGCAAGGATACTCATTGGGTGGAAGCCATGGAAGAAGAAATGTCTCAAATCGAGAAGAATGAGACATGGGAGCTAGTACCTCGTCCAAAAGATAAAATATAATTGGAACCAAGTGGGTGTTCAAAAACAAAATGAATGAAGATGGAAAAATCATCATAAATAAGGCAAGGCTTGTTTGTAAAGGTTATTCACAAATTGAAGGAATCGACTTTGAAGAAACCTTTGCACCAGTAGCTCGTATGGAAGCTATAAGGATGTTTTTCGCATTTGCTTGCTCAAAAGGATTCAAAATCTATCAAATGGATGTAAAATAAACATTTCTGAATGGTGAACTCAAGGAAGAAGTCTACATGGAGCGACCAAAAGGGTTTAATCTAGCAGAAGGAAAAGACTTTGTATGTAAGTTGAAAAAGGCATTATATGGGTTGAAACAAGCTCTTAGAGCTTGGTACGCAAGATTGGATCACTATCTACAACAACAAGGCTTCAAAAAGGGGGTGCCAACAAGTAATCTCTACATGAAGATGGACAAGGATAAATTACTAGTCACTCTTGTATATGTTGATGATCTGATTTTTGCTAGCATTGATGATGAAATGAGCCATGAGTTTGCTTAAAATATGTCAAAAGTGTTCAAAATGTCAATGATTGGTGAGTTATCTTACTTCCTTGGACTACAAGTATCTCAAACCACAACAGGCATGTTCATATCTCAACCAAAATATCTTAAAGACATGCTTAAAAGATATGGGATGGAAGAATGTGCACTTATGAGCACACCAATGACCACAGGCTGCAAATTGAGCAAAGATGTTGAATCCCCCTCTGTAGATGGAACTCTTTACAGGTCAATAATTGGAGCTCTCCTATACTTAACTGCTACAAGACCCGACATTATGCAAGCAGTAGGAATGATGGGAAGATTTCAATAAGCTCTTAAGCAATCCCATTTGTTGGATGTGAAAAGAATTCTCAAATACTTGAAAGGAACTCCTGACTTTGGTCTTTGGTATCCCAAAAGCACAACTCTTATAGTGACAACTTACACCGATGCTGATTGGGCTAGAAGCGTGGATGATCAAAAAAGTACCAGTGGAAATGCATTGTTCATGGGAGATTGTCTAATATCTTGGCTTAGCGAAAAACAATCATCTATATCTCTTTCCACAGCTGAAGCCGAATATATAGTTGCTGCAGATTGTTGTACACAGATACTATGGATGAAGGAAGCTTTGAAGGATGTCAACATAGAAACTAAACAACCAATCACCATCTATTGTGACAACACTAGTGCCATCAGTCTCTCAAAGAATCCAATCATGCACTCAAAGACCAAACATATTCCAATCAAATATCACTTTCTCTGTGAACAGGTCGCTAAATAAAACATCAAGTTGGAGTACATCAATACAAAAGAACAAATTGCAGATATCTTCACAAAGCCTCTTCCACGAGAAGCATTTGAACACCTTCGCCAAAAGATGGGGGTTATTGCTCTTACATCACATTAAATTTTCTTCATAGGAGTAGGACAGGATGTCAGGGGGGAGCATCACGACAAAGAAATCAGTTTGATAGGGGGAGTACTTGGCCACCCCATTTGCCATTGATGTCAAAGGGGGAGAGGATGTCGAGATATTTCCATGAATGACAAAGAGGGAGACTGTTGGTCAATAATTGTCATTGATGAAATATAACTCTCTTGATGGATATTGATTTGATGACATATGATGTCATGGATGGAAGTCACCAAGGATCACATGAAAACTTGGAGCCATGATGATATGACACACTATGATGAGGATTGTCTGCACAAATATTCATGCATAGTCAACAAAACAATTAAATCTGGACACCTTGAAGGCATCCTCTCAAAATGAACTATAAACCATTTGAAAGAGGATTGTTTCCCCTTTCCAACAAGCCCTCACACGACTCAAAAATCTTGGTGGTTAGAGAGAAATCGATTTTTTTAAGACAAAATATAATTATTTATTTATGGAGTTGACCTGTACTTAGTCTCTCATGTCGGCTTGCCTATAGGAGTCATGTCTTTTCACATTGGCACCAAAATCACTATATATATGGATGCTCGGACATGACTTTTCTCATCAAGAATTTGGTGAAAAATACAATGAAACATAACTATAGCTCACAACTCGTGAACTTGGAGGAATAAAGTATAGGAGACTTGGGTTAGAAAAAGGACGAGTTTACTTGATATCTGAAGCAGACAAGGCTGTAGGAGCTCGTACAGGCAACCACACTTAGCAACGCATAACTCGGATCAGGTGCAGTCCTTTTATGGCTCAAACCTTTTGTAAAAGCTCAGATTTCTTGCACTGAACCACAGTAATTCTCACCGCAGGTAGCAACAAAATTCCCTTTTCGGATCTGTGACTGTGTCTCATTGTAGAGAACTTTGGACTTGTGATTGTGGCTCATTAAAGTGAACTTCGGACCTGTGACTGTGTCTCATTGCAGGATCATTACAGTGATCTCTCGGATTGGTGGCAAGGCCTGTACCTCGGGTCTGTGGCTTTATACCTTAGATTGGGCATCTCTTTCTATACGATGACTGTATAAAAGAATCTCAGATTGGGTAGTGTATCAATTGTTGCATTGTGAACTAGGCAGTGGTGCTTTCGCATAGGGTGCTCTCAAAGTTTGAGACTGTGGCAATTGACACTTCGGACTGTGGGGTGTTCTAAGACAAGTGCTGTCTATTATATCCTTTGTGAACCGGGTAGTAGTGTATCTTCGACTGTGGGTGTTGGTATATCCTCTTGGACTGGGCAGTGTTGAAGTTCGAACTATAAAATGTTTTGAAGACCAGAACTGTGGCATGCATTGGAGACCTTGATCTCTGGGATAAAACTTTGGACAATAGCAGATTCCTCCACCTCAGTAAGCAACAAGCAGTGGCACAAGTAGTGATGGATTAAGTGAAGTAAAGCAAGTGGACAAATGAAGTTGACATTGAAGATTGAAATCGACAACATAGTAAGATGATCTCATTGATGGCAATCAAGTAAGTACATTTTGCATTTTCAATTAAAATAAGACAAGGCAACATGATTGGCGTCCTTGGAGTTGGTGCTCCTAAACGCAAGGTTGGAGCCTGGGTTAAGATAGGGTCGAAGCCTCATCAAGTCCAAGTTGGTGCTTGACAAACATTCATCATTTATTGTATTCAATCTTTTCTATACTTAATAAAATCATTATTATACATTTCTCTGATTAAATTGTGAAGAATCTAACTGGTAAAAATAACAATTGAAAATAAATACTGATTCACCCCCCTCTCAGTATTTCCAACACAATGTCCTTCTTGGAAATTGATCTAGGGCTACTTTGAGCACCTACTTGTTGCCCTCCGACAACCTTAAGATACCCAATCACAATCTGCCCAACTTGGACCTTCTATCCACTAGCAACAAAATAACAACACATCAACACATACCTTCTTGAGCTGGTGCATTTGCTGTAGGTTCTACTGCCTGGTTAGAGCTGAGATTAGTCCACGTCAACCCTAATTTTCTTGCCTCAAAACACTCCTATAGCTGCGAGCTTCCTCCATTAACTTGCTGCTCCCATACGCTAGCTCCAAGGGTGACCCACTCTTGGTTTTAGGCCTTTCGAACCCTGCTAACAACCTCCTTTAGACCTTGGCACAAGCTTGGGTGCAAAGCCAACATGCTGGGGTTCTTACCCCACAAAGCCATTTGTGGCCCCAATTCCTCCAAAACCCTGAACCCTAGGGCTTGGAGTACCTCCCAAGCTACAAGTTTCAACACTCTTAGTGAGGGACGTACCTCCAAGACTATGAAGTAACTCGTCATCACTATCACTGCTGGTGACACTAGCCCAACTCTAGCAAACCTTGAAACATGGATTGTGCCCTCCTCAGAAATGTTATTGCCACTAGGAGCCTCTTGCTTCTTCTTCTCCTGAAATGTTTTCAGGCCATTCCATGATTCCTTCTTGCTAGTTGTAGAAGCACCCTTGCTCCCCACTGACCACACACTCTTCTTGGGCTGCACATTCTCCCTCTGAACTTGCAAAATCCTTTTAGAACTCGACTCCCTTTCAACCCCTGGAATTTGGACCTTCTCTTCCTTCTTCTTTTCATGATCTATAGGCTTGCTCGTTAACCTATATAGACCATGCTCCCTAACTCCAATCACAACACCTGTGGAGCTAGAGCCTCTGGGCCTGAGTCTCGCCTTTCCACCTTGGAACAACGCCTCAAATCCTTTTTGCTTGATCCCTGAGACAGACAACACATTATATCTGAGCTTTGGTACAAACAATACATCCTAAACTCACATCAACTGGCTTGACTCCATCCTGAATGGCATGACACTTGATCCCTTGATCTCTTTCTAATGCCCAACACCATGTGCAACTTTGAGTCCCACTCAGCTAGAGTCTCGAACACATCCTGCGAACCTGTCATGTGCTTTGACGCACCACTGTCCATGTACCATGCAGCCTTGTCGATGGTACCCTGAGAGAAATGAGAGATCAAAGCAAAGTCCTCACTCTCCAATCTCCTGGAGAGATCATCAATCTCGGTAGAAGTGGCGACACCTACAACTTGCTTCCCCTTCTTCTTCTCATCATCTCCCTGCTTCTTCCTCGGACACTTCATCGAATAATGACCATACTTGCCGCAGTTGAAACACTTAATCTTACTCAAGTCCTTCTTTTGCTTGCCCTTCATTCTCGCTGCAAGAGCCATGTCATCATCAAAAGCCTTCTTGTTCGGATGAAGATCCTCATCTCACAATTCTTCCTGAATGAAGTCATCCCACAACCTGTTCCAGTCTGACAACTTGTCCCTAGCAATGATCCCCTTGATGAACGACTTCCACTCTGGAGTAAACCCCTTCAAGGCAATCCTCACCATCTCAAAATTTGAAACAGTCTCACCGATGGCGGCAAGCTCATCTCGAATCTGAGATAACCTCGTTAGATACGAAGTCACCTCTTCACCTTGTATCATTTTGGTGGCCTTCAACTTATCCTGTAACAACAATACATGGTTCTCGTTTTTATTCTGGAACAGATTTTGAAGAGCTTCCCACATTTCATGGGTAGTGTTCTTCCCAGACATATGAGGTATTAAGGAATCCTTGACACCATCTAAGATGATCAACTTTGCCTTCGTATCCAACTCTTCGTACACTTCCAACTCCTTAGGGTCAATCAACTTCTTGAGCGCTTTCTCAGAAAAGTCCCAGATCTTGTTCACCATCAGAACACACTTGATCCTTTCCTTCCATGTACTATAGTTGGACAACCCTTCCAACCTATCCTCATATCGTAGACCAACCGACAACTTCGATATTGCTGTGAGCTCTTCAACAACAATGTAACCAACTCCCTCTTAAGCTGTACTTCGTTGTGCACACTTTGATTCACTGGCCCTTCAAAGTAGCTCTAATACCATGTTGTTTTTCCACGGTACTGGAATCTAGGCTAGGGTCTCAGAACCACTAACACTACCAATCCAAATACCACAACAAACTACTTTGCACAATAGAACAAAATACAACAATAAATCTACTAGTGCACAAAATATAGGCAACTTTTTGCAATTTTCAACAACCCAACTTCGTTATATTAACAAACTGTAATACAATTGTTTAGGGCTCCCATACGATGGATAATGGCCCTCATACATCCACTAATACAAGAATACAAGAACAATAAACACTAATTGTCTAGCTGATGTAGATCTTAGTCCAAGTTTCCTTGATCATACCTTGAACACAACTGTTGGTCCATCTGCTCCCAATTCGCAGCACTTGCCTCTATCAATGGTCTCGCTCCTTTAGTTCACTGAACATGGCTTCTCCAACTGCTCTCTAATTGATTGTTAGTCCTTCAATGCATCAACACATAGAGACTCTTGTTGAGTTGTTCACAACTCCGTTTGTGAACAACTCTCAACTGCCCACTGCTGCTCCTTAGCTCCTTTGGGACTTCTTCCCTCTAATGCCTTCCTACGCTGCTCCAATGAAGACAAACTTTAAGTTGGAGGGATGCTACCTATCATTGCAAGATGTCCTTCTCCAACAATGAACTTGGGCTGACTCTCTTAGCTATTCTTTGTCCTTCAAGCTGTCAACACTAGAGCCTCCAACCTTCACCCTCCTTACAACTGTCGATGTCCTTCTTGGCAACTGATCTAGGGCTACCTTGAGCACCTACTTGTTGCCCTCCAACAACCTTAAGATGCCCAATCACAATTTGTCCAATCTGGACCCTGTAGCAACAAAACAACTCGACACCTCAACACATACCTTCTTGAGTTGGTGCATCTGTTGTAGGTTCTGTTGCTTGATTAGGGCTGATATCTGTCCATGTCAACCCTAATTTTTTTGCCTCAAAACCCTCCTACAATTGCGACCTTCCTCCATTAACTCACTGCGCCCATACACTGGCTCTAAGGGTGATCTGCTCTTAGTTTTAAGCCTTTCGGCCCCTCCAAACAACCTCCTTCAAACCTTGACACCTTTTGTAGTCACTTCAGGGATATGTGGCCTATATAAACAGAGAAAGAACCACTCAAAACTTGCCCAACCAACCTAGAAGTTTTCCTAGGATACTTGGCTTCACTTTTGATCACTTAACCCTCAAACAATCATGAAAAGACACCCAAACAAGCTCTCTTCTCTTTCGCTAAGGTCTCCTTAGATCCGCGTCCACATGAGATGATATGTTTCTATGTTTGTTGCTCTTTGGATGTGTGCTAATGACCTCAATGACTCATTCTTTTATATGTTTCTCCTTGGGCCTCAACAAATTGCTTTAGGGCACTCTTCTAAGTCAACCGACTTGTCTTTTGTGCCACCAACCCTCTTGGAAACACATAAAAAACTATTATCTCCCAAACTATATGTCTTTTCTTGCTCTTCTTTGCGGCCCCTAGCTCCTTTCAGGGTCCTCTACAATCTCCAAGGGTTACATGTCCAAAACTCCTAGCGGTTCCACACCCACAAGCTTGGGTGCAAAGCCCACATGCTTGGGTTCTTAGCCCACAAAGCCATTTGTGGTGCTAATTACTTTAAAACCTCAAAACCTATGGCTTTAATTACTTCCCAAGCTACAAATCTCAACACAAACAAGTTCGTGTATTTGAGATGGGTGACTATGAAATGGGCATGTTTTTAGGATTGGCAAGAATTTGTGCAATGACAAAATTGTTGTGCCATCCTTCTTTGCTCTTTTGTTAATGGCAAATTCACTAAATTATATTCTCTGGTTTATCTTTGGCTATCAAGCTTTTGTTGTTATGTTTTTAGGTAGTGTTACGCCTTATATTGCATTTCCACATTGTGATTTGCATCACAGTAGTGGAGCTTGCTAGTAGTACCTTGGAGATTTTGATGAACTTGGGGAATATACACCTTCTTGAAACCCCTTCCCTTATTGGATTTTGATCATTTGATGGGATTGTTACCCCCCAAATTGTGGGTAACCCATAGGAGAATTTTTTTTCTCCTCCTTGGACAACCAACCGACCAATCAACGACCCTATTTGATCAACACAACACAATGCTAATATCCTCCACTTCTTGCTTTGGTCAAATCTCTCTCTCCCATTTGGAATTCCTTCTTAAAGGAAGGTAGTGTTGACAGTAGTAGCAAGTAAGGTCATCTTTGACTTGTGCCTTAGTCAAAAAGACCGTAAGCACTCTTTCTTTAGCATGCACAAGTTCCTATAAGTAAGGACGAGTTTCTAAAATTTAGGATGAGTTCATGAGGTAGTTTAAATCACGTGTATAGTTGGAGGCTCAGTTGTTTGTCTCCTAGTGCGAGTTATCTTTGGAAAAGGACAAGCAAGTGAGCTTTAATTTCTAATTGAGGCAGGAAGAGTTACATGAGTCTAAGTTAACTTAGCAATCACAAGTCTGAGTTCCCAAAATAAACCTGCTAGATTTAGCTGATGGAAATTGCTTATGAGGATGAAGGCACATAATTGAATTATTGTTCTTGTATGCACGAGATTGTGTGCGTGAGAGGCTTGTTAGGAGAGTGTGTAAGCAGAATCCTATATGCAAAAAGTGAAGGAGAGAATTTTTGCTTGCAGATCTAGGATTTAGGAGGATCCTAAATAATAGGAGCCCAAATCTATGCTAGGATATAAGAGACTTTCTGTGCTAGAAGATAAGGGAAGAGAAACAATGCAAGCAAGAGCTGGATCAGGATTGTGTGCAGGGTGTTCAAGTTTAGTTTAAGCAGGGAAAACATGTGTGTTTCTAGTAAGACTGTATTCCCTTGTAAGAGATCCATTGCTCAAATTATCTCAATAAAATCTACAACTAGTAGAGGGTTTTCCCTAGAAAAATCTTGTGTTTTTGCTATCGTGTGACTATGTTTTATTTCTGTTCTATTCCATTGCAAATTGGTAGAAAATTCCTCTGTCTTGGTGCAACAATTAGTTTTAGATTTGTTCACTACAACAGGTGCAGAATTTCAAGGAAATTCTACATGGTATCAGAGCAAGGAACAGAATAAAGACCAACACAAGTTGCTTGGCACATCCAAGTGCAACATCATAAGGAGAATCTCTCTGAAATAGCTGCAGCCTAAAAGAGCCTAGCGAAGTGGAGAAGAGCACTGGTTTTGGTTTGTTTTTTCTTGTGAATGATTAGGTCGAGATAGGCAGGAGCAGGAAGCATGGAAGAGGAGAATTTTGGGCAGTGTTTTTGTGCACTATTTGTGGTGCAAACACCTTGCAAAATAGGACAAGTTTTTGAAACACTTTGATCAATTCTTCTTATTATTCTTCAAAAGTTCAACAGAGAGAGAGTACAATATACAAAATTCACTTGCCTAATCACAGTCAAATATGTCCAGTCAAATTGTAGTCAACAGGATTCCCTAACCAGAAAGTCAATGTTGGTCAACTTAGCAGAATTACACCTCCAGATCAGCTTGGTTAAACCCAGTCAATTCGGCCTCCAAGGACAGTCGAATCAGCGCAAAACTGTCCCGAAAACATCAGTCAAACTTGATCAATGTAGAGTCAAACTTGTGGTCAATGCTGGTCAAACAATTCAAAATGCCTCGAAATTTGTGCCCAGAAATGCGGCCTGCCCAAACAAAATTTTCTCCAAGAAAATTGCAATCAAACAAGGTCAACTGTTGCCCAGTCAACGCTGGTCAAACCTTTTGCAATTTGGTCAACGCATGAAACAAAAAATCATAGATTGTCCTTCACACGTGTGGAGGAGAGAGGCTGCCCAGAAATCCGTACACCCAATCAAATGAGGAGAGAGAGATATGTGAGTGATGAATGATGTCCAAATGAGGTAGATGCTCCTTCTATTTATATGCAACGTTGAGGGTGAAGAGACATGTCTTTTGGGCTTTTGAGCCTACATTAGTTTGCTGGCCGACCTTGACAACTTGTCCATCGAAGAAATAAATTCATAATTCTATTTGTACATGTTAGAATGAGATGATCTTTAGATCAATCCTACACCTCTCGGAAAGAGGAATCCAATAAAAATATCAGCTGCATCATATGAGCTGTCCAAGGTGGAGTTTGGCCCTAGTTGCCAAATTTAACACTCCCTCTCAACTAGGGAGAACTCCACAAATCATCTGTCAATCTGTACCATCTCTGACATCCCTGTTATACTCTGTTTTGCTTTGCTCTGCTTTGCCAAACCATGAAGAAATAATGAAGAAGAAATGATCGAGAATGTGTCATACCATTCTCCACTGACCCGAAGTCAGTCTCCAATAATCGAGAGTGTATCATACCACTCTCCACTGACCCGAAGTCAGTCTCCATTGATCCCAGATCAATATCAAACATCCTAGCATAGGGAGTACGGTAGTACACGATGTGTCCATCGATAGTACTATGGTCCCTATCCTCATTTCCCTACTCATTAGCCAGATGAGAGGTACTTCCCATGAGTTCCAGATTGCATGGGTAGGATGTATCGGTAGGAGAAGGTGAATCACTCATCCTGCTCATATGCCATAGGAGAAAGTGAACCACTCATCCTATGCATATCTCAATCATCATGGGGTATCACAGGGGAAGGTGAAGCATTCACCCTGTACATCGTGCGTCACTAGGGGAAGGTGAACCACTCACCTTATGGTCGCTCATCGCTCCAAGAAGTACCCTAAGCCCCTTGGAGCTTCCAGAACCCAATATCCAAATCAAACGGGACCCCCATAAGAGGGTCTCTCCATGACTCCAAGTCGTTCACGAAAGGTTAAGAATTTGACCTTCCCAAGGGGCTTCGTAAGAATATCTGTGACTTGATCATTAGTCCCAATATGATGGAGCCTTGTTGCTCCCCTTTGTGCTATATCTTGGATAAAGTGGTACCTGATATCAATATGCTTGGAGTGGTCATGAAACACAAGATTCTTAGAAAGACGAATCCCACTTTGGTTGTCGCAATAGATCATGATGGTATCCAACACGTCCAAACAACTCACTAAAGAGCTTCCTCAACAAAACAGCTTCACAAGAGGCCATACTAGCAGTGCTATATTCAGTGTCGGTGGTGCTCAAAGCAACGGACTTCTGCTTCTTGCTCATTCAGGATATCGAAGCAGAACCTAGAGAGAAACAACATCCCGATGTGCTTTTACGATCCACCACACTGCCAACCCAGTCAGCATCAGAATAATAATCGAGACTCACATTCCTAGCAGTGTATCTTAGTCCATAAGTGATTGTGCCCTGGAGATATCTCAAGAGATTCTTGGCAGCAATCCAATGTATGTGATGAGGCTCGACCATAAACTGACTCAATGTATTCACTGCAAAGCATATGTTCGGACAGGAGTTCACCAACAACATTAGGCCCCCCACAAGTTGACGATACTCAGAAGGATTTCCCAATTCGGGCCCAACAACACTTCCGCATAACTTCTTGAAGTTAAGCTCCATCGGAGTAGTCACGAACTTACAATCCACCATCCCAAATCTTTCAAGTAGCTTCACAATGCATTTTTGTTGAGAAGGAAAATCTCACTTGGCTTTTGCCAGACCTCCAAGCATAGGAAATAATGCATCTTCCACATAAAGTACCAAGATGAGAGGTCTGTCATTCTTAACCTTAAAGTAAAGGTTCAGATCAGCTTCACTTCTTGTAAATCCCAACTTCATCAGATAGTTGTTGATCCTCTCATACCAAGCTTGGGGAGCTTGCTTCAACCCATAGAGGGCTTTCTTCAACCTGCATACATGAGTCTGATGATCTTGAACTTCAAACCCCTCGAGTTGTTCTATATAGACTTCCTCTTTAATTGAACCATGCAAGAAGGCGGTTTTGACATCCATTTGGTGTAGGTTCCATCCTTGCAAGGCAACAAGGGCTATAATCGAACAGATGGTGGTATATCAGGCAACTGGTGCAAATATCTCATCATAGTCCACACCTTCCTTTTGAGAGAAGCCTCGAGCAACAAACTTGGCCTTGAACTTTTCAGCGCTTCCATCAACTCCATGCTTGATCTTGTAGAGCCATTTCGAGGTGACAACGAATTTGTCCTTGGGTCTAGGGACCACATCCCAGACATCATTCTTCATAATCGACTCATACTCTTCGTTCATAACATCCCTTCCAAACTTGCTTCACAGCTTCTTCGAATGTGCAAGGCTTAGTTTGAACAATGGTGCTCATTGCAGCTAAGTACCCTTGGTACCTATTTGACTTCTTACTTTAGTGAAAAGTTCCCTTGGGAGCAATATGATTCTCGACATCTTCGAGAGTTTCCCTAAGCCATGAGGGTCTCCTTTTTGAGGAAGAGGCCTCATTAGGAGGTGGATTAATGGGATCCATTGGTCCTTCAACATCGGACATCGACTCATCCTTCTTTGTCCTTCCTTGGAATAGGAAGGTTACTAATCTTTCCAAGGGTAGCATCTTCATCGAAGGTGACATCATGACTTATCTCCACTTCTCTTTGACCAGGTACATAGATTCTATATGCTTTTGAAGTTTCACTGTAGCCCACAAATGTTCCTTTCTTCCTAGATGCATCCAATTTGCTTCTCTTTTCTTTTCGCACATGAAAATATACGGGGCTACCTAAAATTCTAAAGTGAGAAATATCAAGTTTCTTACCAGTGAAAACTTCTTCGAGTGTCTTGAAATCCAATGCTTGATGTGGACACCTATTTTGAACATACATGACAGTATTGGCAGCTTCTCCCCATAAGAACTTTGGTAGACCGAGATCATGGAGCATGGCACGGGTGGCTTCCATGATCGTTCGATTCTTCCTTTTAGCAACTCCATTTTGCTCAGGAGTATATACAGTAGTAGTCTCCCTCTTAATGCCAAGTTCTCTAAAATAGTCATTGAACTCATTTGATTCATATTTAGTTCCATTATCGGTCCTCATATTTTGATCTTCTTCCCGGTTTGATTTTCGACCAAGGCTTTGAAAGAACTGAACCATGAGAATACTTCATCCTTCTTCTTCAAGAAATATATCCAAGTTTTGTGAGAGAAATCATCCACAAAGATAGCATAATACAAACATCCACCCAAAGATGTCACATGCAACATACTAGATAGATCAGAATGAACCAATTGCAAAATGTCAGTAGTCTTGCTATCACTTGAGGGGAATGGCCCCCTTGTATGTTTTCCTTCGGCACATAACTGACAAACACCTTCATGTTCTACTTTAAATTCAAGCATACCTGTCACCATCTTCCTTGCATCGGGCAGAGGCTTATAATGTAGATGAGCAAACCTCTAATGCCATAATTCGGATTGAAGAGTTGTGTCACAATACATAGCTCCCAATGGACTTCCTCTAACTTGATATAGGCTATGAACCTTGAACCCAAGAGTAAATGCTTCTTTGAAATTCCTTTTTCCAAACACGTACCTTTCCATCGATGAATGCCACCTTGTATCCTTTGTCTTCCATCGCCGAGATAGATACCAAGTTCTTCTTTAGATCGGGTACATAGAGTACTTCTTGTAGATGAGTGGTGCTACCTTGATTTAATTGAAGAGTAACATTTCCAACTCCCTTCAGGGTATAGGTGGCATTGTCTCCAAGAATGATCTCCAAATTTGTATCCTTTTCTATCAGATTTGTAAGAGCTTCCTTATACCCAGTAAAGTGCCTTGAGGCACCATTATCAATCAACCAATTTCCCAAGGTATTCGAAGGAGAGGCAATAGAGAGGGCAGATATAAGATAAAATTCTTTTTGCTTGTTATCTACAACATTAGATTCATCATACCTGGAGTTTCTTGATCTTTTGGGAGGTCGACCATTTCCATGTTGAGTAGCAGGAGCATTCCTTTTTCCTTTGTTGTTGAATCTGCCATTCCTTTGATTGTTGTTGCCCCTGAAATTGTTGTGGTTGTGGTTGTCATCATCATGAGGTGTATCCCTTCTATTAGGACACTCCCTAGCATAGTGGCCAAACCTGTTACAAATGAAGCATCTTCCCTTCCTTCCATCTTTGAATCCTGGTCTTCCTTGACATTGCTTCTTTGAACCTGCATTGTTCTTCTTTTTAGCATGAGCGAAGAATGCAGTAGGATCATTCCTATTTGAAGGCATGTCTCTCTCCATCATCCTTGTCTCTTCTTGAGTGCATCTAGTCAACAATTCATCAAAACCTGGAATCCTGTCATTGTTGAGGATAGTAGTGTTGAACACATTCCATTCACGAGGGAGTCCTCCAATGGCAATGAAAGTGAGCTCCCTATCAGCAATAACTTCTCCAATTGAAAGAATATCATTTTTGATCTTGGTAATCCTCATGAAGTAGGATTGGATATCTTCACCTCTTCCCTTCTTTATGTCCTTCAACTTGTTCTTGAGGAAGAGAACTTGGTTTGCATTACTAACTTTGAACATGCCAACCAATTTGTCATACATCTCCTTAGATGTGTTCAAATCGGAGACGTATGCAACCAAATGTTGAAGGAAATGTAATTAGGTTCGGTCTTCATAAATATACTTTTGATATTTGTATTTATTCAAGAAAAGAGATATTATTTTTATAATATATGTCAATGAGTTTCTTGCTCATTGAAATGGGTCTAACACATGTCAAAGTGCTATAAGTGAGTCAAATGATCAAAAGAAAACACTGAAGACCTTAAAGGCATGTTACTCCATGTATATGTTTGTATAAGGTCAAAGGAATACCTCCAAGACAAGTGCAAGTCCTCTCCATGCAACAACGTCCTCCAAAAAGAAGTTAAATGATGAAAATTGACAAGTCAGCTTACAGTCATGATGTCGGCCTAAAGGAGGGATAATCCTCTATAAATAGAGGTTGTCCACTCCCTCAAAAGTAAACGAATCATCTCTGAAATCAATGAAGTACATAAACTGAGAAGAAGTGACAAAAATGACGAGGTTAAGGGTCTTCTAGTGTAGCAAAGGAAGGAAGAAGAAGACCGAAGTGAAGAACACTATTTCTAGGGCTAGAAATAGTGACACGTGCGAAGAAAAGGAGGGCAAGTTTGCGGCATAACATCAACTAGAGAACAATCCATGAATTATCATTGTTTGGGTGAGAAATTAAGTTTACAAGGCCTCCCAAACCTAGCGAAGGAGTCTCTCTTTCTAGTGAAGGAAGAGGACCCTAATTCTCTAGGGTTCCTATCACACGTGACAAAACTAGGGTTGCTGTTCAGGTACATCAGTTTGCAAACCTATCTCAAGAAGAACCTTGTTGGATCAAGGGAAGGGTGTCTTCTTAAGTGAAGATCATCTCTAAGTAAAGAAGAAGCATATCTCATCAAGAAGCTCACATAAGCAAGGTCTATCTCTAGACAAAGATGGAAGAAGGAGGATGAAGTGCTAGGGAGAAAAATGTCGGAAGTAGGAAGTCTATGTGCTGGGAACAAAGTGAAGAAAGGAGCAAGGACTGGACTTGTGCTTGGAGGACATCCTAGTCAATGGTCTAGGGTTTGGCATTGATCAATAAAGAAACTTCAATAAGAGAAACTTACCAAAGGGTTTTCCTCTCTAAGAGAGAGGTTTTGGCCTTGGCAAAGAGCCAACTTTGTGTTTTTGTCTTTATGTTTTTGGTAGCAGTTTGATGAAACACACACTCTAATAATAAGAAGAAGATCAAGCTAAGATAACTGTAAAAGTGCTTAAGAAATTGTTATAAAGTCAAGAAGAATCCTAATATACATACTAGCCCTTGATTCTTCAACATGGTATCGGAGCTAAGGTAACACATCAAGGAAAGGGCATCTCAAAAACACTCATCAAGGAAAACTATAAAAGTTGAAGCATCTAGCCAAGAAGTCTCTATCACATCAAGGACAAGAAGTTCTACAATCTATCTTTCATCAAGGAAGACTACAAAGCAAAAAAAAGAGCCTTACACAAAGGCACCTACAAGAAGAGCATATCAAAGAGGGACCTACATCAAGCTACAAGTCATCAAGCAAATCTCATCATCAAGCAAGCCCACTTGGAGAAAGCAACTTGAAGAACATCAAGATCCAAGGAAGGCAAGCCATCAAGTGTTCAAGGAGAAAGCAAGTCTACTACATCTCAAAATTTGTCAAGTAAGTATATGTCCCCTTCTGAATATACATCAATGTCTTTTTGCAAGGAAAACAATAAATTGGTAGGTACCAATAACTTTCTTGCATGGAAGAATAGGATTGATTTACTTGTCAAGGTCTTAAGGAGAATGAATTCCTAGAACACATCAAAGGGAATGTTACTATTCTTGCTAAGGAACAAACTCAAGCCTTAGCCAAGTACAATAAGGATGAGACAAGAGCTCAAAGGATTCTAATAGAATCCATCAAAGACTCTCTCATTTCTTATGTCTCTAAACTTGAAACATCACAAGAAATCTATGATAAACTAGTAGAGCTATTCTCGGTAAGCACCACTGGAGACGTGATATCTCTACGAAATGAATTGTACAAGATGAAGATATCAAAGGAAGGAATAGCTCCCTACGTCATGAAGATCTTTGAGATGAGGGATCAACTTCAAGAGTTAGGGGAAGTCATGTCTGACAAAGAAATGACTACTGTAGTACTCAATGCTCTACCTGATGATTGGGGCAACTTCACATCAAGCATATATGCAAAGAAGGAAGCCACCCCACTAAATGAAATGTGGTCTCTATGCAAGATAGAGGAAACAAGACTCAAAGCAAAATAGGATGTGGGATCAAAGGAGCAAGCATTTGCTACCATGGCCAAGAGAAAGGGAAAATTTGGCAAATTTGGTCCACGAAGAACAAACAACAAAGATATGTCCAAAATCCAATGCTATGGATGCCAAGAATATGGACACTACAAAAGGAATTGTCCTAAACTAAATAAGGACAACAACAACAAAAGAAAAAGGGAAGAAGCTCACATGACTTAAGAGGTGAAAGAAGAAGAAAAGAAGCAAAAGAAGGAAGACTCTAGATCTCTACTATGACTAAGCCAAACTCTTTACTTAAAGCTTCTTTCAAAGTTTTGAGTAGGGAAGGAGCATGTAGGAATAGAATAAAATTGCATGGCTAGAAACATCTTCTAGAATCTAGAAGCATGATGTACATAGAGTTCTAAATACTCATGTTGTAAAGTTTTGTAGATGTTCTATGCTAAGAGCAATTTCACTTTTCTCACAGCAATCATACAAGTAGATAAGCAAAATGCAGATAGAACATATAAGCAGATCTTACAGAAGACAAATCAGAAACAAGAAAAATGAATGTGTTCGTTTCGGCGGTCAACAGGATGCTTCAACCAGCAAAGTCTCCTTTGGTCAGCCAGCCCAGCATGTGTCACAACAACCCTCCAACCAGTAGATGAGTCAACCCAAGACGTGGAGAGGAGTTGTGTTCAAATTCTCTCCAACTTTTCCTGTATATATATCCATCAATGAGGGTGTGTGACACATCTGTTGGGCATGTGAGCCTACATTACAAAACTGGCTGACCTTGCACATATAATTTATTAAGAATAATAAATTCAAAATATAAGTTCTGCTCATCGGATTAAGACTATTTTTATATGGATTTTACACCTCTCAGAAAGAGGAATCCAACAAAAATATTAGCCTCTTAATCTGAGCATCAGAACATGGAGTTTGGACCTAGTTGTCCAATTTTAACACTCCCTCTCAACTAGGGAGAACTCCATCTATTAGTGCAATTAACATCGTGAGTCATCCCGCCGAAACTTGCTTTGCTGGCTTCTTTATTTCAGAACAGAAGTGGGTCAGTCACAAAGACATCATTCCCCGACTGACATAATCAGTCCAGAGGTCCCAGACCTCACAAATCTTGATCCCAGATCAAGTGGTTGGACCATGCCATCCTAGATAGAGAGTACGGCAATCTCTGATGCGTCCATCAGTCTTTGCTAATAGTCTCTAGCTTTTCCACACCTCATTGGCCAAATGAGAGGTACTTCCCATGAGCCCTGAACTCAATGGGTAGGATGCATACGGGGCACAGATTAAATGAGTGGCGAACCAGCTCAATAATCACAAGGGTGGGGTAGAAGCATTATGAGTGCTTATAGCTCCGAGAAGCTATCCCCAAAGCCCCCCAGAGCTCCCAGAGCTCATCGTCCAACATGACCCACATCATAGGGTCTTTCCACGACACCAAGACTCTCACGGAAGGTTAGGAACTTGACCTTCCCCAGGGGCTTAGTGAGAATATCCGCGACCTGCTCATCAGTTCCTATATGATCGAGCCTTACGGCGCCTCGCTGTACCATATCCCGGATAAAATGGTACCTGATATCAATATGCTTGGATCGGTCGTGGAACACAGGATTCTCAGTCATACGAATCCCACTCTGATTATCACAGAGTATTACAGTGGTATCTAGCACATGTTGGAACAACTCACTAAAGAGCTTCCTCAACCAAACTGCTTCACAACAGGCCATACTAGCAGCAATGTATTCGGCCTCCGCGGTGCTCAAAGCCACCGACTTCTGCTTCCTGCTCATCCATGAGATCGAAGCAGAACCAAGATTGAAACAGCATCCAGATGTGCTCTTACGATCCACCACACTGCCAGCCCAATCGGCATCAGTATATCCCCGGAGTATCACACTCCCGGTAGTGTATCTCAGCCCATGGTTTATCGTGCCCCGAAGATATCTCAAAAGATTCTTGGCACCAACCCAGTGAAAATGATGAGGCTCAACCATCTGTTGACTCAAAGTATTCACTGCAAAACATATGTCCGGACGGGTGTTCACTAAGAACATCAAAGCTCCTATGAGTTGACGATACTCAGTAGGATTGGCCAAGATAGGCCCTGCAGCACTGCCACTCAACTTCTTGAAGTTGAGTTCCATTGGTGTCGACACGGACTTACAGTCCACCATCCCAAATCTTTCCAGAAGCTTCACAATATACTTTCCTTGAGAAAGGAAAATCTCTCCAGGTCTCTGCCAGACCTCCAGGCCTAGGAAATAGTGCATCAGTCCTAGGTCTTTCATCTCGAACTCAGCAGCAAGCTCCCTCTTACATTGATGAATGAGAGGGTCATCACCTGTCAGGAAGAGGTCGTCCACATACAGCACTAGAATGAGAGGCTTTCCTTCCTCAACCTTAAAGTAAAGGTTTGGATCAGCATTGCTTCGAGTGAAGCCCAGCTTCATCAAGTAACTATCCATCCTCTCATACCAAGCTCTGGGTGCTTGCTTTAACCCATAGAGGGCTTTCTTCAACCTGCAGACATAAGTGTCTCGATCTTGAACTTCAAATCCCAGAGGTTGTTCTACATACACCTCTTCCTTTATTGCACCATGCAGAAAAACGGTCTTGACATCCATCTGATGAAGACTCCATCCTTGCGTAGCAGCAAGGGCTATGATGGATCGGATGGTGGTATATCGAGCCACAGGTGCAAATATATCGTCATAGTCAATTCCTTCCTTTTGAGAGAAGCCACGGGCAACAAATCTTGCCTTAAACTTTTCAGCACTCCCATCAGATCCATGTTTAATCTTGTAGAGCCATTTAGCGGTGACAACAGATTTGTCCTTCGGTCTCGGGACCACATCCCAGACATCATTCTTCATAATAGCCTCATATTCTTCATGCATAGCATCCTTCCAGACTTGATGCTTGATGGCTTCCTCAAAAGATCCAGGTTCAGATTGTATAATAGTACTCATGGCAGCTAGATACCCTTGGTATCTACACGGCTTCTTGCTTTCTCGGAATGTTCCCCTTGGGGCAGCATGACCCTTAGCATCTTCGAGGGTGTCCCTGAGCCATGATGGCCTCTTTCCTAGAGAAGGGGAAGGATCAATAGGGTCCATTGGCCCTTCAACATCAGGCATAGTCTCATCCTGGGGTTCTTCCAGATTTCCAGGTCTTTCTTCATGGTTTTCTTCAGATCTAGGAAGATCTACTACTTTCTTCAGGGAAGCATCTTCGTCAAAAGTGACATCATGGCTTATCTCTACTTCCCTTTGACCAGGTACATAGACTCTATATGCCTTAGAAGTCTCACTGTAGCCCACAAACATTCCTTTCTTCCCAGTAGCATCCAGCTTACTTCTCTTTTCTTTCGGCACATGAAAATAGACAGGACATCCAAAAATTCTAAAATGTGAGACATCAGGTTTCTTACCAGAGAAAACCTCTTCGGGAGTTTTGGAGTCCAAAGCGGAATGAGGGTATCGGTTTTGAATGTACACAGCAGTATTTGCAGCTTCTCCCCACAGAAACTTTGGAAGACCCTGGTCACATAGCATGGCACGGGCAGCTTCCACAATAGTCCTATTCTTGCGTTCAACAACACCATTCTGCTCAGGAGTATATGCAGTGGTAGTCTCCCTCTTAATGCCAGCTTCTCTGCAAAAGTCTTTGAACTCATTTGACTCATATTCAGTGCCATTGTCAGTCCTCAAAATCTTGATCTTCTTTCCGGTCATATTTTCCACCAAGGCTTTGAAGGTACGGAACCACATGAAAGCCTCATCCTTCTTCTTCAAGAAGTATATCCAGGTTTTGCGAGAGAAGTCATCAGTAATTACAACAGAAGTCAACACTTTGACTTGTCTGGATCTGTGCATAGATCATTTCTTATAATGATGAGATCAGTTGAAGACATTCTTCTTCTCTAAGGTGACGACTTCACCTATCCATTTCGTTCATCTGTTACACCTTACCATGTAGCACCATCATGCTGCATCATGCATCTTCATGCTGCTCATGATCACTGTGCTGCCCATACATCAAGCTGTCTCATTCATCATCGTGCTGCCCTTTACTGACATGCCCATGATGCTGCTTCTATCATTATGATCTGAGATTGTTCATCCTTATTATTTCCATTATGTTGAGTCCTTTTACAGGCATACGAAGGATCTCTTGACCATCATAGTTCTATCATTGTTGCTGTTCATCATTATGACTATTATGCCAAGACAGTCATATATATATATAGATATGTAACACTGAGATAATCATTTAGTTGAGACAGTGTTAGAGCATGCTTACCCATATACATTTATATCCATGTGATTAGGTTGTTTATAAGGTAGGTCCGAAGTGGTCTTAAACCGAGACATATTGAACCTGTACTCACCAAATCTTGACTGTAGTTCTGCATGTATATAAATTGACTACATGTATATATATATATGTTGCCATCGTGTATATACATATCTCTGCATTGTTTGCCTGCATATATAAATATATTGCAGCGTTGTATCATAGCTTGCGTACATCATATCTATTTACTGTATATGATGACTGCCCAGCGTATATTCATGACTGCAGCGTATTCATTTCCAACGGCTTCGTCATTTTCACTTGACTACAGCTACTTCATTTACTGCGGCTTCGTTATTCCTCAACTGCGGCTACCCCTTTCCTTGACTGCAGCTATCGCGGTTATAATTTCCATATACAGCGTATATATGTATCACGTAGAAAGGCCACACATGTTCCAGGCTTCACGTAGAATAGCCATACCTGTATACCGTATATATATAACGTATATATGTATAGAATGGCAGAGAGGAATGCGTGAACAGGTCTTGTTGACTCACTGTGTCTTATTGACCCATTGACTGTGTTTATATTTCTTCATAAGCCTGGTGCTTACTGCGGCTAGGGCATTACTGCGTCTAGGGTATCTGGACAGCGTATGAACTGTGAGGATGTCGTTTCATAACTGTATAAACCCTTTATTAACAGCGCGTTAATAAGTCTTTATCAAAACTGCGGCTCACCTTAGTTACGTGGCACCCTTGCACTTAACTGCGGCCTTGCCTTTGTTAACTCAAACCCTGCTGTCTGACTTTGTTAACTCAAACCCGACACGTATACACTTCTGCGCTGTTGCGTGAGCGTCCAAAACCTGCGCAGTCGTATTGTATACCTCGGTCCACGTATTGTCCTCAGGTAGATCTACGCAACTCTAACCTGAGCTCTGTTGTCTACTTTCTGCCACGTGACAGTCATGTAGATCTCTGCGCTGTTCTGTATACTCTATCCCGTGACAGTCTTCCTGCGTTCTGCTGCAGGTCTCTGTCCCCGTGACAGACTACCAACGAACCCGCACAAGCCAGAACCCGACAATTTGTTCTCACATAAGCTTCTGCGCATCGGTCCAAGAGAGGACACCCAAACACCGCGCAATCATATGTTCGAACCACTGCCTCAGTTCTGATAAAAACCGTCTCTTAACCCCGCCTAATCTGACTGTACTCCGAGTATCAATCTCTGCGCTTTTGTCATGCAACGCGCATGAGATCTGCACATAATCGACCACTCAGAATATCAAGAGACTTCGTCGTTCGCTGACCCTTCGATGTAACATACAGTCCAGAATCTGTTTCTATCACCGAACCCGATCTTCGAACCTACTGCCTTTATACATGTGAACGGTCTTGTCGATCCGACCGTCCACTATATACATAAACCTGTGCGCTGTTTATCTCAGCGAATCCTGCTTCATAAACCAGCACCCAGTTACGTCCACCGAATACCTCCACTAGATAACAGACTTCCGCCTTAGTTATAGCGCATTCAATCCTGCAACACACCCGAACTGTGCGCATTAGAACTGCGCCATCTTTTGCTGGAAATCAGAGCGATGGACATCGTTGAGTTTCCACGACCGTTATACTGCGTATACATAACAACGTTGACCATGGCTGCGTTATTCTGCGTATACATGACATCGTATGAATGTTTCCGTCATTTCACATAGGGTCTTACTACGGCTTCATAAACTGTGTATAAAAGTTTCCATGGACAGCGTATAAGGTTTGTTTTCATCCTCATAGGCCTGCGGCTGGCTAGGGCATTACAACAATTAGGGCATCAAAGCAGTTAGGGCACCATAGGCCAGCGTAATCCATAGTGTATCTCCTTCTCCAAAAACCCAAGATGTGGAGAGGAGATCACTTGAAGTGAGTTTGTCTTCACCTCAGCTCTGATACCATGTAAAGTTTTGTAGATGATCTATGCTAAGAGCAATTTCACTTTTCTCACAGCAATCATACAAGTAGATAAGCAAAATGCAGATAGAACATATAAGCAGATCTTACAGAAGACAAATCAGAAACAAGAAAAATGAATGTGTTCGTTTCGGCAGTCAACAGGATGCTTCAACCAGCAAAGTCTCCTTTGGTCAGCCAGCCCAGCATGTGTCACAACAACCCTCCAACCAGTAGATGAGTCAACCCAAGACGTGGAGAGGAGTTGTGTACAAATTCTCTCCAACTTTTCTTGTATATATATCCATCAACGAGGGTGTGTGACACATCTGTTGGGCATGTGAGCCTACATTACAAAACTGGCTGACCTTGCACATATAATTTATTAAGAATAATAAATTCAAAATATAAGTTCTGCTCATCGGATTAAGACTATTTTTATATGGATTTTACACCTCTCAGAAAGAGGAATCCAACAAAAATATTAGCCTCTTAATCTGAGCATCAGAACATGGAGTTTGGACCTAGTTGTCCAATTTTAACACATGTAGAAAGAGCATTTATAAATAATAACAAAATGCATGGTTAGAAATATCTTCTAGAATATAGGAGCATGGTAGATATAGCTCAAGATATTCATGTAGAAGGAGCATACCTAGTATAGGACCTCATCCACAATTAAAGAAAATTGATCATGATTAAGAATCTTAGAAGACCTTCATCATCAAAAGGAAAGAAACATTTGTAGGGTAAGGGTCTTCAAGATCCTATGATGGAATCTTTAAAAGAAGTTTCATAAACAAAGGCAGATGTCTCATTGGGAATCCAATTCATGGGATTCAAGAAAAGGATGATATGCCGACAAGCTAAGATGAAGCAAGAAGGGCCACACCAAGGACAACCAAATGAAGCTAAGATGATCAAAGGAGAATCAAGATGAGGTATGTATGCATCAAGTTTAGTCATGTTATTATATGTATATTATTGAGTCATGGGAATAGTTCTATGACATGATCGAGTATGAAAGAATCTCTTTCACCAATGACATGCTCGAAGGCATGTACTACAATGCAATGAAGGTCAACAAAATAAATACTCACATAAGGAGTAAGTATAAGATTGCTGACTAAGAAGCAAGTGAAGAAGGAACACTGACTAGTCCTAGAAGCAAGCAATGAAGAAGTGTTCTCACAAGGAGCATAAGGTGGTTGACCAATCTATCCAAGAAGAAGCAAGTGAAGAAAGAGATCAAGCATATGAAGAACACCATGATCATCAAGAATCACTATATGACAAGATACTTTGAAAAAATCTCCCAAAAGAAGGTATGATAACTCTGACAAAGGAAGTGAAAGATCAAAGGACCCTTGACACCTGTGAAGGCCTTGGAGACATGAAGGTGCAGATAAGTGATTCTACTCTACGAAGATGTCATGATGAAGAAGCCATCCAACAAAAGCACCATTTAATGTTGAAGCGATATCAAAATGAAGTCATGAAGGGCTACTAGATCAAAGCATGGGAACAAACAAGTACAAAGAAGCATCCATGTGAAGAGTAGCCCGAAGCATAGACAAGATGACAAGGAATAACTAGATGATAAGAGAACCTGATATATGATAAGAAGGCGACTTTCCACGAAGGAAGCAATGACATGACAAACCAGGAAAGAAAGTGATCGATGGGTGGTGCCCTACCAGGAAGAAGTTCAACCAAAGACTTCATGACATCAAAGGAAGGAAGGAGATCAAGCAACTGGAGGACCCACGAAGAAGAAGTTGCTGATGAATGGACAAGTCCCTAGCTAAGAGGGAGTTATAACAAGTTCCCAATTACAAAGGAACTTGGACAAGTACCTTGTCAGAAGATACTTGGGCATGTCTTCCTCAATTGAGAAGAAGTGATAGACACAACATTCTTGTCTTCACTTGGGAAGAAAGAATGGGAGGATTGGGTAATCATTTGGCGTCCGATACTCGTTGAGGATGTGTAGGGCATCCAGGACAAGGGTAGGCAAGAGAACCAATATTCTTTGAGGGTTGGGAACCCAAGACAAGAATAGTCCTAGTAGGTCATACTTAGTGAACACCCGGGTGGGTTTGTACCTTGAGAGACAATGCCTAAGGTGTCTATAAGTCATTGGTCTCACCAACATTGTGCTTTGATCTATTGAGAGATAGTGCTGTCAGTGAAGGCCTTGCTGTGGAAAACAATGTTGATTATTATGATGCTATAACAGATGGATTGCAAATCCGATTTCTGTTATGTGAATTCTTCAAGATTGAAACATAGCCAAACACTTTGTAATGTTGTATGAATACCTCCCTAGTTAAGAGGGAGTGTTGAAGGAAACGTAACTAGGTTCGGTCTTCGTAAATGTACTTTTGATATTTATTCAGGAAAATAAATATTATTTTTATAATATATGTCAATGAGTTTCTTTCTCATTGAAATAGGTCTAGCACATGTTAAAGTGCTATAGGTGAGTCAAATGGTCAAAAGAAAATGTTGAAGACCTTAAGGGAATGTTACTCCATGTATATGTTTGTATAAGGTCAAAGGAATACCTCCAAGACAAGTGCAAGTCCTCTCCATGCAACAACATCCTCCAAAAAGAAGTTAAACAATGAAAATTGACAAGTCAGCCAACAGTCATGATGTCGATCTGAAGTCAGCTTAAAGGAGGGACAATCCTCTATAAATAGAGGCTGTCCACTCCCTCAAAAGTAAACGAATCATCTCTGAAATCAACGAAGTACATAAACCGAAAGAAGTGACAAAAAGGATGAGGTTAAGGGTTTTCTAGTGCAACGAATGAAGGAGGAAGAAGACCGAAGTGAAGAGGAATGTTTCTAGGGCTAGAAACAGTCACATGTGCAAAGAAAAGGAGGTCAAGTTTGCGACATAACATCAGCTAGAGAACAGTCCATGAATTATCATTGTTTGGGTGAGAAATTAAGTCTACAAGGCCTCCCAAGCCTAGCGAAGGAGTCTCTCTCTCTAGCGAAGGAAAATGACCATAATTCTCTGGGGTTCCTATCACACATGACAAAACTAGGGCTGCTGTTCAGTTACATCAGTTTGCAGACCTATCTCAAGAAGAACCTCGTTGGATCAAGGGAAGGGTGTATTCATAAGTGAAGATCATCTCTAAGTAAAGAAGAAGAATATCTCATCAAGAAGCTCACATAAGCAAGGAGGATGAAGTGCTAGGGAGCAAAGTGTCGGAAGTAGGAAGTCTATGTTTCGAGAACAAAGTGTAGAAAGGAGGAAGGACTTGATTGTGCTTGGAGGACATCCTAGTCAAGGGTCTAGGTTTGGCATTGATCAATAAAGAAGCTTCAATAAGAGAAACTTACCAAAGGGTTTTCCTCTCTAAGAGAGAGAGGTTTTGGCCCTGGAAGAGAGCCAACATTTGTGTTCTTGTCTTTATGTTTTTGGTAGCAGTTTGATGAAACACACACTAATAATAAGAAGAATATCAAGCTAAGATAATTGTAAAAGTGCTTCACAAATCGTTATCAAGTCAAGAAGAATCCTAATATACATACTAGCCCTTGATTCTTCAACACCAAATGCTTGTTAATAGAATCATTGATGATCTTCTTTGCTTGACTTCACCTTTCTTGTACTTTGCCTTAGCGGCAACCGATGCATTTGAAGGAGGTTTGGTAATCTTTCCCTGCACATAATCAGTAACATCTTGCTCTTCCAAAGTCAAATCAAGGGACATCTTCCATTCATGAAAATTAGACTTATCATTGAACTTGTCATCAGGCTTGAAGTAAGATGAGGAGGCCATTGACTCTTGTCCTTGTCCAACAAATCTCAGCGATTGCTCTTTTCACTCTTGCTTGGGTTTTGTCTTCACCTCAGCGCTGATACCATGTTAATTTTAGATAACAATGGTATGTTCTATGCTTAAGAGCAATTTACTTCAATTTTTCTTATTAGCCCAATATCAATTTCCAGATTAGCAATCACATTCACATGGTAGTAAATGCAGATAGAACATATATAAAAAGCAGAAGACAAGCCAAGACAAGAGGACACAAGATGTGGCGCATGCTAGGGACAAACCCCAATGTGGGGAAACCCTTTGATCAATTATTCTTATTATTCTTCAAAAGTTCAGCAGAGAGAGAGAGTACAATATACAAAATTCACTTGCCCAATCACAGTCAAATCTGTCCAGTCAAATTGCAGTCAATAGGATTCCCTAACCAAACAATCAATGCTAGTCAACTTAGCAAAATTACACCTCCAAATCAGCTCGGTCAAACCCAGTCAATTCAGTCTCCAAGGACATTCCGAATCAGTGCAAAACAGTCTTGAAAATATCAGTCAAACTTGGTCAATGCAGAGTCAAACCTGTGGTCAACTTCCCTGTAGTCAACATTGGTCAAATAGTTTAGAATGCCTCGAAATTTATGCGTAGAAATGAGGCCTGCCCAAATAGAATTTTCTCCAAAAAAATCACAGTCAAACAAGGTCAAGTGTTGCCCGGTCAATGTTGGTCAAACCTTTTGCAATTTGGTCAACGCATGAAATAGAAAATCATACACTGTCCTTCGCACGTGTGGAGGAGAGAGGCTGCCCAAAAATCTGTACACCTAATCAAATGAGGAGAGAGAGATATGTGAATGATGAATGATGTCCAAATGAGGTAGATGCTCCTATTCATATGCAACGTTGAGGGTGAAGAGACATGTCTTTTGGGCTTTTGAGCCTACATTAGTTTGCTGGTTGACCTTGACAATTCGTCCATAGAAGAAATAAATTCATAATTCCATTTGTACAAGTCAAAATGAGATGATCTTTAGATCAATCCTACACCTCTCGGAAAGAGGAATCCAATAAAAATATTGACTGCATCATATGAGTTGTCCAAGGTGGAGTTTGGCGCTAGTAACCAAATTTAACATGAATGTTATTCTCAAGTTGATGTTTTGCTAAGTGGATGAGGTCCTATTGGACAATTTGTGTGGACAACTTAAGTACAGGTTGGAGGGCTATTAGAAGTTTCCCTATTGTGCCCTAAGTACAACCTCTTGTGAAGGACTACTAGGCCGTTAGTGGGTAGGTGTTGGAGAGCTCTTTGGGGAAGCAAGATGGTGTACCAAGGATTAAGAGCAGATCATTGTTTAGAGGGAGCATCTAACTTCTTTCCATGGAAAGGGAGGATCACGATAATGTTGGAAGATAATGGGGTGGGAGAGTCTATCAAGTAAGCGATAGCACCATCTCAAGATCCCCAACAATTGGCCCAACATAATTACAATGATATTAAGGCAAAGAGTACAGTTAGAAGGACAAGAAGAAGGATCTAAGCAAGATTAAGTGCTTCCATTGCCATGAGTTTGGACACTATGCCACTAAGTGTCCTAAGTGGAAGGAGTCCAGTGAGGATCATGTAGTTGCATTAGCGGAGGTAGATGCATTTTTTGCCTAGTTCGAGAAAGATTTCTCATTGATAGCTTGCATGGCAAGCTCAACAAACAACAATGTATGGTATATTGATTTAGGAGCATCCTTCCACATGACCGGGAACAAGAAGAGTTTCAACCACTTGAAGGAGAAGGACATGTAGTTTCAGATTGAGCTAGGAGATGATGGCATGTATGCAACTAGAGGAATTGGTACTAACAATTTTAAGAGGGAGTTAGGTAATTCTCTTCATCTTAGAGATGTCCTCTATGTTCCAGGATTAAAGCGAAATCTTGTTTCGGTAGCTACCCTTGAGGACAAGGGTCATGATGTCATCCTTAGCAGAGGTAAGGCTTAACTCTAACTTTAACTTTTGGATGTAAGAAGCAGATAGGTGTGAGGATGAAGAATCTCTACAAGTTCCAGGTAGAGACAGGTGCAGCCTTGAGCAACAAGGCAGGGAGAGCTTAGAGTAGAGAAGTGATGATTGAGGAGAGTAGAACTCAGAGGGAGTCCTTAGAGCAAGAGCACATTGGAGTACCTGAGAAAAAGCTACTCAAGATGGAGCCTCAACTAGTATCTTAGTTTGAGTCTAAGCTAATTAGCAGTTGGGCTGACTAGCAAGATGATGAGCATAGCCCAAGACGAGTGGAGGCAACCACTTAGTCAGTGACTCTCAATATAGGGAGAGTTCAAGCTAAGTGGGCAGAGGATTTGTTTAAGGGAGATTAGGATAGAGTTGGACCTTCCAGTGTCACCTTCAACTAGAGGAAGCAACCATAGAGGTACATAGGGTACATGGGACTTATGATTGAAGTGATAATAGACTCGCAGAGCATGTGGGAAAGAAAAGGTCTTCAGAGCAGGTTCCACAAAAGAAAGCAGGGAAGTCTTCTAGTTCAAAGGGAGCAGCTGTAGCGACGAAGAATGTGGTAGTGTTGGAGACAGATCCAGGTGGACGAGGTTCCTCCAGAAGCATCTTCCTCGCTAAGAGGGAGTGTTGAAAATAGTAGCGAGTAAGGTCTTCTTTGACTTGTGCGTTAGTCAAAGAGACTGCAAGCAATCTTTCTTTAGCATGCACAAGTTCCTATAAGTTAGAACTTAAAACGAGTTCCTAAAAGTTAGGATGAGTTCATGAGGCAATTTCACTCATGCGTATAGTTGGAGGCTCAGTTGTTTGTCTCCTAGTGCGAGTTATCTTTGGAAAAGAACAAGCAAGTGAGCTTTAGTTTCTAATTGAGGCATGATGAGTTACATGAGTCAGTTAGACTCAGTTAACTTAGTAATCACAGGTTTGAGCTCCCAAAATAAACTGGCCATATTTAGCTAATGCAAATTGTGTATGAGGACGAAGGCACAAAATTGGATTATTGTTGTTTTCTGCACGAGATTCTGTGTGTGAGAAGCTTGCTAGGAGAGCGTGTAAGGAGAAGCCTATACGCAGCAAGAGAAGGAGAGGATTTTTGCTTGCAGGTGTGCGTTAGGATTTAGGAGGATCTTAAATAATAGATGCCCAAATCTGCACTAGGAAATAGGAGACTTCTTGCGCTAGAATATAGGAGCAGTGAAACAACGTAAGCAAGAGGAGTTGGATCAAGATTGTGTGCAGGGTGTTCAAGCTTAGTTTAAGCAGGGAAAATATGTGTTTTCTAGTAAAATTGTATTTCCTTGTAAGAGATCAATTGCTCAAATTATCTCAATAAAATCTACAACTAGTAGAGGGTTTTCCGAGTTGGGTTTCCCTAGAAAAATCTTGTGTTTTTGCTATTGCGTGACTGTGTTTTATCTTTGTTCTATTCCACTGCAAATTGGTAGAAAAATTCTATGTCTTGGTGTAATGATTAGTTTTAGATTTGTTCACTACAACAGTTGCAAAATTTCAAGGAAATTCTAAAGGGGGGTCATCCATGGACAGGTACTTTAACCATTTTGCAATCATGTGCTTTCACTTAATGCTATGGGCATACTAATATAGATCAAGGGGAAAACTGGATCATTGATCGATCTTGATTGTATTCTTGTTCACTCATTTTCCTTGGGAGGTTTGTCTTTGACTCTAGTCTAGTGGCATCTCTCTGAGGCCTTAGGGCTTTAGGAAGGACACTGCTGTGGAGGCTTTGATTGAAGTAGCATGTCCATGATGTTCCATACTTACAACTTTCCATCTTTCCTTGTATTCATTTCCATTCCTCGGGCCACTGGTCATTGGTCATGGGGATTGGCACCCTTTCATTCTCATCCTTGAGTGTGGGCCAGAAAACTTTGCCTTGGAGGTTCATGCAACTAAAAGAAAGGTAAAAGCATAAGAAAGCCACACTAAAAGAAAGAGATAAAATGCAAAAGATGGTTGGGACATTTAATTAGCGCGTGGGAAAAATCCTAGCATGAGTACTACCCCCCTCAGTAGCCATCACCCAACTCCTCAAGCACATGATGCTTCACCTATAAAAGGAACTCTTGTATTATGTTGACCTTGATGAGCAATAAACTAACTCATCCTTAAGGGGCAATAATGGAAAATTTCAAAGCAAGATTGGGCTCCTAATTTATGCACCCAAATCAAAGCAAATCATAAAGAAGTAAAAGACACACTAAAGGGGTGGAAAAAGTAGGTTGAGGAAAGGTGTAACTCATGCCTGCACAATTCCTCCCTCCTTACATCTATACACTCAGGATGTTGGACCTCCATTAGTTGGTCACTTGGCTATGGCATCTTGCACTGAAGTCTCCCACTCCGCAGCTAACACTCGCGCACACACCCATGAATCGGTGGGCCAACTTGGGACATGCCACTTCCCCTTAGGGGCTGGAAGCACCTAATAGGGTTATCCATCTAACCATCCCTAACATAAGAAGGTAACTTGTTAATGGGACTTGATATAGTTAGACATTTGAAGGTGAATTTTGTGTGAAGTATTATTGTGTCTCCAACATTAGGTATTGTCTACTATGATGCATTTATGGCTATTATCCCTTGTTGAAATTTGGTACCGGAGGACAGGTGGTTCCCTAAGGCTTTGATCTTTGGCCTAGGGAAAAGTGTCCAAAAGAATTTAATTTTTTCTCCTAAAGTAACTTTATAATTTTTATAAAGTTAAATCTAATTTGAAAGTGACTTTAAGTGATAAAGTTACTAAGTCTAATTTTAAAGTGACTTTTATAAAGTCAATGAAAAATTAGAAAGGAAAAGTGACTTTGGAAATAAATGACTAAGTGGGTCTTTATTAAAGTGGGGTGAATTAAAAAATAGAAAGTGAGATTTAAATGAGCATTTAATCTCAGCCATTGATCTAAATCTATTTCAGCCATTGGATTTAGGGATCACCCAAAAGTCATTTAGGGTTGGGTTAAGGGAGGAAAAGGAGGAAAAGATCATTCATTCTTTCATAAGCAGATTGGGAGAAGGAGAGCAAGAGAGCAAAGGAGATTTCTGGACAAGGAGGAGAAAGAGACAGCAGTTTGACACACATATCAAGGCAGCACTTCAGCAAATCCGTACAACTCAAAGAACAAGCAGAAAAAGGCAGTTTTTGTGAGCAAAACAGTGGAAAAATTGATTTTCAGCACGAATATCGAGGAGGCGATTTTCTGCACGATTTTCGAGGACTGTCCGTACAAGTCCGTACGGCCGTCAGTACAGTCCGTACGTTCGTACAGTCCGTACATCAGTACGGTCCGTACAGCACGTTCAGCCATTTTCCAGATTGTCTGTTAGCTGAAAAACAGATAAGTTTGCTTGCTGGAAAAATTTCTGTTTTGCTGATTTTTGCTGAAAAATTTTCTCTCTGTAAAAAGGCATTTTCCAGAAATAAAGAAGAGCTCTCAAACTGGTTTTCCCCAAGAGTTGTAGGGGGTTTTTCCAGGGTCAAGTTGACAAAAAATATCAGTGTTTTAATGGTTGTTTTTGATTGCTGATTTTTAATTCTGCAATTTCCAGCATTCTGAAAAATTCCAGAATTTGTGTTTTCAGCAATATATATATATATATATATATATATATATATATTTTTTTTTTTTTTCAGTCTGTTAAATGTAGGTTATGGGAATGGGCATTTAACTACATGGGAGAAATAAGGAGAAACTGAAAACCGGGGTGGGAAAACAGAAAATTTTACATGGTATCAGAGCTTGAGTGATGAAGGGCAGTTTGGGACAGCAAAAGAAAAAAATTTAAAATACAGCTGCTGATTTTTTCACTCAGAAAATTCCAGCAAGCTGATTTTTCATAAACAGCAGTTTTATCTTTACCACAACAGTGCTATTTTTCAGTTTTAGGACAACAAGATGTCATTGGGATTGAGGGTGGAGGATAGGTTGGATGGGCATACAAATTACAACGTTTGGAAGGAGAGAATGCAGAGTATCTTTGAGGAGGCAGAAGTCTGGGATATCATGGTGCATACAGCACAACACCCTGTTGTTGTGCCTACTGATGCTACTCAGTTGGCAGCTTATAATATAAAGAACAACAAGGGTAAGAGGCTGATTCTAGACGGAATCAAAGACCATTGCATTCCTCATGTGAGAGGAAAGAGCAATGCCCATGAGATGTGGACAGCATTGTCCAATCTCTACCAGAGTACCAATGAGAACCGGAAAATGGTCTTGAAGGAGAAGCTGAAGAACATTAAGATGGGGAATGATAGTGCAGCTGGATATCTCACAAAGATTACCAATGTGAGAGATGAGTTGGCAGCGATTGGAGAGGCCATTCCATCCACTGAGTTGGTGCGTATTGCAGTGAATGGCCTCCCCCGTTCATGGTTGAACTTTGCTGATGGGGTTTGTGCACGTGAGACCCTTCCCACATGGGAGAGGTTTTGGGATGATTGTATTCAGGCAGAGATCAGGAAAGGACAGCTTGGGGCAGCCAAGCCAGTTGAGCAGGATGAGGACGTAGCACTAGTGGCAGGAGGCAAGAAAGGCAAAGGGAAGAAGCAGGCTTCCACAAGCGGTGGTGGAGGCAAAGGCAAAGGTAAAGGTAAACAGGGTAACTCACAGAAGGACTATTCCAAAGTGAAGTGTTGGAATTGTCAGAAGATGGGACACTATGTAGTTGTGTGTCCGGAGAAGAAGAAGAAGGGGAAGAACCAGGTTGTGGCAGCTTCAGCTGAGATTGAGGACTTTGCAGGTCGTTTTGACCGGGAGTTTGCATTCACTACATGTGAGTCCTCTAGTGCAGGATCACCTGCCACACAGGTTCAGAGGGAGCATGCTTTTCCCTCAATTAGCGGAGCATCTACAGGTATCTGGTATGTGGACAGTGGGGCTTCACGTCACATGACAGGAGTCCGGGAGTACTTCTCAGAGCTTTCAGAGAGTGGCACTGATATTGAGGTAGTACTCGGTGATGACAGAGTTGTTAGAGCAGTCGGGGTGGGTACACTGACATTTCAGAGGGAGTCCAGACCTCCTTTGAAAGTGTCAGATGTTTTTTATGTGCCAGGGATGAGGAAGAACCTCATATCCGTCTCAGCTTTGGAGGACAGAGGATATGAGGTACTGTTCAGGGGAGGACAGGTGTTGATGTATCCCAGGGGCACTCCAGCTGATTCAGCTAGAGTGATAGGTGTACGCCATGCAAAGGTGTACAAGTTTGCATTCCAGCCCCTTTTGGCATTGAGCAGTAGTACCGACAGCAGAGCTAGCAGTTCTGAGCTGTGTGAGATTTGGCACCGCAGGATGGGACACATGTATCATAGAGCCTTGAGGACATTGCGGGAGATCACCACAGGTGTACCAGATTTCAGTACTGATCACTTTGATACTTGCAGAGGTTGTGCAATGGGCAAGTTTGCCAAATCCCCTTTTCCCAGCAGTGACAGCAGAGCGACGGGGATACTTGATTTGATTCATTCCGATGTGAGCGGTCGGATGTCTCATGTTTCCTTGAGTGGATATGAGTACTATGTCTTATTCATTGATGATCACTCCAGGAGGACCTGGATTTATTTCTTGAAGACCAAGAGTGAGGTCTTCAAGCGGTTTCAGGAGTTCAGAGCTCTTGTGGAGACTCAGACAGGTCGAAAGATCAAGTCCCTGAGGTCGGACAATGGAGGAGAGTACACCTTTGGAGAGTTTGTTGACTATTGTGCGGAGGCAGGCATTAGGAGGGAGTTCACTGTTCCTTACAACCCCCAGCAGAACGGGGTTGTGGAGAGGAAGAACAGATCCATCATAGGGGCTGCCAAAGCCATGTTACATGATCAGGGGTTGCCATTGTTTTTGTGGGTAGAGGCCTGCAACACAGCTGTTTACTTGCAAAACAGGAGTCCGCATCGTGCCTTGGGGCACATGACTCCGGAGGAGGCTTTCTCTGGGAAGAAGCCTGATCTTGGTCATCTTCATATCTTTGGATGCATTACATACTCCTATATACCCAAGGAGAAGAGGACCAAACTAGAGCCCACCGCAGAGAAGAGTATCTTTGTGGGCTACAGTGAGACCTCAAAGGCCTTTCGGCTTTACATTCCTGCACAGAGGAGAGTTGTTGTCAGACGGGATGTGAAATTCGAGGAGGACAGGGCTTTTAGGAGGTCACGAGAGTTAGAGTATCTGGATCAGCCAGACCCTCAGCAGCAGTTGAGTCAGTCGCAGGGATCCAGTGGGCAGGGATTAGGAGGATCCGGAGGTACATCTATGAGGATGTTAGGTCCATCAGTGAGCAGTGGCTCGCCGAGCCAGAGGGGTGGTGCTCCGAGCAGTTCACAGAGCAGTTCACTAGGGAGTCCACTGATGGATAGTTCACACGGTACCTCAGCTTCTACAGGTTCAGGTGCAGGCAGGAGGACAACAGACAGACAGTCAGGAGTTCAGGCTACTGATGGTGATGAGGAGGAGGAGTTTCATTCTCCTATGGGAGAAGCATGCTCAGGGAAGAGGAAGCCCAAGTGGCTTCAAGACACCTTGAGAGATGCCACATCTGTTGCTGAGCCGAAGAGGCCGGTCAGAGAGAGTAGACCACCTGAGAGGTTTTGTAGCTATATGGCGATGGTTACCAACATCCTTGACTCTAAGTCTTCTAGCTATGAGGAGGCAGCTAGCCAGCAGGTCTGGAGAGAGGCCATGCAGGAGGAGTATTCTTCTATCATGAAGAATGATGTTTGGGAGGTGGTGCCGAGGCCTGAGGGCAAATCCGTGGTTACTTCCAGATGGCTTTACAAGGTAAAGCATGCTGCAGATGGCAGCATTGAGAAATTCAAAGCGAGGTTTGTGGCTAGAGGGTTCTCCCAGGTAGAGGGAGTTGATTATGAGGAGACTTTCGCTCCCGTGGCTCGATATACTTCGATCCGCTCCATTATATCGATAGCAGCAGAGATGGGTTGGAAGATCCACCAGATGGATGTGAAGACCGCATTTCTCAATGGCTTCATACAGGAGGAGGTGTACATTGAGCAGCCACAGGGCTTTGAGGTGCATGGGAAGGAGTCCCATGTGTGCAGATTGAAGAAGGCCCTTTATGGCCTGAAGCAAGCTCCTAGAGCTTGGTACTCCAGGATAGATGCATACTTGCAGGGGATGGGTTTCACAAAGAGTGAGGCAGATCCAAACCTTTACTTTATTGTGATTGGTGAGGAGCCTCTCATTCTGGTGCTGTATGTGGATGACTTGATCATTACAAGTGCAGAGAGACTCATAGAGCACTGCAAGAGAGATCTTGCGGCGGAGTTTGAGATGAAGGACATCGGCTTGATGCATTACTTTTTGGGTTTGGAGGTGTGGCAGGAGGAGGGGCATTTCTTCCTGGGGCAGGGGAAGTATATTGTGGACATCCTTAACAGATTCCACATGGAGGATTGTAGACCCATGTCGACACTGATGATCACCAACTGGAAGAAGCTTCATGCTTCGGATTCCGAGTTGGTGGATCCCACATTGTACAGGCAACTGATTGGTTCCTTGATGTATTTGGTCAACACTAGACCAGACATCTGTTTTGCAGTCAACACGATGAGTCAGTTTATGTGTGAGCCTAGGAAGGTTCACTGGGTGGCTGCAAAACACATTTTGCGGTACTTGCAGGGGACAGTGGATTATGGTCTGGACTACAGGCAGGGAGATGGAGTGAGATTGGCAGGATACACTGATTTTGATTGGGCAGGTTGTGCTTCTGATAGGAAGAGCACTTCAGGGTGTTGTTTTGGGTTGGGTTCAGCAGTAGTGTCATGGTTCAGCCGGAAGCAACAGTCAGTAGCACTGAGTTCAGCGGAAGCAGAGTATATGGCAGCCAGTCTAGCTAGTTGTGAGGCCATCTGGCTTCGCAAGATGTTGTTTGGCTTATTTGGTCAGCCGTTGAGACCTTCAGTGATTTACTGTGATAATCAGAGTTGCATTAAACTCACGGAGAATCCAGTATTTCATGACAGGTCAAAGCATATCGGGATCAGATATCATTTCATCAGAGACTATGTTCAGAAGGGAGCTGTGAAGCTTGAGTATATTTTCACTGATGAGCAGGTTGCAAATATTCTTACCAAAGCCTTACCACGGGGCAAGCATGTCTACTTCAGAGACAAGATGGGTGTGGTGAGGAACACCTTCCTCGGTAAGAGGGAGTGTTGAAATTTGGTACCGGAGGACAGGTGGTTCCCTAAGGCTTTGATCTTTGGCCTAGGGAAAAGTGTCCAAAAGAATTTAATTTTTTCTCCTAAAGTAACTTTATAATTTTTATAAAGTTAAATCTAATTTGAAAGTGACTTTAAGTGATAAAGTTACTAAGTCTAATTTTAAAGTGACTTTTATAAAGTCAATGAAAAATTAGAAAGGAAAAGTGACTTTGGAAATAAATGACTAAGTGGGTCTTTATTAAAGTGGGGTGAATTAAAAAATAGAAAGTGAGATTTAAATGAGCATTTAATCTCAGCCATTGATCTAAATCTATTTCAGCCATTGGATTTAGGGATCACCCAAAAGTCATTTAGGGTTGGGTTAAGGGAGGAAAAGGAGGAAAAGATCATTCATTCTTTCATGAGCAGATTGGGAGAAGGAGAGCAAGAGAGCAAAGGAGATTTCTGGACAAGGAGGAGAAACAGGCAGCAGTTTGGCACACATACCAAGGCAGCACTTCAGCAAATCCGTACAGCTCAAAGAACAAGCAGAAAAAGGTAGTTTTTGTGAGCAAAACAGTGGAAAAATTGATTTTCAACACGAATATCGAGGAGGCGATTTTCTGCACGATTTTCGAGGACTGTCCGTACAAGTCCGTACGGCCGTCAGCACAGTCCGCATGGTCCGTACGTCCGTACAGTTCGTACATCAGTACGATCCGTACAACACGTTCAGCCATTTTCCAGATTGTCTGTTAGCTGAAAAACAGATAAGTTTGCTTGCTGGAAAAATTTCTGTTTTGCTGATTTTTGCTGAAAATTTTTCTCTCTGTAAAAAGGCATTTTCCAGAAATAAAGAAGAGCTCTCAAACTGGTTTTCCCCAAGAGTTGTAGGGGGTTTTTCTAGGGTCAAGTTGACCAAAAATATCAGTGTTTTATTGTGTTTTAATCAGTGTTGTTAAAATCGCGCTTTTTATCCCAAAAAATCGGCAGATTTTTTTTATAGCGCGATTTTTTCAAAAAATCGCGTTTTTTTTTTTTTCGAAAAAAGCGCGATTTTTTCCATAAAAATCGTCGAGGCGCGGGGCAGCGGGTTATAATAGGCAAAATGCGATTTTTTTTTTTATGTCATTTTTGACTTGGGCGCGCGTTGGAGGAGGAGAAGTGTTGGGAGAGAGGAGCTGAAGGGTTTGGAAGCAAATCCAAGTGCTTGTTGGAGAATTTCAAGAGGAGATCACAAATTTCTCCATAAAAACGGTATGTAGATTATTTTTTTTTTGTTTTCCTTGTTTAAAAACTTTGTTTTTCATTGTTTTTGGTTGGCAAATTTCATATGGGCAGTGGGCACCATTTTCCTTTTGTTTTTAAAGAATTTATTGTATTTTTTCATTGATTTGGGATGGGTAACTTGGTATGAGTATGGGAACCAATTTTATTTTATTTTTCATTTTTTTTAAACATTGTTTATGTTTTTTCATTGTTTTTTGGCATTGCCATTTGGTTGGGTAACTTGGGTTTGGAACTTTGGATTTTGGAAATTTGTATTTTGTAATTTTGTAAATGCTAAATTGTAATTTGTATTATGTAATCCTAAATTCCTATTTCCTAATCCTTATTTTTCCATAGGTTTGCAAATTCAAAATTCAAAAACAAACATGCCAAGGAAATTGGATCCTTTCTGGGAATATGGTGAACCTAAAGCTCCGAATGATAGACAAAACTTGAATTGCAAGTTGTGTGGAAAGGAGATAAGCGGGGGGGTGTACAGGTTGAAGTACCACCTTGCACAAATCCCTGGACGTGATGTGGGGCCCTGTATAAATACAAATCCTGAATTTATCCAAAGAGCCATGAGAGCATTGGGAGAATTAGAGCAAACTAGAGAGGCCAAAGAAGAACTCAAAAGGCAACTAAGAAGGTCAGCTGAAGGAAGTGGACCAAGTGGCACTGGTTCTACTGCAGCGTCAGTCAATCCGGTAGCTGCATCATCATTTTTTGTTCCTCGAACCACACCTGGTTCACAACCAACTATCGGTTCAATGCTAAAAAGAACTGAAAAAGAACAAGCTGATAGGTTGATGGCAAAATTTCTCCTCTGGAGTGATATTCCTTTCAGCGTTGTAAGGAATAATCCATTTTTCCAACCTGCTGTTGATGCTATTGCCAGTGTTGGCCCGGGGTACAAAATCCCTTCTTATCATGATTTCAGAGGCCGGATTCTTCAAGAGGAAAAGCGTGACTGCACCCAAAGATTGGAGGATTTTAGGGCATCATGGGCACAAACAGGATGCACTGTTATGTCAGATGGTTGCACTGACCAAAAGGGGAGAACCCTTATAAACTTCTTGGTTAGTTGTCCCAAGGGGACTATGTTTATCAAATCTATTGATGCAACTCATCAAATCAAAGATGCAAGAACTTTATGTGATTTGCTGGATGTGTTTATTTTGGAGGTGGGTGCAGAAAATGTTGTCCAAGTCATAACGGACAATGCTGCAAATTATGTTGCTGCTGGTAGAATGCTTATGGACAGGCATCCTACTTTATTTTGGACACCTTGTGCTGCCCATTGTATTGATTTGATGTTAGAGGACATAGGGAAAATTCCTTTTGTCAAAGATATTGTTGACTCATCAAAAAGCATCACAAAATTTATTTACAATCATACATCTGTGCTTAGCTTGATGAGAAGATGCACCAACAACAAAGAGTTGGTGCGCCCCGCCATTACACGGTTTGCGACGAGTTTCATATCTCTTCAATCCCTTTTGAATTCTATGTGGGATTTGAAGAGAATGTTTCTTTCAGAGGAGTGGCGTGCTTCGTCAATGAGCCGCAAACCAGAAGGAGAGGCGGTATGCAGACTAGTTTCATACCAGGAAGACTTCTGGGCGGGAGTGCAGGAGGTGTGCGCCGTTACTGAACCTTTGGTAAAGGTTCTTCGGTTGGTTGATGGTGAGAAGCCCGCAATGGGCTATTTGTATGAAGCCATGGACAGGGCCAAAGAAGCCATTCGGTCCTACTATGATGATAAGGGAGATGATGGGTTTCAGAAACAACTCCTTCTATGGGAAGTGATTGATGAGCGATGGAACAACACACTCCATCGTCCCATTCATGCTGCTGGGCTTTTCCTGAACCCTGCATTTTCTTATGCATGTGGGTTTGATTTTGATGCTGAGGTCGTGGAAGGATTATTAAACTGTGTCCAGAAGATGGCGAGATCTCCAGAACAACGTATAGAGATCTCTAGACAAATTGAGACATATAAGATGTCAGGTGGCACATTTGGCTTTGAGATGGCTGTCACTGATAGGACGATTCAAATGCCAGGTATTTTTTAGTTTGTACTTTGTAACTTTGTTTCAAATTTCATTGTCTCTTCAAATTCCATTTTTTTCTTATGTTTATTTAAAATTTTATTTGTAATTTTGTTGTAGACGCATGGTGGAAGATGTATGGTGGCAGAGTACCCCTTTTGCAAAAGCTTGCCGTACGCATCCTCAGCCAAACATGCAGCTCCTCAGGATGTGAGCGCAATTGGAGTGTATTTGAAAAAATACACAACAAGAAGCGCAATAGGTTAACACTTAAACATTTAAAATATTGCAAATTTCCAAATAAATTTTTGAATTCATTAAAGTTTTAAACAATATTTTTTTTATAATATTAATTATTAATTATTATTTCATGAACTTTGTACAGGTTGGAGTCCCATAGACTTAATGACATGGTCTATGTCTACTACAATCTTCGATTGTGGGTGAGACAACTAGAGAGGACACCTGATACGGAAGCCATCTCATTGGATGGATTGACACCACTGCTGAATGGAGGGTTGAGACCGAGAGGCCTCTCATGGATCCCACTGATGATTGGTTAGTGCAGGATGAGGGGGAGGAGGAGGAGCAGGAGCAGGAGGAGGAGGTGACACCGCCTACCCGGGCTACCACTACCACCAGTAGAGGACGTGGTCTCCGTCTACCTCAGCCTCCTGTAGCTGCTACTACTAGTTCTTCAGCTTCTAGAGCACGTCAGACTCCACTGCCATTTCCACCAGCACAGGCACCAACTTCTACATCTAGAGGGAAAGAGAAAGTTGTGCCATTTTCTCGCAAGAGGGGCAGAGGAAATCAATAGGATTAGACTTTCATTTTATTGTATATGACATTATGACATGATGAGATACATTATCATATTTTTTGTTGATATTTTGAGGCTGAGTTGGGACTCAGGACTTACTATTCAGGACATGATTCAATGTTATGTGTGATTTTAGCGCTAGAAATGATATTAAACATCTTATATATTAGTTTTTTTATCATATTTATGTGTCAATGTATTTATTTTATGTTGTAGATGGTTTAGATATTAAAAAAATTGAAAAAAAATGAATATTTTTGTGCCAAACGCTTTTTTCCGCTTTTTTCCCGCTTTTGCCGATTTTTTCCGCTTTATTCCCGGCGCCGATTTAATCCCGATCGCGCTTTTAACAACATTGGTTTTAATGGCTGTTTTTGATTGCTGATTTTTAATTCTGCAATTTCCAGCATTCTGAAAAATTTCCAGAATTTGTATTCTCAGCAATATATATATATATATATATTTTTTTATTTTATTTTATTTTATTTTCTTTGTTCTTTCAGTCTGTTAAATATATGGTTATGGGAATGGGCATTTAACTACATGGGAGAAATAAGGAGAAACTGAAAACCGGGGTGGGAAAACAGAAAATTTTACATCCCTAATGAGTGGTGATTTTACTTGATTTTGTATAAGGTTTTTTCAGGTGGTATTGTCGCAATAGCAAAGGCCTTCAGAGACACGATTATGCTCCTCGTTAGTAGCATTACAGAGGCCATTTTACACATTCCAAAAAGTGGACATGACATTGTTGATGTAGCGTTGCCCACTTAGAGCAGAGTGTTGGGCTACTTGATGTTTTTGCATGGCACTTGACACTCTGAGGTATCCCCATACTCTAAAATGCTGAGTCCATGAAGCTTGGTGTTGGATATATTTATGATGTGCTTAGTGGACCCAAGACACCCCAAGGTTTCCCTGGACACTGTTTGATGGGTGTTGTTTGTTCCAAAGCTCGGATGATGATGGTTATCCTTAAGATGATAGGGGAGGCCTTGTACATCACTTTTTGACCCCAATGCTTGAGTAGATTGGTGCCACATCACCCTTCTTGCCCTTTAGAGGGTGACATAGGTCATTATGGTGATGACATCTTGGTATGGAGGCACTTTGGAGGCATGTCCATGATCCTGGAGTTACTTCTTGGAGTATGGAGTGCTCATTAACCCATTTGACACTTGCTTATAATAGCCTTAACTTATAACAACCCTATAATTTACTTAATTGGTCTAAGGATAGAGTGCTTGAACTTTGGTGAATATTACATTGGCTCTCTAGGCTTCATCAGTACTTTATCCCAATCATTAGACCATATCGATCACCTTGAACCTTGCTTATTGAATACCCCCTTTAGGTGATTTACAGGGAAGCCTCCATAGTTGGAGAAAGGTCGCTAAGGTGACAATGGTAGTTAATCTCTTGTTGCCCTAAGGTCTGGATTTGCCTAGTGTGGCTTTGCACTAGGCATGCTAGATTTTGTGGCAACAATCCCCATGTGGCTAGCCCATTTTCCATGAGTAACAAGGGCTAATGTTGCATCCTCTCGTATTATGGTGGTCAAGCATGATAATTCAAATTTTGGGAGGCATAACTTCCTCATACGAATTCTGATTGAGGCAATTCTTGTGTCGTTGGACAGGTATTGGTGTGCAGATTGTGGAATCTAGGTCCATAGTAATATTAGAACCACAAAAATGGTGATCTTTTAAAACCTCAAAATGGCTCCTAAAGTTTTTCACCCCAAAATGTCTAAACTAGGACCATCAATAAAAATGATCTTGCAAGCTTATTTCTCCAATTTTTTGACTCTAATAGCATCCAGATGGATGGAAAATAATATGACAATCCAATCCGGATCATTGTGGCTTTGAATCAAGAGAGAATCTCCTTCTTAAGTCATATTTGTGGTTGTTTACCACTTCTCCTCCACTTCTTTAGAATTTGTCATGCAAGTTGAGAAGGATCTCTACCATGACCTCTATCACAAGATTTTTCAAATACTCTTCCTTTGGGGACGCGATTACCTTGGGAGACTTCAATCTATATATTAGGGCTTGATGGTTCCTAGTCTATGATATCACTAAAGACAAACTACACATTCATGAGTTGGACCTTGCCGATTATGGACTTCAACTGATAGTTTGATTTTTCTTTTGCATATGGAAGGCATTATTGGAATTGAGTGAGTCAAACGACCTTTAAATCTTAAATGGGATCTCTTGTTTTCCAGATTTTGTTAAATTTACTCATTTCCTATAGAAAGGGGGTACTAGTGTGATTGACTATGTTTTGGGCACTCTTTTCTTCATCCTATCCATTCATAACTTTTTAGGGTCTTTGGTTGCCTCCCCATTGCAGATCATGTGTACATGGTGTTTGACCTTTCCAATCTTTGTCCTGCACAAGCAACCCCTCCCCCCTTCATCTCTGCCCACATCATTGTTGAGTTTGATTACCCCTATGCCCTAACATATGAGACTTGTTTATGTCAGCTTCTCCTTGGGTTGTGTTCTTTGTGGCAATCTGTCACCCATATCCCTTTAATAAATGGTTGATATGATGACTTCCCACCAAACAATCTAGCCCATCCCCACCTTTGAGGCCAGGTAAAAGTTTCCACATTCAAACAACTTTGATTTTTCGGGCAAGATACATTCATAATAAAGTGGGCCTTAAGTGGTCTCCATTCTTGCAACCATCTCTTGTTTCACATTCCAACTCTCTTACAATCTTACTTTTGTATAGCAATGCAGCAATGAGATGGAAGCTTTGACATTCCAGCTATTGTACTTTTGTAGAGGAATGCTGCAATGAGATGGAAGTTTTTTGTCCCATAGACCAACTGGCTTCATGGACATTTATTCTATTCCATTGAGGAATATTACCACTTTCTCAAAAAGCAATTATTTTGATCTCCAAGGTTGCTTTAAAAAATAGATTTTTTTTTTTTAAAACACTTTTTGCTATTGCTGCGCCCCCTTCCCCTAGATATTGGGGGTACCTTCTAGTCGTCCATGAAAGTTGTTTCCTCATTTCTGTTCTCCCCTCTAAACTTGCTGCGACATTGGATATGTGCCATTCAATATTGTGGAGAAGAGGTTGATAGTAATGTCATAAAATTAGATTTGCCATTTTACTTTAGATATCTATCTAGTATCTAATATGGATAAGCTCAAGCTCTATGAGCCATCAATGCTATATGAGGAAGATCGTTGGATTTGTTGGAAAATCAGAGGCAGTAAAGATTATCTTGATCTTGATAATTACTTGTGATGTTTCTTATTATTATGATTCTTTGTATCTTCTTTCTTTAGTTCTTCAAGCAATTACCAAAAGCAACAATACATAAAACAATGAACACAATATGTAGGCACATGCCAAGGCAAAACCCCCTTCGAGGGGAAAACCTAGTCAAAGTAATTCTTCCTTTCAATAGTATTCTTTGAGACTCGTCACCCTAGACCAAGACTAGACCTTCCCTCCATACCAAGTTAGCCTCTAGAAGTTTGACCTCTTCCCAACAACTTGCAACAACTAACAACTTCTGGCAGCAGTTCAACTTGGAAGACTTCGATCTCCCAATCCAGAGCACGAAACAGAGAGAGACCACCACCAAAATTTCAATTTTCCTTGTCTCCTTAGACTCACCCAAACTCGCATTCACTTCGGCTTTCCAACAATAGACTTTCCCAGCAACAAGAGAACTTTGCACTTCTGCCCAACAATAAGAGATTTTTGCACTTCTGCCTAGTAGATAAAATTTGAACTTGATGAGTAGTGATGCTCCAAATGAATTTGATGTCCTTCCTTTTATAGGCTTCTTGTGGGGTCAAATAGGGTCTTAGGCCGACTTGATCTTCCCTTAGGCCAACATGGTGTCGAGGTTCCATAATTCATATTTGACTCAATACTTAACCTTTTTACATGATTCAAAAGCCCAAGAAGGGTCTCTTTAAATGTACAATAATTTTATAGACTCAGAATAATTCTTAGAAGTCCTCAATGGGGATTTTGACCTAAAACATGGTGACCCAAGCATGAAACCCATGCTTTAATAAGTCACAATAATAATAATAAAAATTCTTTTGTTTATTCTTTTGACAAGTACATTACATGATGACTCAAGTACATTATTGAAGACTGGACATAGTTACATTTTCCAACACTCCCTTTTAACTAGGGAGGTATTCATAATGTACTTATACAATGGACTAGATTCCTGACTAGGGCAATCTATCCAAACAATCATTCAATAGTTTAGGCACTGCAATGCCATGGACTAGATTCTTGACCAGGGCAATCTATCCAAGTGGGACTAAGGTGGACGCCAGCTTTCAGCCCCTCTAGGTACCATCAGGTTTACTTGCTAACCACCAACCCAAACATACTGGTGTGTATCCAAAACAGAGCTCAATAAACAACACCACCTTTTCAATTTCGGGATTCCGGACATCAACACAGAGTGCCGGCCTGATGTCTCCCCAGGCAATGCTTCACTTGCAAAGCCTCAACACCCCTTGATCCAGCAGATCAAGAATGACCATTCTCTCCCAATCAAACTGATTAGTATCCAGAATGCTATCAAATCCTTCGAGAGATTCACCTGTACAAACACAACCCCAATCAATAATATACTTTCATAAGTACATAATCAAATACAAACCTCTGGGGTCTTTTAGGCAACAAATGTTGCTTCTCAACTTTCCATAGTAGGACTATCAACCGAATCTTTGACAGAAGATTCCTCAATCATACATTATTCTTCCTACTTCATATGCAACAACATATTCTTCAATCAGATCTTTCTTTCCTTCTTTCAACAACACCTCAAAATGCATTCTCCAATTTCCTTCTCCTACTCATGGTCCTCACTAAGACTTATCGCTGTTAGTACTGGTCTAGTGCATGACACATGGAGTAGAGAATCATATCTGTCACTCCCTCTTGAACAAAAAGGATCTAATCATTCCTGTATAATGAATATTCTCAACCATCTTCGTATCCTAGGGAGATTCCTTCCATTCGAGCTTCCCCTTAACTTAGGGAGTTCTACTTCTTTTTGTCATCGAAGAATCTTTCGTGGCTTCCAGCCATTTTATCAGAGTTATTATCACCCTCATCATGCTTGTCACATCGAGCATCTTCACCAAGTTGAAGATTGTGCACCTGCATAGCTTAGATAGCAAGTACAACCAAATCTATAGAAGCATGATGTTAGCCATATCAAAAACACGGAAGCATTTAAACTTTATTCATATCAGATACCCATAAATATATACTCTTCAACATCTTGCTAGGGACTTTATACACCCTAGACTACATAAAACATTCATTCCATCTAGGGTTTCAATGTGTCTTCCAGAGGTATGTCATACCTTACCACAACATACAGAAAACCCTAGAAGCAATTCAAAATACATATAGATCTACAAAACATCTATCATTCTTTCAAAATACATATGTCATACTTCTCACTAGGGATTCTACAAATCCTAGATTTCATACAAAAGAATCAATCAAAGTCAATCACAGCTTAGTTGTTAACCTGACCAACTTTCACTAGGGTTAGTTCCAAACCCCTAGTTTTTTCAATCAACCATCAATCAGTCACTAACATGACCAACTACTACTAGGATTAATTTGCAAACCCTAGATTTCCGAGTAATCATCATACTCAACCAAAAATTCAAAATTTCAACAATTTCTTCACAAATCATATAGTCAACATTCATCAGAGATTTCTACTTCGACTATGGTTCAATTCCAAAACCCTAGAGTTCCATTTTCACAAATTGAATAATCTTATACAAATCTCAAATCAACATATTCTAGAGATTTTACTTTGACTAAGGTTTAACTCCAAAACCCCAGAATTCCAGAGGTCATCATCTTAGAATTTCAGGCAAGGACTTTTATTAAATCCTAAGACACATGACCATCAATGACTAGGTCAACACTCATATCTAGGAATTCTAACCATACATAAGCATATCATATGTCCATAAATACATTTGACCTAGATCAACCTAGGACTTCAACCAAAAGGACATATCTACATATATGCTTGGATTTTATCATCATGAAAAATACATTTCATATCATGTATTTATCAAACCCAACTTCACAACAATATCAAATAAGAGATAGACACACAATGATTTTGATTATACTAGGGTTTGATCCAACAAACACATTCTTACCAAGAAAGCCATTTCTTAGACAATGTAAGGGTCTTGCTCACACATTCCACTAAACCCTAATGAGCTAGGGTTCCAATGTAGAACACACATTCCACCAAACCTTAATGTGCTAGGGTTCCAAGGTAGAAACATAACAAACCCTATATTACCAAAACTTCAAAGGTTTTGGGATTTTAGACCTTATCACTCAACCCTAACAAGTTAGGATTTTCGATCATACCAAAATACTAAACATGACATCATCAATAAAATTTCCAACTAGCATTTCACAATATCCCTAATTAGCTTTTAGGATTTCAGACATTCACAATAGCATACCCGTCGGTTAGGGTTTTCTAGAACTTGTCTAGGGTTCTACATAGTCTATCAATTATATGAGTGGGGTGGGTAGATTTATCAAGAGATGAATCACCCAAACAAGAATCACTAGGATTAAATATATGTTAATTTTTGGTATGTTCTATGCTTAAGAGCAATTTACTTCAATTTCTTTATTAGCCCAATATCAATATCCAGTTTAACAATCACATCAACATGATAGTAAAATGCAGATATAACATAAACATAAAAAATAGAAGACAAGCCAAGACAAGAGGACACAAGATGTGGCACCAGCCAGGGACAAACCCCAATGTGGGGAACCCTTGATCAATTCTTCATATATTCTTCAATAGTTCAACAGAGGGAGATAGTGCAAATTTACAAATCTGATAATTTATGACAGCTGCAGTAAAGCCCTAACCAGAAAAGTCAACGCTGGTCAAATAGGGCAGAATCCTTCCTTCAAGCAGCTTGGTCAAACCCAGTCAACTTCGGCCTCCAACAACAAACCCAAACAGTGCAAAACAGTTCGAAAAAACTCAGTCAAACTCTGGTCAACTGAAGTTAAACTGCAGCTAGCAACTAGAGTAGTCAACGTTGGTCAAACCAGAGGTCAGATCACCTCAATTTTCATGCCCAAATATGCGGCTTACCAAGGAGAAGATGCCTCACCCAAAGTGCAGTCAAAGGGAGGTCAATGTAGCCCAAAATGCAACGCCAGAAATTCGGTCAATATTGGTCAACGCAGTCAAAACAGAAAACGTCTTCCTTCCTTCGCATGTGTGAGAGAAAGCTACCAGATATGCGTACCCAATCAAGTGAGGAGAGAGAGATGTCATGAGATGAGATGATGAAATAATGCCTTGAGGTCTCCTCCTTTTATATACAACGTTGAGGATGGACCGGGGGTAAAAATGCATGTTTTGATTGCTGGTTGACCTTGACAATTTGTCAATAATACAAATAAATTCATATCTTCATTTTTACATGTCGAAATCGGATGATCTTTAGATCAATCCTACACCTCTCGGAGAGAGGAGTCCAAGAAAAATATCAGTTGTCATAAATAAGGTGATCGATATGGAGTTTGGCCCTAGTTGCCAATTTCAACACTCCCTCTCAACTAGGGAGAACTCCATCTGCTAATCCATCTGCCAGTGGGTACTATCTCTGCCATCAATGCACTGCTTTGCACCGCTCTACTATGTTGAATTATGAAGAAGAAGAAGTGATCGAGAATGTATCATACCATTCTCTATTGACCCGAAGTCAGTCCCAGATAAAAGAGAGTGTCTCATACCACTCTTACTGACCCGAAGTCAGTTCCAATCAAAAGAGAGTGTGTCATACCACTCTTACTGACCCGAAGTTAGTTCCAATTGATCCCAGATCAATATCATCCTTGCATAGGGATTACGGTAGTACACGATGCGTCCATCGGTAGTACTATGGCCCCTATCCTCATTTCCCTACTCATTGGCCAGATGCGAGGTACTTCCCATGAGTCCCAGACTGCATGGGTAGGATGTCTCAGCAGGAGAAGGATGAACCACTCATTCTGCCTACATGTTGACACAGGGTATCACAGGGAAGGCTGAACCACTCACCTTGTACACAACAAACCACTAGGGGAATGTTGAACCACTCACCCTATGGTTGCTCATCGCTCCAAGAAGTACCCCAAGCCCCCCGGTCTCCCAGAGCTCAATGTCCATATCATACAGAACCCTCAGAAGAGGGTCTCTCCACTACTCATAGTCGTTCTCGGAAAGTCAAGAATTTGACCTTTACCAGGGGCTTTGTCAGAGTGTCGGCGACTTGCTCATCAGTCCCAATGTGATGGAGCCTTATTGCTCCTCATTGTACCATATCCCGGATAAAGTGGTACCTGATATCTATGTGCTTGGAGCGATCATGAAATACGAGATTCTTTGATAATCAAATCCCACTCTGGTTGTCGGAGAGGATCACGGTGGTATCCAACACATGTCCAAATAACTCACTGAAGAGCTTCCTCAACCAGACAGCTTCACAGGAGGCCATACTTGCAGCGATGTATTTGGCCTCAGCGGTGCTCAAGGCAACTGACTTTTGCTTCCTTCTCATCTAGGATATCGAAGCAGAACCCAAAGAGAAACAACACCTAGAAGTGCTCTTGCGATCCACCACACTGTCGACCCAATCAACATCTGAATAACCATGCAGTCTTACATCCCCGGCAATGTATCTCAGTCCATGAGTGATTGTGCCTCGAAGATATCTCAGAAGATTCGTGGCACCAATCCAATGTATATGATGAGGTTTAACCATATATTGGCTCAACATATTAACTGCAAAACATATATCCGGACGGGAGTTCACCAAGAACATAAGTGCTCCTATGAGTTGACGATACTTAGAGGCGTTTCCCAATTCAGGTCTGACAGCACTACCACATAACTTCTTGAAGTTAAGTTCCATCGAGGTAGTCACAGGTTTGCAGTCCACCATCCCAAATCTTTCCAATATCTTCACAACATATTTTCCTTGAGATGGGAAAATTTCTCCTTACTTTTGCTAGACCTCCAACCCTAGGAAGCAATGTTTTAAAACTCCGACTTCGACTCAGAAATGGCCGAGGGTCGACTCCGACTCCAACTCCGACTCGATATCGACTCGGCTGGTTTGATTTCAATGACTCGGTCGTTGTAAAAAATACATTAAATATTTTATTTATTTATAAAAAACATAATTTTAAAGATTTTCATTCATGTTTCCAAACACAAAGCTTTAGAATATAGAGAGAAGACAACATATGATCAAAGTAGGCTCATGAATATCTCCATTATATCAAAATGGCACCCAGTGCAATGTCCAATACAAAGTTCATACTTAGCCACCAATGCCAGGATTCTATTCTGCCTCAGCCTAACGACAATCACTAGACTACAACAACAATAATACCAATTGTTGAATTGAGGCTTCTGTGATCCATAATATTTGAAAGAATAACTTCGACGAAAATCACATGTAGACAGACATTTGTCGACGCGTTTCGAACCAACTAGTGTGGTTCATCGTCAGGACAAGTTGAAGAAACAGATCCAGCTTAGCATGATAAATAGTCTGAGCAGAGTCTTCAACGGCTAAATTGACTAACGGCTAGTTTTGACCTTAGGACCCAGGTCAACTTATTATTTATTAATTTAATATTATTATTATTATTATTAATTTTTTTTTTTGGAAATAAGTTAAATTAGGTAAAAATGGTTGGTTTTTAAAAAAGGAATTTATTTAAATTAAAATTAGCATATATATATATATATAAAATTATAATATTAGGCTATTAAGATAAAAGTTAGGATTAATAATTTCAATGGTTAGTTTGAAAGGTAATCTATTTATTTATTCAAATTATTTCATAATTATTATTGATATTATATATATATATTTTAATTAAAATCATAATATTAGGTTGTTAAGTGACGATTATTTTATTCAATAATAATTTAATGGTTAGTTTATTTTTATTATTATTATTTATGGAAGAATTAAAATAATTTTAAAGTTAGGTTAAAGAAGTAATTTATTTATTTATTTAAATTATATATATATATATATATATATATATTTAATTAAAGTTATAATATTAGGTTATTAAGATAAAAGTTAGGATTAATAAGTAAAATAATTTTACTGGTTAAATTAAAAAGATAATTTATTTATTTATTTAAATTATTTAATAATTATTATATATATATATAAATTAATCCTAATATTAGGTTGAGAATAATAATTGTTAATGGTTAGTTTTAAAAAAGAAATTCATAATTTATTTATTAATAATCAAATATATATATATATATATAATTTTTTTTAAGGTTAGGATAAAATAAATAAATTAATCTATGGTTAGTTTAAAAAGGTAATTTATTTATTCAATTAAATTATTTATTAAATATTGTTAATATTATATATATTATAATATTAGGATGTTAAAAAAAAATGAGAGAGAATAATAATAATAATAAAAATTCTATATATATAAAAAGAGCACAAAAAACAAGGAGGGGGCAGAAAAACCGACTAAGAAGAGAGTGCTGGAATCCAGCACCTACTGATTTTCCAACCATCATCTCTATTGAGATTGCTCGGCCTCTTCTCAATCTCAATAGCTTCCCTCAATTTACGATGGTGGAACTGAGCAACTTTGGCAACAACCTTGGCCTCCTCAATCCACACTTGATGCTTGGTCTTTTCCACATGCTCCGCTAATGTTGAAGACTTGGATCTCCCATGTCTTAGGTCGGCCGCATGTTCGCAGATCCTTTGATGGATGGAGCGAACATGCGGCCGACCTAAGACATGGGAGATCCAAGTCTTCAATTAAATAAATAAATAATAAATTATTTATTAATATTATTATTATTATTTTTTTTTTTGGAAATAAGTTAAATTAGGTAAAAATGGTTGGTTTTTAAAAAAGGAATTTATTTAAATTAAAATTAGTATATATATATATATATATATATAATTATAATATTAGGTTATTAAGATAAAAGTTAGGATTAATAATTTCAATGGTTAGTTTGAAAGGTAATCTATTTATTTATTCAAATTATTTAATAATTATTGATATTATATATATATATATATATATATATATATTTTAATTAAAATCATAATATTAGGTTGTTAAGTGACGAGTATTTTATTCAATAATAATTTAATGGTTAGTTTATTTTTATTATTATTATTTATGGAAAAATTAAAATAATTTTAAAGGTAGGTTAAAGAAGTAATTTATTTATTTATTTATTTAAATTATATATATATATATATATATATATATTTTTTTTAATTAAAGTTATAATATTAGGTTATTAAGATAAAAGTTAGGATTAATAAGTAAAATAATTTTACTGGTTAAATTAAAAAGATAATTTATTTATTTATTTAAATTATTTATATATATATATATATATATATATATATATATAAATTAATCCTAATATTAGGTTGAGAATAATAATGGTTAATGGTTAGTTTTAAAAAAGTAATTTCATAATTTATTTATTAATAATCAAAATATATATATATTTTTAAGGTTAGGATAAAATAAATAAATTAATCTATGGTTAGTTTAAAAAGGTAATTTATTTATTTAATTAAATTATTTATTAAATATTGTTAATATCATATATATTATAATGATGATGATGATGATGATGGTGGTGGTTAACGTCCGCTGAGACCAAACAATGATCTATCGGACCTAAATAAACAAATTATTTATTTTGATTTAAGATTTTATTCCTATGCTCAAAAAGCTTGGAGAGAAGCCTCCCAAGCTCACTATAATTTTGACATTGTAAAAGACTAGGAAGGTCAGTATTGTTACAAAGATTGTGAAATTGAGATCTAATGTGGTTGTACGCGGGGCACTCTAAGAGGAAGTGGTTTTCATCCTCGAATATTAGGATGTTAAAAAAAATAAAATGAGAGAGAATAATAATAATAATAAAAATTCTATATATATAAAAAGAGCACAAAAGACAAGGAGGGGGCAGAAAAACTGACTAAGAAGAGAGTGATGGAATCCAGCACCTACTGATTTTCCAACCATCATCTCTATTGAGATTGCTCGGCCTCTTCTCAATCTCAATAGCTTCCCTCAATTTACGATGGTGGAACTGAGCAACTTTGGCAACAACCTTGGCCTCCTCAATCCACACCTGATGCTTGGTCTTTTCCACATATGCTTAGCTAATGCTGAAGACTTGGATCTCCCATGTCTTAGGTCGGCCGCATGCTCGCAAATCCTTTGATGGATGGAGTGAACATGCGGCCGACCTAAGACATGGGAGATCCAAGTGTTCAATTAAATAAATAATTTAATAATATATTATGAAATTACTTTTTTTAAACTAACCATTAACAATTATTATTCTCAACCTAATATTAGGATTAATTTATATATAATAATAAGAATAATTATTAAATAATTTAAATAAATAAATAAATTATCTTTTTAATCTAACCAGTAAAATTATTTTACTTATTAACCCTAACTTTTATCTTAATAACCTAATATTATAACTTTAATTAAATATATATATATATATATTATAATAAATAAATAAATAAATTACTTCTTTAACCTACCTTTAAAATTATTTTAATTTTTCCATAAATAATAATAATAAAAATAAACTAACCATTAAATTATTATTGAATAAAATACTCGTCACTTAACAACCTAATATTATGATTTTAATTAATATATATATATATATATATATATATATATATAGTATCAATAATGATTATTAAATAATTTGAATAAATAAATAGATTACCTTTCAAACTAACCATTGAAATTATTAATCCTAACTTTTATCTTAATAACCTAATATATTATATATATATATATATATATATATATATACTAATTTTAATTTAAATAAATAAATAAATTCCTTTTTTATATATATATACTAATTTTAATTTAAATAAATAAATAAATTCCTTTTTTAAAAACCAACCATTTTTACCTAATTTAACTTAAATAATAATAATAATAATAAAATTAATAATAATATTAAATTAATAAATAATAAGTTGACCTGGGTCCTAAGGTCAAAACTAGCCGTTAGTCAATTTAGCCGTTGGAGACTCTGCTTAGACTATTTATCATGCTAAGCTGGATCTGTTTCTTCAACTTGTTCTGACGATGAACAACACTAGTTGGTTCGAAACGCGTCGACAAATGTCTGTCTACATGTGATTTTCGTCGAAGTTATTCTTTCAAATAATACCAATTCTCTGCCCCTAATGAAGTCTCGAAACCCTTTATTTAATTTTGGTCAAGCTCCAGAACAATCAGAGGTAAATATGTATTAATTAGTCCATTGCCAAAACGTTTGCTTTTTTAAAAACATTGTATGGCTCAATGCATTGTTTCAGTTTTCTAATTCATGCCACTAGGATAACCATACTTCAGCCTTGTAATTTTCAAAACTTTCTCACAGTGATAGATTACTTTAGGGCTATAAATATGCAATAAACAACAACCCAATAATTGATATGTAGGAGGCGGAACAACTTTTGACAAATGTGCTTCAGGATTTTTGTCAAAGAGCCGAGCCGATTGAGTTGTTACCGAGCTGGCCGAGTCATTACCAAGTCGGCCGAGTTGTTACCGAGTCGACCGAGTCAATGATTGGCTCGGTAACAACCAGGCCAGCTGTTCTTCAGAAGCCAACTGCCTCTTACATTTGTGAATGAGAGGGTCTACACCTGTTAGAAAGAGGTTGTCCACATAAAGTACCAGTATGAGAGGTTTATCATCTTCAACCTTAAAGTAAAGGTTCGGATTGGCTTCACTTCTAGTGAATTTCACCTTCATCAGATAGCTATCAATCCTCTCATACCAAGCTCGGGGTGCTTGCTTCAAGCCATAGAGAGATTTCTTCAACCTGCATACATGAGATTCCCGGTCATGAACCTCAAACCTCTCGAGGTGTTCCACATCGACTTCCTCTTTGATCGAACCATGCAAGAAAGCGGTATTGACATCCATTTGATGTAGGTTCCATCCTTGCAAGGCAGCAAGGGCTATGATCGAGCGGATGGTGGTGTATCGGGCAATAGGTGCAAATATCTAATCGTAATCTACACCTTCCTTTTGAGAGAAGCCTTGGGCAACAAAGCGAGCTTTGAACTTTACTACACTTCCATCAGCTCCATGCTTGATTTTGTAGAGCCACTTAGAGGTGACAACCGATTTGTCCTGGGGTCTAGTAACCACATCCCAGACATCATTCTTTATAATAGACTCGTACTCTTCATTCATAACATCTTCCATACTTGTTGCTTCACAACTTCTTCAAATGATGAAGGTTTATTTTGTATGATAGTGCTCATGACGGTCAAGTATCTTTGATACTTGTTCGGTTTCTTGCTCTCACAGAAAGTCCCCCTTGGTGTAATATGTCTCTCGGCATCTTCGAGAGTCTCCCTAAGCCATGAGGGTCTCCTCTTGGAGGAGGAGGGCTCTTGGGGAGGAGGATCAATAGGATCCATAGGTTCATCAACATCCGACATTGTCTCGTCCTCTTTTTCACCCTGTTTTCTGATGACAACTTCTTTGCCCTTTCTTGGAATAGGAAGGTTGCTGATCTTGCTGAGGGCCATATCTTCATCAAAAGTGACATCATGACTTATCTCAACTTTCCTTTGACCAACCACATAAATTCTATAGCCCTTAGAATTTTCGTTATAGCCCACAAAGATTCCTTTCTTTGTAGATGCACCCAATTTGCTTCTCTTCTCTTTCGGCACATGAAAATATACGAGACTTCCAAAAATTCTAAAATGGGAGACATCGGGTTTCTTACCAGTGAATGCTTGATGAGGGCATCAGTTTTGAACATACATGGCGGTATTCGCAGCTTCGGCCCATAGAAACTTTGGAAGCCCTTGATCATGAAGCATGGCATGCACAACTTCTATAATAGTACGATTCTTCTTTTTAGTAACACCATTTTGCTCGGGAGTGTATGGTGTTGTAGTCTCCCTCTTAATGTCAGCTTCTCTGCAATAATCATGGAATTCATTGGATTCATACTCGGTCCCATTATCAGTCCTCAATATCTTGATTCTTTTCTCGGATTGATTTTCGATCATGGCTTTGAAGTGATAGAACCAGGTGAACACTTCATCCTTCTTTTTCAAGTAGTAGATCCAAGTCTTGCGAGAATAATCATCTGTAAAGGTGAGATAATACAAGTATCCTCCCAAAGAGTTTACAGGCATCATACCAGATATGTCAAAGTGGATCAACTACAATATATCTGTGGTCTTGCTATTACTTGAGGGGAATGGTCCCCTTCTAAGTTTTCCTTTGGCACATCCCAGATATACACCTTCATGCTCTACTTTGAATTCGAGCATCCCTGTCACCATTTGTCTCACATCAGGTAGAGCCTTATAATGAAGATGGGCAAACCTCCGGTGCCATAGCTTGGATTGAAGAGACATGTCGCAAAACATGGCTCCCAATGGACTTCCTCCAACTTGATACAAAGTGTCAACCCAGAACCCAAGAGTAAAAGCATCTTTAACATTCCTTTTCCAAATACGTACCTTTCCATCAATGAATGCCACCTTGTATCCTTTGTCTTCCATTGCCGAAATGGACACCAGGTTCTTCCTGAGATTAGGTACATATAGAACTCGTTGTATCGTGTTACCTTGATTCAATTGAAGGCTAACATTCCATATTCCCTTCATGGGATAAGTGGCATCGTCTCCAAGAATAATCTCCATGTTTGTCTCCTTCTCTATCAGATAAGAGAGAGCTTCCTTGTATCTAGTGAAGTGCCTTGAGGCACACTATCAATTAGCCAATTCCCCAAAGAGTCTGGAGGAGAGGTAGTGGAGAGGGCTGATATAAGATAGTATTCCTTTTGTTTATTGTTAACATTAGATTCTTCATACCTGGAGTTCCTTGCTTTCTTGGAGGGTTGACCATTTCCTTGATGTCCCGCATTCCTTTTTCCTTTGCCATTGAACCTGCTATTCCTTTGATTGTTGTTGTTGAAATTGCCCTTGGAATGGTTGTGATCATTATCATGTGATGTGTCCCTTCTATTTGGACACTCCCTTGCATAGTGACCCCAAACTTATTGCAAACAAAGCACCTGCCCTTCCTTCCACCCCTAGATCTGGGCTTTCCATTGAAATGACCTTTAGACCCTGCATTATTTCCCCTTTTGGCATGAGCGGAGAAAGCAGTGGGGTTTCCTCTATTGGAAGGCATTTCTTGCTCCACCATTCTTGTTTCTTCTTGAATGCATCTCGACATCAATTCTTCAAACCCTGGAATTCGATCATTATTGAGAATAGTGGTTCTAAATATATACCAAGCGGGTGGGAGTCTTCCAAGGGTAGTGATAGTAAGTTCCCTGTTAGGAATGACCTCTCCAATCGAAAGTAGATCATTCTTGATCTCAGTGATCCTTAAGAAGTAGGATTGAATATCCTTGCTCTTGCCCTTCTTAATATCCTTCAACTTATTTTTGAGAAATAAAATTTGATTTGCATCACTCTTGAACATGCTGACCAACTTGTCGTAGATCTCCTTGGAGGTGTTTAGGTCGAAGATGCAGGCCACCAGACGCTTGTCAATGGAATCTCTGATAATCTTCTTCGCTTTGACTTCAGCCTTGTTATACTTGTTCTTTGTAGCAGCTGATGCATTTAAGGGAGGCTAAGGGATTTTACCCCTCACATAATCCAACACTTCTTGTTCTTCTAAGGTTAGATCGAGAGACATCCTCCATCCATGATAGTCAGACTTTTCACGGAGCTTGTCTTCAACCAAGAAGTGGGATGTGGAACCCATTGAGCCATTTGTCCTTGTCCAACTGTCTTCGGTGTTGCTCTTTAACTCTTATTTGGGCTTTGTCTTCACCTCACCTCTGATACCATGTTAATTTTTGGTATGTTCTATTGTTAAGAGCAATTTACTTCAATTTCTTTATTAGCCCAATATTAATATCCAGTTTAGCAATCACATCGGCATGATAGTAAAACATAGATAGAACATAAACATAAACAGTAGAAGACAAGCTAAGACAAGAGGACACAAGATGTGGCATCAGCCAGGGACAAACCCCAATGTGGGGGAACCCTTGATCAATTCTTCATATATTCTTCAATAGTTCAGTAGAGAGAGATAGTACAAATTTACAAATCTGATAATTTATGACAGCAGCAGTAAATCCCTAACCAGAAAAGTCAACGTTGGTCAAACAGGGCAGAATTCTTCCTTCAAGCGGCTTGGTCAAACCCAGTCAACTTTGGCCTCCAACAACAAACCCAAACAGTCCAAAACAGTTCGAAAAAACTCAGTCAAAGTTTGGTCAACTGAAGTCAAACTGCAGACAGCAACTAGTGCAGTCAATGCTGGTCAAACTAGAGGTCAGATCACCTTGGTTTTCGTGCCCAAATCTGCGGCCTGCCAAGGAAAAGATGCCTCACCCAAAATGCAGTCAAAGAGAGGTCAACGCTGGTCAATGCAGCTCCAGAAAAACGCAGTCAAACATTCAAAACAGAAAACATCCTCCTTCCTTCGCACGTATGAGAGAAAGCTGTGAGATATGCGTACCCAATCAAGTGAGGATAGAGAGATGTGATGAGATGAGATGATGAAATGATGCCTTGAGGTCTCCTCTTTTTATATGCAATGTTGATGATGAATTGGGGTAAAAATCCCTGTTTTGATTGCTGGCCGACCTTGACAATTTGCCAATAATACAAATAAATTCATATCTTCATTTTTACATGACGAAATCGGATGATCTTTAGACCAATCCTACACCTCTCGGAGAGAGGAATCCAAGAAAAATATCAGCTATCATAAATAAGGTGACCCATATGGAGTTTGCCCTAGTTGCCAATTTTTAAAGTATAGCTAGTCATAGCAAAGTTAGTAATAGACATCAAATGAATAATCCTTTGAAACAATGTATTCAAAGCATACCTTTGTTTCTTGACTAACCTTGTCTTGAGAGATCCCCCTTCTTTCAGATGTTTTCCCTTGTCTTGAGAGATCCCCCACCTTTCATATGTTTTCCCTTGTCTTGAGAGATCCTCCTCCTTTTATATGTTTTCCCTTGTCAAGACAACAGAGGGAGAAAGGTGATTAGTATTTAATATAATCAAAACTAAATGAGTACATGAATCCAAAACTGAAAAGACATGAGATACTTATCTTTGGGAGTTGTTGGGGGCTTCCTCCAACTGTTGAGACTTGTTGCAAATGCACCCCACGAGGGTGGCAATCTTAATAGAGCAGTGATGACAAGTTCTTTGTTCGAAACAATCTCATTAATGGCCAAGGGATCATCCTTGAGTCAAGTTATCTCCACAAAGAAGGTTGCCACAGTATGATCTTCTAGTTCTTAGCTCATTCTTCAGACTTGCTACTTGAACAATATTCTTAATAGTAAACAACTTCGACAAGGCTTCATACATCTCGATGTTAGCTATGAATGGGACAAGATTGTCTTTTTTCCCTTCCACCATCAGAGTCATAGCCGCCAATTCTATATCCCAGAGTTTTGCTTTGTCAGCATCACTGGCTTCTTTTGTAGGCTTCTTTACATTTCCTTTTACCAAATCCAACACCTTGTTATTCTCAAGGATTAGGTCAATCCTCTTCTTCCAAGATCTGAAGTTAGATGCTCCTTCAAGTTTGTTCTCACCCTTGATTGAGTTAGGCATCTTCCTTGAATATAATACTCTTTCCCTGAGATAGTGCCTATGAATGGATCTGCCTTTTTCTTCTTTCTTCACCAAAGCTTTGACACCACGTTGGAAAATCAAAAAGGCAGTAAAGATTTTCTTGATCTTGATAATTACTTGTGATGTTTCTTATTATTACGATTCTTTATGTCTTTTTTCTTTAGTTCATCAAGCAATTACCAAAAGCAGTATTGCATAAAACAATGAACACAAGATGTAGGCACATGCCAGGGCAAAACCCCCTTCGAGGGGAAAACCCAGTCAAAGTAATTCTTCCTTTCAATAGTATTTTTTGAGACTCTTCACCCTAGACCAAGACTAGACCTTCCCTCCACACCAAGTCAGCGTCTAGAAGTTTGACCTCTTCCCAACAACTTCGACTATGCACCAACTAACAACGTCCGACAATAGTTCAACTTGGAAGACTTCGATCTCCTAATCCAGAGCACGAAAGAGAGAGAGACCCCCACCAAAATTTCGATTTTCCTTGTCTCCTTAGACTCACCCAAACTTGCATTCACTTCAGCTTCCCGGCAACAGATTTTCCCAGCAACAAGAGAACTTCACACTTCTGCCCAGCAACAAGAGCTTTTCGCACTTCTGCCCAGTAGATAGAATTCGAACTTGATGAGTAGTGATGCTCCAAATGAATTCGATGTCCTCCTTTTATGGGGCTTCTTGTGGGGTCGAATAGGGTCTCAGGCCGACTTGACCTTCCCTTAGGCCGACATGGTGTGGAGGTTCCATAATTCGTATTTGACTCAATACTTAACCTTCTTACACGATTCAAAAGCCCAAGAAGGGTCTCTTTAAATGTACAATAATTTTATAGACTCAGAATAATTTTGGGACTTTGACCTAAAACATGGTGACCCAAGCATGAAACACATGCTTTAATACGTCACAATAATAATAATAATAAAATATTTTCTTTATTCTTTTGACATGTACATTACATGATGACTCAAGTACATTATTGAAGACCGAACATAGTTAGATTTTCCAACAGGATCAACCAGAAATCATGACAGACTAGATTTTAAAGACTGATAAACCATTGGAGAAGGGGACCATATGGCAAGTCGAGGAGAAGTAGACAACAAGAAGCAAACACAAAATGTGCAAAGTTAAGCGGCAAGGACTAACAGCTTGATGAGGCAAGTGATCTACTAAAAACCGACTTTAAAGAGTTCCCATATTTGATGGTTAAGACAATGGAGGGCCATAATCCTTAAAAGGGGGGAGCAGTGGCCTGATGGGTGATAAATTGATCAGTTGAGGTATCAACAATCAGATACACTAACATTGGTGATTTACATTGACTCGACAACTGGGCTCCACCATAATGACTGATATCCACTTCAATAATGACTTCAACTTCCGCAACCAACTGGAAGAACAGTCATGTCAATGCCTGTCAATTGTAGAAGTAACTGACTAAGAGACATCAATGGTGGTGACTGATATCAACATCAACATCAATGATTGACATCGAATTCAATGACCAACATCCACTTTGACAACCAAGTGAAAGAACATTCATGTTGACATTTGTCAGTTACAAAAGTGTCTTGGGAGCTTAGAAGCTAGATAAGAGTTACAAAGAACTAGATATTTTATATTTCAATCTAAATATTTGTTTGTTTCTCTCAGAAGCCAGTGCTCATGGCTGAGGCAACTAAAGCATTGCAAATGATACTATATTCAAGCTTTGTTGGATGATGTTAGTGGTTTATCTGCATAGGAAAACACACATACATGCCTTAAACAAAGAATGTATCATCTCCAAGTCCATGGATTACATAGCTCGCTGCACCGATTAATTTTTGGTCATCTTCTCCTCTACTCACAGGGACTTGCGATGGTTTTCCTCCACATTCCTGTGATTTCAACCTATTCTTTTACAGAAGATAGCAATATTAGACTGGTATAGAAATGTTTCATGCTTATTTTAAGACTGTAGTAGATTATGATATATAATGAGATGAAAAGCATACAATACACGTTTCAAACTTAGATGATCTTGTTAGATTGTTTAAGATATGCAATTAAACAACTGGAAGGACCTTTTGCATTTTCTCTTTCTATGTTGCTTTTTAGCTGCCATTTTATCCTGCAGAATGCCTTTTTGTTTCAGCTGCCTCCCTATATGTGTAAATACAACTCCCTTTCTCGATAACCAGTCTCTTTCCTTTAGAGAATTTCTCGTATTGAATCATTTTGGCCTTGAATAGTGGATTTTTCTGAGAAAGAAAAAAAGAACTTCTGGATGATATATCTGACTTTTTTCTGACTATATGTCGAGAATGAATTTTGAAATTGCAGCCTATATCACCAATTTAGAGGTCTTTGCATTATGTTGGAAGAAAATTAATTGAATGTTATTGTGGATATACAAAATATGATTTTGTATAGATGATTTAATGACACTGTCAGGCTTAGCTTCTAACATATTTGCTAACATTTAGAACTTTTGACTCCTGAAATCTGTTCTCTTTAGTGCGGGAACATCAGGCAAACTCACATGCAAAAAGAGGGTGGGAAGTATTCACTGATGCTGTTATTCGTGCCCTTTCTGTGAAAAAATCTGGAGTTATTTTCATTCTTTGGGGAAACTCAGCTCAAGAAAAAATAAGGTAGTGTTTGCCTTTTATCCATCTTATGCACACGAAGAAGTCCTTGCAGTCTCCACTTTGTGCTTAACTCATAAGCACATCTGTTATGTTTTTGGTTCTGTGCTTTCTTTCTATGAAGGATAATTGATACAAACAAGCACCACATACTGAAAGCGGCACACCCTTCAGGACTTTCTGCTCACAGAGGATTCTTCCAGTGCAGGTTAGTTGCATTCCTTGAAAATAATAGTTCTTTTACATTTCAAGGGGTGGAATCTTTTAGACAATGGCTCGATGGTGGGGGTTAGTTTGTTTAACTTGTATATTCAATGTTCATATATAAATGCTTTCTTATTTCTTTTTTACTGTCTTGCTCTTAATCATTGTGATGTTGTGTGACAGACATTTTTCACAAGCAAACAAAATTCTGGAACGATCAGGTTTGATGCCGATTGATTGGCAGATTTAGATCTGTGCTTGAACAGAATTTTTTGGACATTACATATCTGTGCAAATATTATTTGTTCCTCGGGATACCGGGAACAAATAATCATTGTGATGTTGTGTGACAGACATTTGTCACAAGCAAACAAAATTCTGGAATGATCAGGTTTGATGCCGATTGATTGGCAGATTTAGTACTTAAGGAATTTTTTGGACATCACATATCTGTGCAAATATTATTTGTTCCTCGGGATGCCGGCAAGCAACTCTGATGCACTTCAGGTGCAGGTATCAACTGAAGAAACCATTGTTTTCTGCTCTGGCTATTACTTGAAAAACCTGTCATTATTCGGTAGTTTTGACATGGTAAAGGGCACATTTCTAGTTGCTTCTTTCTGTCATGTAGGTGTTATTGAGCTAATCAAAGTCATTTAAAATTTACTGGTTTTTTTTTCCAAATTTTGTGCTGGTGAAACCCAGGGCCGAAATGCAACTCTGCACAGTGAAAGTCAATTAGTTGTTCAAAGTTCAAAGTAGTCAAGAGCTTCATTGTAGGAGTAAATTAATGTAAAAAATATTTCTAAGATTTGGTGCTATGTACCAGGTATAATGTTATAAAGTGGGTATAATGCAAGAATTTTCATACCCATTTATGAACAATGCTTTTGAAGATTGTTAAAATTATTTAATTAGGAATAATTTTCTCAATTCTTTACAATGCTTTATGTTAAATTTTTCAAAATTCGATTACTTTATATTTGTTGGAATCCCATTTTCATGTAGATCAGATAGTTTTTAGGCTTTACACCATTGTTACAGGGTACAATGAAAACCTTTTGTGGTACTGCTTCAAAGCTCATTTTTAACTAAAACATAGTAATTCAGTGAAGAAATTTTGAGTTTGTTTAAGTCTCCAGACATTCAAGTTTTGTAGATAAATTTTGGATATAAGTAGTGAGATTCAAAGTTATGTATTGATTTGGATTTTGTGTTTGACACAATGAAGAGAATTTCCCGAGGATCTTCATAGAGACTAGGAGGGTGTTTAGAATCATGAAGCCAAAACTCACCCTCCACCAGAGAGACTCCCTTATCCAAGAACACCAGGCACCAGGATCTCAAATTCAAAGCTGAAGGGATGGCACAATACAAGAGATAAGCCTCATAACCCAGAAAGACAGAACCTAGCTGGTCAGAACTCTACTCACTACAAACCAGAACAGGAACATCGAGACCCACCATCAAATAAACTGGTGACCTCACGATCCTGCACCGTTATCCCATTTGCATCTGTGACCATGTCACTTTGCATTTGATATACTCACAACAACAGTAAACTGCATATGTTTGAAAGTACTGTAGGAACCATGAACCTCGAATGCTGATATCCCATATTTAATCTGCTCTGGAACCTTGAATCCCACTTGTGCCTTGCATGCAATGTTTGGTCATAACTAAGATTGATTAATTAAGGTATTGGAAGAGGTTACCTCATTCTTGTTTCTAAGAACTATACCATCCAGATGAGGCCATATTAGCCAATTGATCTGCCTGTGGATTAAGTTCCTTAACACATGATAATATTTGGTCTTAACTAAGATTGATTAATTAAGGTATTGGAAGAGGTTACCTCATTCTTGTTTCTAAGAACTATACCATCCGGATGAGGCCATATTGGCCAATTGATCTACCTGTTGATTAAGTTCCTTAACACGCGTTAATATTCTATTGATCTGGATTTGCTGGTTTCCTTCTGAATTTGCCTGATAAGCCTTATTGGTTTACCATCAGTTGGACATGAGGGTCTATGCATCAGATTGATAATGATAGCTGAATCACTGATGACATTTTAGAGTCTAGACTTTTGATTCACTTTCATCTATATTAGCTTCATCCCTTGGTAAAGCACTAATGCCACAGCTTGGTTGTTATATGAACTATATAGGGCTCATTCAAAGCTAAAGCTAACTTCATGTTTTCCTTTAGCATTGAGAAGAACTCCCCCCCCTGAACCCAACTTGCCACCCCTTATAAATTTCCAGTAATGAGTATTGACTTTTCTTTATGACGAGTCATGATGTATTTTCCTAATCTTCCTTCTGTCAAACACTTTGGTCCACTCTGTTTGGTTCAGACTCCAAACTTTCAAATTTTGAATTTTTTTTGGAACAATTATTGAGATATGTGTATTGATTTTGGATTTTGTCTAAAATGCTGATAAGTCGTTATCTTTATCTCTCTCTCCCTCTTTTTTTAATATTAATAAAAAATTTTATGACGAGAATCACCTTTGCTTTATAAACAATCTTATGATGATCATGATTTGCTTTCCTAATCCTCCTTTTGAAAAAGTGTCGTTTCACATCTCTGCTTCCATGCGCTCAATTGCGTTTCATTTTCTGTTATTTCAGCGGTGTTTCTTTTGTGGGGGAAGTAACAAGATCTTTCGTCTTCTGCTAAATGTCCCCCGCAAATTTCTTGCTCGTTTCTAGAGTGTCCAAGGAAATGGACCCTAGATTTACTTCGCGACTGTTCCGTAAATAAAACTGATTTTATCTTTTTAGAACCTGGCTCCTGAGTTTCTTTTGGATGAAACGTACCCCGAGAACCAGTTATTTTAAGGTAGGATTTCTCCAATTTGTGGACTTCGCCATTGCTATTTGGAGCTTTAGCAATCTGTTTGGAGTACAGAGTGGTGTTTGGAGTGCCATTGCTATTTGGAGCTTCAGCAGTCTGTTTGGAGTACACAGTTTATTGCTATTTGGAGCTTCAGCAATCTGTTTGGAACCCACAATTTGGTGTTTAAAGGGCAAATTCTCTCATTAGTGCAGAGTTTGCTGTTATTTTTGGAGGCTGCACTCATCATTCCACTTTCAAGTATCACATATTTTGTTCGTTATAACTGTTAACTGAACAGAATCAGAAATCCTGCCGGGTGAAGAAAGTCGTAAGTTTAGAATATACATGATAATATTATGAATTTGGCTCTATAACATGATTTGTTTTTTATTTCATTACTAGATTGTGTTGTTACATATTTGTTTTTTTATTCCATTACAAAACATTACTAAACACAATTGTGTTTAGGTTCAGGCTAGTCCACATGTTGGATGGAAGAACGATTTGCTCAAACATGGGTGTTGTTACCAGAATTGTGTGAGTGTTGGTCGAGTCTAGATGCCCCTTGGAACAATGTAACCATAACAATTGGCTTCCACTCTTAACTCCTCCCATGACTAGTGTTTTTAAAACCGGCTGGTCAGCAAGGCCACTGGTTGGAACCAGCTGAAAAAGCCAGCCAGAAAGGCGCTTTGGCCCTAACCGGCTGGTTTAGGATAGAACCGGCTGAAAAACCCGGCCAGAAAGGCTCTTTGGCCCTAACCGGCTGGTTTAAGATGGAACCGGCCGATTTGTAGTCAAACTGGCCAGTTCCGTTTTAAACTGGCCGATTACCTGCCATGCCCGCGGAGGACCCACGCAGCGGCATAGCCAAGGTGGTTTAGGGGTTTTGGAGGGAAAGTAAGGGTCCTTTCCCTCCAAAAACACCCTCTCCAAGCTTTTAAGAGGCCCTTCTCCCTGTCATTTGTCTCACACATCTCATTTGGAGTATTTGTGAGTTTGATTGGGAGCTTGGAGAGTGTTGAGTTTTTGTTGAAGTAGTGGAACAACATAGAGTTTAAGCTAAGTAGTAGTCATCATGCCTCCAAAAAGCCAAAGATACTGCATGGCTCATTGTGATGTGATTGATGGCAAAATGATTTGCAAATATTGCCAAAAATCCATTGAAGGAGGGGATATTAACAGGGTCAAGCAACACTTCACTAGGGATAGGAGGCCATGTAAAGCCATGTGGAGCACCAAATGAAGTAATAGGGCATATTAGGGCAGAATATATTCAGAAGTTTGAGACTCAAGTCACTGAACCAATAGAAAAGTTTGTGACTGCAAAGTTTGGGAGTCAAGACTCAACCAACTGAGTTTGATCATGATGACTCGTGAGAAGTTTCAAGTGATAATGTTGATTACTATTATCATATATGTAGACTTGAGTCTTGTAGTAGGCCATTGACCCCATAGTTTGTATGCTTTTTTTTTGCACTCTGGAGGCCATTTAGAGCTTCATTTCTTATGTATTTTGTCGATGATATGTATTGCATTCGGTGCCATTTTGATATATTCACCTTTTCATGCTATATAAATGAGCAAACTTTGCATATTTTGTCTCTATTGGCTTGGAATCATGGTTTTAAATCTTAAAAATAGTTTTGTTTCATTAAAAATTAATTATTTAATGTATTTTTTCTAAAACCAGTTCGTTTAGACCTAACCAGTCTTGGTTCGACCGGTTCCGGTCAGTTACTTGGTTCATTAGGTGGATCGGTCCAGTCACCGGTTCAGGTTTTTAAACATTGCCCATGACATTTGCAACAATGTAACACTAACGACTGGCTTCCACTCTTAACACCTCCCATGACATTTGAACTATAAGATTTGGAGACAACCCCACAAAAACCAACTAGTCTACACCTCACCAGTCATACTGTTATGTTATAGTTTTATGAATTTGTTTTGAACCTTGAGAATATGTCATATAATGAAATGTTGGTTTCGTAATTGGTCCTTGTCACTTGGTTTTGTACTTGGTAGTGGTATTGTTTATTTTTAAAAGTTAATTCTACTGGGAGAAATGAGGTGTATTTTATAGTTCAGAGTTGATGAATTTTAGAGTCCGAGGTGTGAGAAATGAGGTGTATTTTATAGTTCAGAGTTGATGAATTTTAGAGTCCGAGGTGTGAGAAATGTGTAATATATATTTTTAAATTAACAATTATATGACACATGTTTTAATTATATTGAATATAATATTTAAAAATCAATTTAAATATTAATGAGATGCGTAACATCATTGATTATAATTCGATTTATATATAAAAACGATTTATATATAAAAAATATTAATGTTAAGCAAGAAAAATAAATAACAAAACATGTTTTGAACCTTGAGAAGTATCCTTATGTCATGATGAAAAAACAATTTTGTAATTGGTTTTGGTTAAGTGGACTACGTGATGTAAATGGAAATAAATAATTACACCACATAGCTTTGTTATGTTTCACTTGCATATTTGGCATGTTAAACAAGCATTGCTAATTAATAATGGTATATACAAGTTGATTAAAGGGACAAATGCACAAACATAATAATGAGAAAATAATATCCAAAAAGCAATAGATAATGCTGGTTTGTTTATCTTTTGCAGTATATATAAATAATTTCCTTTTATGTAAGATTAATATCATTATTCACATATGCTTTTTCTAATCAAATCTACCACCCCATGCATGAATAATTATGGTTAACTTATTCACATTATTCTATCCATATTTTTATCAAATCAAGATTCTTTGCAATGTATAAATGGAAGACCTTCAATATTTAAGTAAAGGAATAAGTATTGATTGAGGTATCAATCAAAGTTAATAATAGTTGTATGGATATGATAATTATAACATCTTTCACTTTTCTCAACTTATCTTTTCTTAAAAAACCCCTTTCAAATATTTTGATGGAATTGACATTTGAAAGACAAGGCATCACTGCTACATAGGGTTGGTGCTCATTAAAATAAAACATGCATTGATATACCATAACTTTAAACCATTGAGCAATTTGAACATGATCCATCTAACAACCTTTTTTTCCTCTTTTTTTTTTTTGCTGAATTGTCTACTATATTGATACAAAAATATTTTTACAAAGAGGCAGTGCCCTCGAGAAATCTAGCCCAGAGATGCGGCATGCTCACATTACATAACTGAACACTGACCAAAAAGACTTGCTGAAGATTGACAAGAAGAGCTTCTAGGACCATGACCATGACTAGTTCATAGAAATAGAATATGCCAATATCGAAACTGAAGACTGACCAGAGGTAATTCAAAGACCAAAACAAGTTCACTGGGCCCATACAAATAAACAGGGAAGCGCTGCCCAATTCAAAACTGAAATCTGACCCATTAAACAACTGTAACCGTAACTGAGACCCAAAGACACAGTCAGAAGAATGCCGCCCACGTAGGGGAAACCGACAATTTAACTTTAGAAAAAAGGTCTATGCATGAGAACTGTAGAGCATATAATGACTATAAAACATGAAGGAATTGAGCACCTTCGAGCAACAGAGAATCAAAAACTATTGAACGCAGACTTGATTAAGTTTCATGAGAGGTAGAAGGCGACTCTTCAATGATGCGACACCCATATTTGTAGGGATCTTCATCCTCAGAGGGATGGCCCTCTTTGCCTGAAGAATCGCCACCAATAGGGGCGCTCGGACCAACTTGAATGTTCATGCCCTGGGTTGCAGTGCCACTAGGATCCTTACTCTACTTGTTGTCAATCTGAGAAGTGCCATGCTTATCTTCCGCCCTTGTCTCTAGAGTCACCCCTGGTGTCACAGCAACCAGACCAGAAGTATCGTCTTGAAGCTCAATGGTGACTGAAGCTATGAAGGAGAAATTACCAAGTGTATAGGGGAACTGAAAACGAGCGGTGTGAGATTGAGAATTATGAGAGCGCGCTGTTGAATTATGCTGCCCTCGACCCCGCCCACGACCACTCCTGGTAATGGGATAGCGGTCAGAGCAGAAGTCCGAGGAATAAGACGAGGAGTCCAAAGTAGAGGAGGAGGGCTGGAGGATAACTCGCCCACGGGAACTTCCCCTCCTGTAGCGCATTCTCTGGCGCAATCTAGGCATAATGAAAAGAGTAGGAGGTGCTAAACAGGCAGCAGTACTGTGAAGGCAGGGGGGGACTGAAAGGGGCCTAGCTTTAGCTCGCAGAGGAGCACTGGGAAAGACTGAGGATGAGCAATAACTGAATTTGCAGAATGGGCTTTGTGAAACATGAAATCCCGACGATAAATCAACACAGCATTCCAGAGCACAACGTTTCCCTGGGCTGGTCCAAGAGCGAGGCTCTGCGGCAGCAAGGTAACAACACGAGTGCAGGGGAGGAGCATGAATGAATTCTTGGAGGAGAGCCATGACAGATGAACTTGCAGGCTGGTGTGGAGGGACGAGCTGCATTAACACAACATTGAAGATGTTAGTAGAAGACTTAAAGAATGGCATCATGCGAGGCCGGATGGCGGTGGTAATAAGCCACGCGCCAACCCACCAAGCCGCCCACGTACAAAACGCAATGTTACACACCCTTTTACGGGGATCCATCTAACAACCTTAATATTAGTCGGCTATAAAATTGATTAGCCACACAAAATTGTCAATTAATAGATATTGATGACGTTGATTAATTAATGTTCCATGTACAACTACTTAGGCAATGTCTATTGTTTTGTTTTTAAGGTTTATTTGAGGGCGGGGTGGAGTTGTGTTGGGGAGATTTCACAAAAAGTAATTGAAAACTAAAGCTTAAATTGATTTTTTTTCTTCAAATTTGAACTTTGATCCTAAATATGTATTAGTGATGGCAATTTGATGAATTTCAAAGGTGTTGTTTCAAATAAACGCAAGACCACTATTTGGGAGAAGTTCAATCTTGTAGAAAACTTCCCTCTTGTTTTCAAAATCCAACTAGACAAGTAGAATTCCCATGAATCTTAAAATATGATCAATTTTTCAACTAATGTGGGGTGACATAAAAGAGGAGCAAGCTCGTAAGGAGAATACTTTATTAAAGTAAAATTTCAATATCGGAAACCAATGTAAAAACCAAAAATCTGCTCATCAACCAAACACTCCATAAGATTTTGGTGGTTCTAGCAATAGACAAATCCATTGCATCTCGGTGAATTGGAAGTCCATTTTATCAAATAAAGCCAAAAGGGATATGAAGATCACGAAAAACAAGAGTATCATTAAATATTCCAAGATGGAGATCCATCAAGCCATGCTTGTTCTATAGAGTATGCACCGACAATTGGAGCAAGCTCATCAAAGAGAGCTTAAAGATCATGTTATCACATTTATTTAAGTTTGTTTTTTTTTTAATGCTAACAGTTACAGTGTCAATGAAATATTTGTAATAATAGGAAAAAATTGCTAATAATGGGACTATCAACGCTTTTTGAGTTCAAAAAATTATTTGAGGAATACGCTGACAATGGGAGTGTCAGCGTTATCCGGTATTTGTTGATAAGTGAACTATCAACACTTTTGTGAGTTTAGTAAATTTAAAATTGCACTGACAACAGGAGTGTTAGCATTATCATGTGTTTGAAAATCAAAAAAGGAAAATGCGGTGACAACGAGAGTAGCAACACATTTATGTAAAAATGGTAAGTTAAAACTTTGTTTTTTCTTGTACAACACATTAATTTTGGGCATGTTTTCCAAACAAATGAGAATGAAATTTTCGAAACTGGAAGAGGTTTTTGTCCGCAACGAACCCATTTAAAAAAATTCTCTCGGTTTTCTAACAGCGATCACGGTTTTGGATTTTCGAAGGGATCATTGGATCTTACTTTTCAGGATTTCGTGAGGAAAAAGCTCATGAACAGTTGTTGACTTGGATGCCAACTCACCAAATTTGACTTGCTAATCCTTATCTCCAGCCATGACTACATAAACAACATGATCTTTAGATGCAGATAGCTTTGGAAAGTTTCATATGCATGTACCTAGAGGTTTATAATTCTATTATTGGACCACTGTAATTATTTTTGAGCTACAAACATGTTTTAGTTATTGTATTGTTTATATAAGCAAAGACTGTAGAAGAAGAAAGGGTTGGTGTTTATTTGAGATATAGCATCATTGTGTATTTTTGAGTAGATCATTAATGAAAACAATCTTTATGAGCATTTGCAGAAATTCTTGTGCTATATTTCCTTGTCTGTTTTTGCTTTGTTTTATATTTCCTCATGTCTGGAAAACAAAGTATGAGATTGGGATTCATATTTTATGCTCATTTTTATTTATTTATTTCTCAGGCATTAATAATTGTTGTTCATTTAACGCTCACACTAAATTCCTTCATATTCCTCTAAATCATTGAAGTGTCAAAGGAACTACTGCTACCGTGCTTTTGTGTTTTGTTCATCGAAACTGTGTTTGTATGAAACCTGATTGGGTTAGAGTCCATGCCCAATGGTATTTTTACATAACCCAACCAAATTCCAATCATTTTTCACTAAATATGGCCACATAACTCAATTGAAAAACCTACTACTATAGTGACCTAGAGTATTTGAGTTTTAGGGAGAGATCCCTCTCAGGTTGAAGGGTCAACTTTCAACCTCAAAGAGGTTAGAGGTTACTTTAGAGGTTTTCCCGCCGCCGGATTTCTTCTGAGAGATAAAAGATCATATGAAAAAAAAAATAGGAATGCTATATTGAAATACAAGCAACTTGCACTCCAACAACAAAGCTCACAAGGTTTTGATTTACCAAGAGATTAATCTATTGTTGAACAAATATGTGGCAACTTGGTGAAGTTAAAGAGCATTGTGTTAAACAAAGGTGACATCACTATTGGAGACATTGAAAAACCCTCTTGCAAATACCGCTAGGGTTCACTTTGAGGAAGCTAATAGACATCCTTCATTGTGGAATCAACACTTTGAAAAAAGACATCCTTTGTTACTGTAGAAATTTTGAATAATATGACACTTATTCAACAGAGATTATCCCGATTATACACTATTGCAGAAAACATGCATAATACATAACCTCTCTACGTTGATCATCAATTTACAGAAGCAGAAACAATAACATGCGCACATAGAAGCATCAATCACACATATCAACACAGTGTTTTCCCGGGGAAAGCATCTCGCTAAAAACTCCAACTATCTGTATATTATATTGATTGAGAACATGTAACAAACATAGTACAATATTCCTCATGTAGGAATTTATAGGGTAAGTTCCTCAGACAGAACACCAAGGACACCGCTCACACACAGGTCACATATCAATACACCAGTATTTTGACGTGGTTAAAACCCTCAAAGAGGGAAATAGTCCACGGCCTGAGCCAATGCGGCCACTTCAGGAAATTTATTAATAAAAGAATGAAATTTTACATAAGCTTCTCTCATGAACAGTTAACCTACAAATGACCCTCCATGCTCTTTAAATAGAGATCATGGACCAATCGAGTGTTAAGCCACGGATCAAGTGTCGGTAATACCGAGGAGAGAATGAACTGTCGGATCACTACATATCGTGACCGTCGGATTGTAAGTTACAAAATGTACATAGTAAAGAAACACACTTTACCTAACTCTGTACTAGACCAAGTTATACTTAACTATTTCCTATGTGTTGGAATATCCTAACATCCCCCCTTAAGAACAACTTGGGATAGGATTGAAGGATTTACAAATATGACACAATAGGAGAAGGAAGGAGGCACTAGAGCCTATCCCCCGCTTAGTGACAACTTCCTAAACTCCAACCATAAATCGAAGTTTAGTGAACTTCGCCTCTGTGAGAGCCTTTGTAAATATGTCTGCAACTTGATCATCTGTTGAACAATATTGCACTTCAAGAACATGGTCATGAATGAGCTTTCTGATGAAGTGCATGTGCAGTTCAATGTGTTTGCTACGCTGATGTTGGACTGGATCTTTGCATAGTTGAATGGCACTTTGATTATCACACCAAAGTGTAGTCAGATGCTGCTGCTGAAAGCCAAACTCTGATAGGATCTGACGAAGCCACAAGGCTTCCTTACTAGCTTCTACGACACCACGATACTCTGCTTCTGTTGAAGAAAGAGAAATGGAACCTTGTTTCTTGCAAGCCCATGTAATAGGTCCTGAACCAAGAGTGAACACATAACCTGCAGTAGACCTCCGATCATCAGGGTCACCAGCCCAATCGGAATCAGTGAAACCAACCAATAGAGGAGATGCTTCGGCACTGTAATGAATCCCAAACTGAACTGTACCTCGAACATAACGAAGTATTCTTTTAGCTGCTTTCCAATGACTTTCACGTGGGTTTTGCATAAACCGAGCAACAAGGCCAACAACAAAGGAAAGGTCAGGACGAGTATGGGTTAGATACAAAAGTTTTCCTACAAGTTGATGGTATAAGGTAGCATCAACTTCAGGAGAAGTACAAGTGACTGAAAGTTTGACTCCAGACTGAAAGGGAGAAGGGGCTGGCTTACAGTCTTCCATGTGAAAATGGCGTAGAATATCACAGGCATACTTGGACTGGGAAAGGGAAATACCTTCCTTGGATTGCAAGACTTGAAGACCAAGAAAATAATGTAAGTGTCCTAAGTCTGTCATTTCAAACTTCCTTTTAAGGCTAGATTTCACATGGTTTATAAGGTTGAGATCACTACCAGTCAGGATAAGATCATCAACATAAAGAACAAGAATGATAAGAGACTTGCTCACTTTCTTGGTGTAGACAGTATTGTCAGAATGACACCTAGAAAAGCCATTTTCTAAAAGAAAGTTATCCATTTTGGCATACCAAGCTCGAGGAGCTTGCTTGAGACCATAAAGGGATTTCTTAAGCCGACATACAAGGCTGGAGTCTGTTTGTATAAAGCCAATAGGTTGTTCCATATAGATTTCTTCACGAAAGTCCCCATACAAGAAGGCAGAGTTAACATCCATCTGATGGACTTCCCATTTGAAAGAGGCAGCAAGGGAAAGAACAAAGCGAATAGAGTTCATTTTGGAAACAGGGGAGAAGGTTTCAGTGTAGTCAATGCCTTAAACTTGTGAAAAACCCTTAGCAACAAGACGAGCTTTATGTTTATCAACTTTCCCATCTGGTCCATACTTGGTTCTGTAAACCATTTGCATCTAACAAGTTTTCGTCCCTTTGGTAGAGGAACAAGATCCCATGTATCATTTGCCAATAATGAATGATATTCTTCATTCATAGCTGCTTCCCAATTTGGATGGCTGAAGCTTCTGCAAAGGTGTCAGGATCATAATTCACTGAAGCTTGAGCCAGTAAAGAAGAGGCTCTATCAAACTGAGAACGTGTACGTCGCTGATTTGTAGGATCACCGGCAAGATCACCTGCTGCATCCCGAGTAGCACGGACCCATTTTGGAAGCTGAGGAGCTGAAGGAGGATCTTGAGAAGTTGGGGGAGGATTTTCATCCTCGCTTTCATCATCTGAAGAAGAAATATTTTCAAAAGTAGAAGAGATAGGGAGAGGTGGCACATCCGCCGAACTAGGCTCGTAGGCCGATATATTTTCAACAAACTTTACATCTCTTCTAATGATAACATTTTTGGACTTAAGTGGAATAAGTCTACATCCTTTGACATCTTCAGAATATCCAACAAAAATACATTTTTCACTCTTAGGTTCTAAATATTTATGTTTCTCATCTGGAATATGGGCCCATGCTTCACTTCCAAAAACACGAAAGTGACTTACATCTGGTTTAATTGAGCTCCATGCTTCTTCTGGAGTGATATTCTTTAAAACCTTAGTAGGAGTGCGATTTATTATGTAATTTGCATAGTTAATTGCTTCTGCACAATAATTAAGACTAAGTCCTTTAGATTGAAGCATACAATTAGCCATTTCCTTTAAGGTGTGATTCTTCCTTTCAGCTACACCATTTTGTTGTGGAGTATATGGAACAATATGTTGCATTTGAATTCCATTCTCAGGGCAAAAGTTTATGAATTTGTTGTTAACATATTCTCTGCCATTATCAGATCTTAGCTTAAGAATTTGATGTCCGGATTGTTTTTCAACAAAGGCCTTAAAGGCCAAGAACATGTTAAAGACTTCACTCTTGAGTTTTAAGAAGTATACCCAAGTGCGTCTGGAGAAATCATCAATGAAAATTAAGAAATACTTGTAGCCAGAGAATGAAACAACTGGAAGTGGACCACATAAATCACTATGCACAAGCTTTAAAGGGGCTGAGGCATGCCAAGAGGCACGTTTTTCAAAACTGTCCCGATGATGTTTTCCGAGTACACATCCGAAACAAACACCATCTTTGCAAGATACCATTGGAAGACCTGTCACCATATTTTCTTTACATAGATTCTGAAGGGAGCGATAGTTTAAGTGACCAAATCGCTCATGCCAAAGTTTTCTCACTTCATCGTTATGAGCAACAAATACTGAGGGAAGATTTGATGACTCAAAGTTGTGAAACTTATACAACCTTGTAGAATCATCAGCAATGCCAGTAGTTAAAATCTGTCTAGGATCTCTTAGGTCCTTAATTACAACATCGTGAGGTGAAAATTCAACGATTTTACTTTCACCTGAATGAGTTATCTGATATACAGATAGAAGGTTGCAGGATAAGGTTGGAACACATAATACATCATTAAATTGACCATTGTCTATATGAACAGTTCCAGTCCCTACAACACTAAGAGATCTATCATCACCAACATATATATTTTTGGTGTTACAATCATTTAAAGAAGAAAACATGGCTTTGTTTTTGGCCATGTGATAAGAAGCTCCAGAATCAATGAGCCACTCATGAGAATGAGAAGAAGAAGATACATTTAGTGCATAGCCAGACCGAGATGCTTGACAACCACATGCAGAAAGTGCCATTCTTGAAGATGAAGTTGAAGTTGAAGAGTGCTCCAAATGGATATTATGCTTCTTCATTGCTGCTTCCAAGGCTTCCATCTTCTTAAAGCATTTGGATTCTAAGTGGCCATCTCGATTACAAAAGTTGCAATGTCTATCAGTCTTCTTCCCTTTGTTTTTATTTGTCTTATCATTTTGTTGAAATAATTTTTCATTTTGAGGCTGAAATTTCTTAGGACCCTTGTTTGGTTTAGGACCATTCCTTTTAGGATACAACTTCTTAGGATTCTTTGAATTTGGTTGCTGCTGGGCGGCTAACGCTTTCTTAGAAGAGTTTCCAAGATCAAGAAGACCAAGGTGTAAGATTTTTTCTTGTTCTCTTATTAAAGAATCACAAAAGGAATCAAAGGAAGGGGACTTGTAGGCTTGTCCTTGAGAAATGAAGGCTTCTCTTGTAGAATGGAAGGTGGAAACAAACACAGAATAGGCTGGTCCCAACTTAGTAAGAATGGAGTAGATAAGGCTAATATCTTCTTTCTTAACCTTAACAACTTCCAAGAGAAGTCTAAGGGTCTTGAACTTGGACAAAAAATCTTCAATGCAAGAAAAATTATTGGGGTCCAGTGTAAGCAACTCATTTTCAAGTTGATGGGATTTAAGTTCATTTTTAATTCCAAAAACTTTAGTGATCTATTTCATTGCTTCCTCAGGAGTATCAAGTTCTGCAATATGGAATCTAAGATCTGGAGAAATAGACATCCCTATCAACCCACGTGCTTGGTCTTGCCTATTTTCCCATTTAGCTGCCTTATCTTCATCTTTCGGTTTGGTCTCTTGGCCTGAGGTTATTCTGTAAAGACCTTTACTTCTAAGTAAATCCACAATGTAGGACCACCATTGGAAGTAGTTGGTGCTGTCAAGAATAACTTGGCATGGACTTTTCATTTTAACAAAAAACTAAAGCTATAGATGCTGAAACAAAGTGTTCCAATGGAAAGATCTCGAAAAATTAGGCTGGTTAAAAAAAAACGGCTCTGAAAACGGCTTCTGGATGAAGAAGTTATGGCTTTTTGAAGAAAATTTGATGAAGATGCCGACGAAGTGCGGGAATGTGCGAAAATGAAAAATCCGCCCCCAAAAAAAGGAGACTTGAACTCAAGACCTCTACTCTCATAAATTAGCTTTGGACCAAGTGAGCTAAACTAAAAGTTTGAGAGAGAGAGAGGGGGGGGGGGGTTATTTTTTAGTCACTGAAGCTTTGGGTTGCATGCTTACTTTGAGAAAGCTCTTTTTCCCTACAAAACAAAAAACACAAAACCCAACACGGACATACAAAAAAACGAACCTCACGGCTTGAAGTTAGCTTTAGCCAGAAACTAAATATTTCCTCAATGTTTCTGATTTTCCGAGATCACACTAAGGCGCAACGGAAAAAAGCATACGCATGAGAAAGATCCTTCCTTTCCATTTCTGATTTGCCCAGATCGCACAGAGTCGCGGGGCAAAGAGCATACACAGAGATGAAATGTATAGATCTAGTAATAAAAAAAAGCTAAATAAACCGAAACCGAAATAAACAGAGAGAAAATAACTGTACTCTGCAAATAAACACTGTATACCTCCAGATCTTAAAAATGACGTAGCTAGGGCTACCAGAAACCTTTTCGCTTGAAACGAAAGGGGTTCCTCACTGAAACAGATGCTCCCAACACAGTAGATCAGTCCTCTCGGCCCGAAAGTAGTCATAAATAGTAGATATAGGAAATGACAGTCAGATGTAGTTCTACCGGCTTCAGATTTGGATCACCAACGGACGCGGCCTTCAAATAGCTCTGATACCATGTAGGAATTTACAAGGTAAGTTCCTCGTACAGAACACCAAGGACATTGCTCACACATAGGTCACAGATCAATACACCAGTATTTTGACGTGGTTAAAACCCTCAAAGAGGGAAATAGTCCACGGCCTGAGCCAACGCGGCCACTTCAGGCAATTTATTAATAAAAGAATGAAATTTTACATAAGCTTCTCTCATGAACAGTTAACCTACAAATGACCCTCCATGCTCTTTAAATAGAGATCATGGACCAATCAGGTGTTAAGCCACGGATCAAGTGTCGGTAATACCGAGGAGAGAATGAACCGTCGGATCACTACATATCGTGACCGTCGGATTGTAAGTTACAAAATGTACATAGTAAAGAAACACACTTTACCTAACTCTATACTAGACCAAGTTATACTTAACTATTTCCTATGTGTCGGAATATCCTAACACCTCACAAGTACTCAGTACTATCTCCACTTGTTACACACAATACAGCTCAGATCTGATATTCAAATCTCCTCCGCTGCTTGCCTGCCTCCACTGCACAATACCTACTGAGAATGAATGAGAATGGTTGATACAAACTCCTATTTACCTTGTGAAAATCACCCACACTGTAAACAATGTGAGCACAAGCTATATTTCACTTGGTATTGGACCACATTACGCAGAGATCATTGGCATAACTCAATCCCATGCATGTGCACAATCTCATGCACAACTGATAGAAATCTCAACCTCTAACACCTGTCTCCACTGAACTGTACATGCACTGAGTTAACTGATGTATTCTTCAGTTGCATTATGAGTTAATAATTAGTGAATTAATTAATAACTAATTCACACAACTCATCACTTAGTCTATTGGCCAGTTAGACTAAATACAACTAGTTCAACTAAGTCAAACTGAACACAACTCCATTAACTGCTCATCCAACTCCATAGAACTCACATGCATGAGTTCTAACTGATGTCCTGCATGCAATAGCTCAACTGACTCACAAGAAAACATATTTCCTTCTGAGAGCTGCATGTGCCACATCTGTAACTCAAACTGAAGTGCTCCAAGAGGATAAGATAAAGTTTATAGTCTAAATATTATTATGAGACAATAATATTTGACTTTTCTATTTTTGACTAGCAGTCTAAAAATAGACTCTGATCACTCTTGCTGTGATCCAAAAATAGACTTTGCACCATAATTTGCCTGCGGGCCCACTTAGTGAAGATGACTCCTTTCCACTAAGCTCCATCATCTTGTTGCATTCTCAAAAAGCATTTCTTGTTGCACACTTTTCAACACTCCCTCTCAACAAGAAATGCTTCCTCTCAAACCTAATCCTGTAACTCTGGAATGTTCTGCATGCAACACATCTGCCCGGTCCACTTTGCTCCAACAACACTTGGAACAAAAACACTCCCAACTAACCACTCTGTTGGGCTAGGAACATACTCTGATGCTGAAGCTCTACCCGCTGCTGACAAGTGCTCCCTCTCTGACATCTACGTTACTGCAACATCTCCATGCATCTCACACCATTGCACACCTCTCTGTGCCACCTAGCACTGTGCAAAACACTTGTGCCTCTTGCATTGCTGCAGCCTGCATGCTATGCGCTGTCCTGGGATTCCCTACACTGTCGCTCTCTCTGCCGCTCCATCCGCATCTGTCTCTACCCAATCAGTCAGTTCCTGCTACTACACATTGGGGCTCCCGTAGCAAGGTCTCATCCAAGAGGTTGGGTACCTCAAGGATCTTGCCCCTCCTCCTTGGGACGATCAATCCACATCACCCCACCTCCTACCTGGAGGTATGGCTGCATGCGATCCCTCAGCCCACCTGGCTCGAAGTTTCCCCCTACTGGAGATATCTGCATGAGTAGATGTCTCTACTCGATCTCCTCTCAGCTTCCCTTGTTGTGGCTGCTCCACAACCTCCTGAAGCCGCTGCACCAATCATGGATCCTCCACGATCGTCTGAGACTTCTTCTGGCTCTGCATGTTGAGAGGTAATATACGCTCCCTCTCAACCACCAAGTCTCCATCAGTTGCCTCGTTGCTCAAGGCTTTGCATGCATCTTGAATCTCAAGAGCATACGGGTTCTTAACCCATGAACCAATCTACTTCACCTGTCTAGTGATGATGTGTCTAAGGAAAACCTTTCCCTCACTGAAGACTACATCATAGTCTCTATCTTCCAGCATAGCGATCGACACCAAGTTTCTCTTCAGTCCTGGTACATACTTGACATCGGTCAAGGTGAGGCGAGCTCCATGCTCCCTCTGAAAAATAATCGTGCCTACACCTGATACACTATACTTCTCATCATTACCCATCGCTATGATTATCTGGAGATCTTTCTCATCCAAAGTACTGAACAAACTTTTGTCACCGATCATGTGGAAAGAATCTCCACTGTCAAGAAACCAACCACTTCCCACCATGGATGAAACCATGCATGCGAAGAGTGTGAAGTCCAACTCAAACTGTGAAGCAAGTGCCTCACCTTGAGATCCTTCCCCTGATCCCTTCTTGGACTTCTTCTTTGGGAAATTAGTAGCATAATGGCCCAACTCATAACAACGAAAGCATCGCACTTTCGACTTGTCAACCTTCTTCCCATTATTGGAAGAACTGGATTCGGAAAGAGAAACCTTCCCCTTCCCCTTATTCGCCTTACTCGCTAAGACACAGTTCCCCTCATCATGCATAGATGAAGCACTGTCTCTGGTGCGCCGTCTAATCTCCTCTTGCACAAGATCCGACCAAAGTCTCTCCCATCCTGGCAATTTCTCCTTTCCATTCACCGAGCCCTGGTAGCTATGCCAACTCTTAAGAAGGCCAAGGAGTGATAGACTCACCATATCCTCATCCTCAACAGTTACCCCCACACTTCCCAGCTCATCTCGGCATTGGGTGAACTTCGTGAGCTACTGGGGCATACTGTCTCCATTCTCACACCTAATGTTTCTGAGTTTATCCTTGAGCGCCAACTTCCTCTGGTCACTCTTGCTTTGGACTAATTCTGTCAACGTTTTCCACATCAAATATGGAGAAGCCTTTCCATGGAGGCTGGACACAATGTGTTCCCTCACGCCCTCCAACAGAATCCTTCGACACTTTGCTGTCTTCTTTTGCCAATCCCCGACTTGAGCAACATCAGTAAGTTTTGGGACATCTGCATCTATGAACTCCTTCAACCCATTATCATCTAATACCGCCTCCATCCTGTCCTTCCATGCAATATAGTTCGAGCTGCCCTCAAGGGCATACTCCAATCTCAATCCGTTGAAAGACATTTCAACTTTGACACCAAGAAAACATTGCTGCAAATTCGAATTCCACTAGCTCAACAACTCAACTGCCTCGGATCTAAGATTCGTGAGAACAAAGTATTTCTTATATAGAGATTGACTGTATGGGCATTCACCGGATATCTCACCTTCCAAAAGAAGGATGCATCCAGAGGTTACCTGGCCCGATTACAGACTCTGCCTGAAGAAATAGAATGTAAACACTTCCTGAATAGTAGATCTGATGATCAACAGCTCCGATACCATGTAGAAATTTTGAATAATATGAAACTTATTCAACAGAGATTATCCTGATTATACACTATTACAGAAAACATGCATAATACATAACCTCCTCTACGTTGATCATCAATTTACAGAAGCAGAAACAATAATATGCGCACATAGAAGCATCAATCACACATATCAACACATTATTTTCCCGGGGAAAGCATCTCGCTAAAAACCCCAACTATCTGTATATTATACTGATTGAGAACATGTAACAAACATAGTACAATACTCCTCACAAGTACTCAGTACTATCTCCACCTGTTACACACAATACAACTTAGATCTGATCTCCAAATCTCCTCCGCTGCTTACCTGCCTCCACTGCACAATACCTGCTGATAATGAATGAGAATGGTTGATCCAAACTCCTATTTACCTTGTGTAAATGACCCACACTGTAAATCACGTGAGCACAAGCTATATTTCACTTGGTATTGGCCCACATTACGCAGAGATCATTGGCATAACTCAATCCCATGCATGTGCACAATCTCATGCACAACTGATAGCAATCTCAACCTCTAACACCTGTCTCCACTGAACTGTACATGCATTGAGTTAACTGATGTATTCTTTAGTTGCATTATGAGTTAATAATTAGTGAATTAATTAATAACTAATTCACACAACTCATCACTTAGTCTATTGGCTAGTTAGACTAAATACAACTAGTTCAATTAAGTCAAACTGAACACAACTCCATTAACTGCTCATCCAACTCCATAGAACTCACATGCATGAGTTCTAACTAATGTCCTGCATGCAATAGCTCAACTGACTCACAAGAAAACATATTTCCTTCTGAGAGCTGCATGTGCCACATCTGTAACTCAAACTGAAGTGCTCCAAGAGGATAAGATAAAGTTTATAGTCTAAATATTATTATGAGACAATAATATTTGACTTTTCTATTTTTGACTAGCAGTGTAAAAATAGACTCTGATCACTCCTGCTGTGATCCAAAAATAGACTTTGCGCCATAATTTGCCTGTGGGCCCGCTTAGTGAAGGCGACTCCTTTCCACTAAGCTCCATCATCTTGTTGCATTCTCAAAAAGCATTTATTGTTGCACACTTTTCAACAGTTACAACCCTAGGGGTTTCCACCTAACTTGTGCTTGATTTTTCATTTTAATACCTCTAATGGTTGTGTGGCACTGCCTTTGGTTTCAGTGGTTTGGCCAGTGCACAACTGTGTCCTTGACATAGAGTTTGCACATAACTATGCTCTAAGCTATAGGTGTTAGATTTGTAACCAAGCTCAACTCAACCTAGTTTTTCAAACATCAAGACGCACTCTAATCATGTTCTTAAAGAATTCAATCATTCATTTTGATCATTAACCATTTTCATGAATGCATAAACATTTAACATCCTAAGCTCAAAGAAACTACAACACAATTGAGGTAGAACCCAAGATGGGTGCTCAAGTATTTATTACTTGAATGTTACAAGGAGTACCACAAAAGAGTTTGACTATTGTTTGTGGTTTTTTTACAAAGTTTAGGTAATCTAAGGCACACTTGTGCTGTTTGCATTGTACTAGTCCAACTAGACCCAAGGTATTCATAGGTTTGCCTCTTGAAAATCCTAATATTCAGTAGAGTACATTGCCATTGTTTAGGTTGTTTCTTCTTCACTTGAACACAAACCTCTTCAATATAGAATTGTTTTACTATTGAACTTGGCTCTATCTTGGATGATCTTTGCCTTTTGATTATGTTGGTCACTTTAATTGCTTATTGAATTAAACAACAAAGTGCAACATTAATTGTCAACCCAGGGAAGTCTTGTTATTTAAAAGGCAACTGCATACTATATGCACTCAATTTTAAAAGCAATAAAAGTTGTAGTACAAACAAATCATGCCTTAAATTAACAAACTAAAGCCCCACTTTTCATTACAACACTTACACTCTATTGCAGATAACTAAAGAATGCTTAATTCCATTCAAAGAATCATATAATGAAAATGAATCAATCTGCAAAGGAAAACAATGGTTGTGTTGTAACAGAGAGTCAGGACCCTATCCCCAGAGCGGGAATCTCCAGCACCTGCCTCTAATTAACTAGCTTGCCAATTCACTCTGTAACTTAATCACCGGTGAAACACTCATGAATTAACTTTGAATAACACAACAATCAATTGAGAAAGAAACAAAGTTTCAACAAAAGGTATTATAAACACTATTCAAGAAACAATACTTGTTAACAAGGCATGAATAAAAGACACACTTGACACACTGCAAAAATATAATGGGTGAATCTTGTGATGAAGGTGGGCCTTGTCCTTCTCACAAGGTTCCCCAGGAAACAAGAACTAGAAAAAGATGTTCAGAACAAAATATTATTCATCCATCAATATGTCATATTAGAAAAGAAGAATTCCAGTTCTGTTCCTTCAGCGAAGCCTTTTTCCATAGTGTGTTCCCCCCCTCTAATGTAGATGTCTCCTCTTTATAAATAGGAGACATCTATTACAAAATATTTACATTATTTTAACCCATTATACAAAAATAGGGAAATCAAATTCCCGTCAACAAAACGATATTACAGTAATGCTGTCTTTAGATTATAGGCGTTACATACAGTGTAACAACTTCCTCGGTGATTAGTTCTTGTTCCTTTGCTGCTGTAAAATTTAGAACGCAAATCTCAACTGTTTCAGCATCAAGATTCGCGTGCCGTTTTTACTGTTTCAGCATCTGCAAAAATAGTCTCTCAAACTCCAGGCTGTTTCAGCAACGCAGACTGCACATCATTCTTTAACTGTTCAACACTTAATAATTCAAAGATTAACTATGAAGATGTCGTGATTATATGCTAAATAATTACGCGTATAGTGATGAGAAGAATCATTACATACCTTTGAGATAATTGGGTTAAAACACTAACAAAGACTTTTAAATGTAAGTTGAAAAGGATGATATCATGGCAAAATGTATGGTCAAAAAGGGACAATATGAGGTCCTAACATCCCCCCCAACTGAAGCAGTTGCATGTCCCCATGCAACATTTACTCTGAGTCTGAATTAGAGTACTGGGATGTACAATGCAAATTACTTATATAGTAAGTATAGAAGGTGCTATCAGTCGAATCTCTGAAGCCCTGGACATTCTGTAATCTCTGCCATGCTACAAGCTCCTCCTTTTTGGACACCTTGAAGTAGGCCTTATATTGCTGTACTGGCAACCAGAGAAGCGGGAAATGAAAATGATAACCCAACCATTTTTCGCCACACTGCTGAACGCATTTAACATAATTAGGCACTCGTGAAATTGCTGCATGAAGATTAAGAGGGTTAAAGGGATGGTATTCCCTTCTCTCCTTAGGGCAATGTTCCCAGAACAGATTGTTTGCCTGTATGGCAAGAGGTCCCTTCTTTTTGACATACTGTTGACATTCCTCTAACACTACTGCCTGTAATTCTTTGATATGCTCAGTCATTCCTGGTTCTCTTATAACCCGATGATGTTCAACAATGAAAACAACAGCATTCTGTGGTTTAGCTCGGATCCACAAAAGGCGATTTTCTTCGTTATGTTTTGCTGAAAGGAAAGCATTTTGCCACATGAGCTGATTGGCCATAAAAGAGACCAGGGCTCTAATCTGAATGTCACCAGCCACAGGAATCAAATTAAGCTTTCTATCCTCCGGCATGGCTTCATTATGGAGATAGAGTTCACATAAGAGATTCTGTTCACTGACTGACGCTGCTGCAAAGGTTTCAATAAACTGCTGGGGTGTAGACACTTCATGAGGTCGTCCATCTTTGACTGCTTTTACCTGAAGGAATGCTAGGCATTCTAATAGAAACACATAATAGTTAAAGGATGGTTTCCTAGTGGCCAGAAGTCTTTGAACTAACTCAAAGATAAGAGAGAGTATAGTTTTTAACTCCTTATCTTCCTTCTGTTATGCATGGAACTGTTCCAGGACTTCCCAATTTCTATATACATGATTATGCCATAATGATTTATGTTCCTGCAATGCCTTTTCTTGCGACAGGGCATATTATTTTTTCCATATATTGCCGAGTTCTTGAATGCTTAAGGTCTGAGTGAAGACAGTCTCTGCACACGGAGATTCAGTCTGGGTAAACACCGTCTTTACAGACTTTGGTGCAGGATTTTCAGCTTTAACAACTAGGGTAGGCCAGGGTATTTGCGGTTTCTCTTCTTCTTTAGAAATCTTTGAAGGCCCTGCTGGTTCTTGTGTAATAGTAGGGCGTTCCTTTTTAACTACAACAGGAGTAAATGCAGGAGTGGGTCCAGGCAATGGGACTTCGATTACCTTATAACCAGCTCGAGAATAAAGGTCACCACATTGGCTGCACATGTATTCATCGTATCGATCCTTATTTGCACTTTTCTCAGCTGCAGATGCTACCTGAGCTAAAGTATACAGATTAAGTTCTTTTTCATAAGCTTCCCTTGCTATTATTAACTCCTGCTTATAAACTTGAATCTCGGCTTTCAGAAACTCATTCTCTTGTTGAAGGGAGGCTAACGTGACAGGGCCTTTTGTAGCAATTGCAGTCTCTGTAGCTGGTTCAAGTGGATGGGAGGATGGTTGTTTGGTGGCAACTTCATTATTTGTATCTCCAGCAAGTGGTTCTTGTGTGTCGACCGTTGAGCCAGTCGCAGCCAAGTCTTGCTCTGTTTCCTAGTCATGGTCATCAGCAAGTGGTTCTTGTGTATCAACCGCTGAGTCAGTAGCAACCAAGTCTTGCTCCGTTCTCTGGTCATGGTCATCAGCAGGTGGTTCTTGTGTGACACTTGCTGAGCCAGTAGCTAATTCAGCTACATGTTGATTATCCCTTTCCTGTTTATCAGCAGGTGGTTCTTGTGTAACACCTGCTGAGTCAGTAGCTGCTACGTCCTGATCTACTTCCTGATCATGATCATCAGCAGGTGGTTCTTGTGTAGCACCTGCTGGACTAGTAACTGGTTCTTGTGGGAAAACTACCTCTAGATCATCTAAATTTTGCTCCTCAGCACCTGTTGAGTTAGTAGCTGGTTCTTGTGGGGCAGCTACCTCTAGGTCATCTATCTTTTGTTCCTTGGCAGGTGGTTCTTGTGTAACACTTGTTGAGTCAGTAGCTGGTTCTTGTGGGGCAGCTGCCTTTAGGTCACCTATCTTTTGCTCCTCAATGGGTGTTGAGTCAGTAACTGGTTCTTGTGGGACAACTACCTATAGGTCGTCTATCTTTTGCTCCTCAGCAGGTGGTTCTTGTGTAAGACCTGTTGAGTCGGTAGCTGGTTCTTGTGTAACAGCTACATGCTGTACATCGTTTTGGGTATCTACTTTTGATAAATTAGCAGCTGGTTCTTGTGGAGTAGCTGTGTCTTCTGAAAGGAATGATGTCACAAAATCCTGGACATTTTGTATTTTGGTACCCGAGGGTGAGGAAGGTAAGGATTCGGGGTTTGGTGGGGTACAGGGTTTTAGGATAATGGGTGGGGAATTTGGGGTGGGGGTCTCTGTTGCTGCTTCAGAAGACTTCTTCCTTTGTCTTCAAGGTAAGGAGGCAGGAAAAACAGTGGTTTTTCTTTTATGGATGGCCTTCTCTGGGGTAGGAGGGACATCAGAAGTAATAACTTCTTTAATTGAGGCCCTTGTTCGTCTTTTTGATGAAGGAACAACCGTTTCTTGCCTTTTCCTTTTCCTTTTCAGCTTAGCCAGGGGAATGTTGTCATATGAATCATCGCTAGGGATATGGACAGTGGGAGTGGATGATCCAGGTAAATTATGGGATGGGGTTGATGCAATGGCGAGGTCAATTGGACTAACTGTCACGGATGGCTGGGGATTTTCAACATTCACTTGGGGAGTTCCGGCTGCTGCTTGAGAAGTTTCAACAGTTTCTTGAGGATTTTCGGCTGCTGGTTGAGTAACTTCAGCAGCGTCCTGGGGGTTTTCAGCTGCTGGTTGAGGGATTTCAGAAACTTCTTGGGTTGGGTTGTTAAGGGGAAGAGGGTTCTGCAGGGCAAAGCCCCTCAGATTAAAAGCTGAACCAGGCGATGGTGAGTAAGGGAGAGGAGTGGGTACTTTGCATCCATGGAATAATGTGACATATTCTTTAGAAACCCAAGCAGATAGTATGGCATATTTAATAAACGACCATGTCTTAAATGATTCAACAACACAAATTCGTGCTGGTACACTACCTGGTAACGTCCTTCGCAAGTGAGGTAGTGCTTGAAAAACTCTGCAACCTTTGGCCATGGAGGTGGTAATGAATGCAATGCAACACCCCTGCCTTTAGGTTCGACTCACTCCCCAGGTAGAAGAAAATCTTGCTGTGCGTTCAGAATGATGTGTTTACGGCTGAACCAACGGATGCCATCGGCTGGTAATCCTGAAACCTGCGCTATATCTTCCTCTGTTACCGGAATTCGCACTCCCTGAACAGTAGAATAACCTTCCTTTAAATTACGTGTGAATTCAAGGACTTGCTGAGAATCAAATTCCTGGAGCCTTCGAAAGTAATCCACCCAGCTTGCTTGTAGAAAAATTTGATATGCTTATGGGTGTAGTTCCAATAGAGCCGTTGAACCAGGTTCATGTCGAACAACGTTACCTCCCATAGTTACCGGTTTAGTGAAATGCACAATACAAAGCCAAGTTACCGCAACCGAGACGGAGTAAGATATTGCAAATGATGTTATGACATAATAAGACAAAGATGGGGTGACAAGACTCGGTCGTGATAAAAAATGACGGTGATTGGCATATCGGGTAATGATTGCAAAGTTTTGATATTCCCCCCAATTTCGGCTACAATGATAAGTTTTGAATGTACGACGATTTTGGCAATCATATTAGAATCTTCTCATCAACTATAGTTTAATATTTACACATAAACACGCATACCTCACGTTTTACCTTCGATTGCTGTGCTAAAAGTATAATTTCGTCGTTTAGTAGATCACCAATGGTTATGGGAAAGGGTTGTAAGATATGAGGGTATTTATATAAAAGGCTTTCTCTATTCATAGGAGGTAATGGTGAAGGATCACAATTATCAGGATAAATGGCTGATTCTCTCAATGGAAAGTGATATATATTTGTCGTTTTCGAGAGAAGTTAATGCTTCAATTATGGAAAAATAGGAAAATTGACGCTTTTTCGGAAGGATGGAAAAAGTCGGTGTTTTGGCAATGGAGAAATCGGTGTATCAGCGATGGAGAGAATGGGGAAAAGTTGGTGTTTCAGCAACGGGGAAAAATGGGCAAAGATTGGTGTATCAGCAACGGTCGAAACTGGTGTTTCAGCAACGAAAAAAAGGGATGCTGCTGTTAAAGAAGAATAGGAAAATGTTGCTGAAGGGTAGTATGAGGGGATGGATTGTGAATTGGAGTGGAATGGCAATGTTTCCCAAACTGAAACCTGATCCTGCTTATAATGTAATTGTTCCTTCAGCCAACCTCCGAATCCAAGACCTGCAAAATAAATTGTAATATGGAAGCCCTTGACAGGGATTATTAGTTAAGTAATCTAATCTAATAATAATACAAGAATATATAATGCAGAGATTAAGTGCAATGAGGGGCAAGAGGCTCCCCAAAAAGATATAATGTGAATCTGCCATGCAAGTGGCCTTAAAATCCTCCTTAGAAATTGGTTGCTGGTACAGACGAAGCCGATACCCATTTACTAACTATGGAGTTCTAGAACCATCAATTGTTAGGAGCCTTACTGTTCCATTGGGAAAAACAATATCTATCTCGTAAGGTCCTAGCTACCTTGTTTGTAGTTTCCCTTGAAAATTTTCAAACCTGGAATCATATAGTAAAGCCCAATTACCTTTTTGGAACTGCTTATGCTTAATAGTTTTGTCATGCCACCCGGTTCTTTGCTGCTGAATCATAGTTGTTTGATGGATGACATCCAACCTTTTTTCATCCAATTCCTGCAGCTACTGCAACCTAGCTGTCTGTGCATCAGTCAAATCAAGGTTAACAACTAAAGCAATTCTTAAGGTTTTAATTTCAAATTCCACAGGAAAAACAACACTTTTACCATAAACCAATTCATAGGGTGAAAAACCTGTAGTGTTCCTCCAAGTAGTTCTGTAAGCCCATAATGCCTCAGGCAGTGTTTGAGACCAATATTTCCTATTCTCCTTCACAGTTTTTGTTAAAATAGCTTCTATGAATTTATTTGTACTTTCCACCTGACCATTAGCTTGGGGGTGGTAAGGTGTAGTCATTTTATGATTGATGTGATATTTTTGAAGCATAGCTTTAAAACCATGTGAATTGAAAGGAGGTCCTCCATCTGTGACTAGTTCTCTAGGCACCCCAAATCTAACGAAGATTTATTCAAATAAAAAGGTTAAAATAGATTCTTCATTAGCTTTAATAAGTGCCTTCGCTTCCACCCATTTAGTCATATAATTTGTACAAACCAATATATAAACTCTTTGGTTGGATGGAGGATTGATGGGCCCTACAAAATCTAGAGCCCATCTTTCAAAGGGTTCAAGTATTACCTGAGGGTTTAGTGGCATTTCATCTCTATGATTGGGTTGGCCCATTCTCTGACAACTGTCGCAGGCCCTGACATATTTCTTTGCATCCTTGAAAAGTGAGGGCCAATAATAACCCATCCTGAGAATTTTATGTGCTGTTCTCTTATCAGAAAAATGCCCACCACAAGGGCCATCATGACAAGCCTTCAATATATCATAAGCCTCATCTTCTCTAATGCATCTTCGGATCTCCTGATCAAGTCCTGTATGAAAAGGACACCCACTTATCCAGCTATACCTAGCACTTTGTTGAATGATCTTTATTTTCTCTCGGTGTGATAGGTGTGATGGTAGCTTCTCTGCAACCAGATAATTAGCAATGTCTGCATACCATGGTGAGTGAGCAGATACTGCAAAAAAGTATTCATCAGGAAAAGAATAGTCTACTGGAGTATTATCATCAGTTTTTATTCGAGAAAGGAAATCATCAACTACATTTTCTTTTCCTGGTCAATCCACAATTGTAATATCAAATTTTTGTAGTAACAATAACCACCTGGTAACTCGAGCATTTGTAACCGATTTATTCATTAAATACTTGATAGCCGAGTGGTCATTATGAAAAAAATTAGGATAACCAGTAATGTAATGTCGAAATTTATTAATAGCATAAATAACTACTAAAAATTCTTTCTCGGTAACTGTGTAATTAAGCTCAACAGGGGTCATATTCTTACTAATGAAGTAGATAGCATAAGGAAGATTGTTTTCTTCTTGACCTAAGACAACTCCAATTGCAGTATCCGAAGCATCAGAGGATATATGAAAGGAAAGTGCCCAATCAGGTCCTCTCAGAATAGGAGCTATAGACAACTGATGCTTAAGTTCATCAAATGCTTTCTGACAGGCATCAGTCCACTTAAATTCAACATTTTTCATAAGTAACACAAACAAAGGAGAAGCTATTTTAGAAATTTTTTTGATAAATATTCTGTAATATCCAGCATGTCCTAAAAACCTTCTTACACCAGTTTGTGTTTTAGGAATAGGAAGGGTCTGAATTACCTATACTTTGGATGGATCCACTTGAATCCCAAGGAATGAAATGAAGTGTCCTAGTACATCATATGACATTTTTCGGTACTCAAGGAAAGATTAGCTTGTATGCATCGTTTAAGTACTTTCTCAAGGTTTTGTAACGCAACTTCAAAAGTCACACCATAGGGAGTGAAATCATTCATAAATATTTCCAACGAATCATTAAGCATATCAGAAAAGATTCCTATAACTGCTATTTGAAACGTTGCTGGAGCATTACATAGTCCAAATGAGAGAACTCTATAAGCAAAAATCCCCCAAGGACTAGTAAAAATGGTCTTGTCTTGATCTTGAGGTGCAATTCTAATTTGGTTATATCCACTAAAACCATCTAAAAAGGAAAAGAATTTCTTTCCTGACAAGCTGTCCAACACCTGATCAATAAATGGCAAGTGGAAATGATCTTTTTGGGTAGCTTTGTTTAAGGCTCTATAATCTACACATACTCTCCACTTCCCATTTTTCTTTGATACTATTACCAACGGAGAAACCCATTCATTATCAGATATGGGGTATATAAAACCTGCATCGAGCAACTTTTAAAGTTCTTCCTTAACAATTTCCCTCAAATTGGGATTCATTCACCGCTGGGGTTGACAGATTGGTCGGGCCCCCTCCTTAATATAGATACGATGAGTACATAACTCAGGAGAGATCCCCTTCATGTCTGTGTAGTCCCATGCGAATGCTTCCTTGTTCTCATGGAGAAACTTCATTAGCTGTTGTGTTTCAACATCTGATAAATTGGGATTTATGTTTAATGTTTTGCCAGGTTCAATTTCTACTGTTATGCTTTTAGAGGAGATAGCAGTTGATGTTTGAGGTAAATTTTCAGATTTAAGCTTTTGTTGTATTTCAGGATCCAGAATTGCAGTTAATTGATTATGTGCTTCAGAAGTAACTAAGGAAGCTTTAGAAATAAAATTACTAATTACTTCATCTTCTGTGGCATCTTTAAGAGTTAAGGCTTGTCCAATGGTTAAAATGGGTTGAGTATCATTATCCTCATAGTCTAACCATACAGAATCATCATTGTTAATCATAGGTGTAGCATGAGGGTACATCGTAAGCTGCTTAGTTTCACATCCATTAGAAATTTTCATTGAACCTGATCTCCAGCTGATAAAATCATCTGCTGTAGCCAGCCAGGGTCTTCTTAGGATCAGAGGATGCCCCCCAACTTTGCTTTAGTCTGTAACACAACAAAGTCAACTGGGTAATTCCAGGATTCAACTGAAATGATTAGGTCTTCAATAACCCCCTCTGGTTTGATTGTGGAACGATCAGCTAATTCCAGGATAGTTGGTGTCTCTCTAATTACATTTTTCAACTGTAACAGCTGTGCAGTTTCAAGGGTCATAATATTTATAGCAGCACCTAGGTCTACCAGAACTCGCGAAACAATAGTTTTTCCAACTTGTACTGTGACCATGGGGTGACCAGGGTCACCATATTTTATAGGAGGAACTTTTCCTGACATTAAGGCAGCTAGATCTCCCATCACATGAACTATAAGGGGATCTTTAGCCACCCTACCAGGTTTCTTGATGCAAATGTCTCTAACGGTTCTGGCATAGATTGGCACATCTCTGAGTGCTTGTAAAAGTGGAATATTAACATACATATTCTGCAATTCCCCTAAAAGGTTAAAAGTAGGCGGCTCAGGCGTCTTAGTGAGAGCCAAATGCTCAGGGAATGGTGGTTCTGCTGTTTCAGCAGTTCCATTAGAGGATGGTTTGACTGTTTCAGTAGTTTTATTGGAGGATGGCTTGACTGTTTCAGCAGTTTTATTGGAGGATGGCTTGACTGTTTCAGCATCCTTATTAGATGATTTACTCTTTTCTGTCTCCTCTTTATCAGAGTCGAAAGAGGTAATATCATCTATAATTGGCTTGACTACTCTCCCAGATCGTAAATGAATATCATTACATTGCATAGGAGATGTAGGCAAGTTCTGAATGTCGATGAATTGCACAGCTTTATTATTATTAGGGTTAGGGTTCGGTTGCACAGGTAGCTGAGGCTTCATGGTCTGATTATTCGGTGGAGTACCTGACGGGAGAGAAAGTTGTTGCTGGAACTGAGGAAATTGGTTTGTGAATGGAGTTTGTTGAGCTCTCCAGTTTGGGTTCCATTGGTTAAAATAAGATTGCTGTAGAAGCCAGGGAGTCCACATTGCAGGGTCTATAAAGGGAGGGTTTTTTTGCTGCATGGGTGGAAAATTCATTTGATTAAAGGGTGGGTATTGCATTTGGTTAAAGGGTGGGTAATTTGCTTGATTAAAAGAAGGATAAAAATTCCAACGATTAAATGGCATACTAGAGTTCGTACCTTGTCCTCGTGGTTTCCATTGCCTCCTTTGTGTCAACAGATAAACTGCTTCAGCTTCCTCCTCAGTTGGTTGTAATGCTGCCTTTATCCCTGGTAAAGAGGGGCATTGTTGAGTTTCATGGTCCTTTTCACAAATGGTACAGATTGGTACCTTGTCTAGTGGGCATTCCCTCAATGGATGTTTTTCTCTGCATTTAGGGCAGAAAATGGCCAAAGCAGCTTCTGCCTCTGCCTGCTTCTTTTTAACCTGCAAGGTATCAATCTGTGAAGCAAAAGAACTTAACATTTCAGTCTTGAATTCCTCAAGTAGATTACCTATTTCAGCTCTTGTTGCTCCTCCACTAGCTGATTTCTGGACCCTTGAATAAGTACTATCCTTGCTCTTTGATTTATTTGCAGCTCCTCTTGAACACCTCTTGCAAAGGTTAACAATTTCATCATACGATTCTTTAGATATATCCCCTTACCAAGCATATTTAACATATCTAAACAATCATCCCTTACCCCTTTCAATAATATTGTCTTAAGAATATCTTTACTTACATCAGGGTGCTCAGGTCTCTGCAGATTATACTGGAGTCTTTCCACAAAGTCCTCCAGATTTTCATCCTCCTTCTGAACCATCTTGAATAATTCCTCCCTTTTTTCTCTCGTTCAGCAATAATCTTGGTATTTGGCCAGAAATTTCTCCTTCATATGATCCCATGTTGTGATCACATGACCTCCCAAGCTCATAAACCATCTTAGTGCATTTCCTTTTAGTGTTGCTGGAAACAATTTTAACTTTTGAGCGTTATTAACATAATCATAACTTCTGCACAATACATCAAACTCAAAAAGAAACTCATCAGGGTCTTCAGAGGATAAACCTTGGAAGTTAGGTAGGGCTGAGAGTGGAATATTCTTCATAGGAGTTGTACCTTTGGGAAGTTCCTCAATAGGGAATTCCAAGGTGGAGAGAGAATTCTCACCTCTTCCTTCACCTCTACGTCCTCCACCAAAGATTCCTTCATTGTTTCCATCCATTGGTTGCTTTCCTGATGCACTTGCCCGGTCTTCAGTGTTTTCCGTTGGACTCTCAATGTCCTGAACTGGTTCCTCAACTTCAATATCTTCTATTGGTTCTTCAATTTCAATATCTTCTACTGGTTCTTCAACTTCCTCCACGGGTTCCTCGGTATGTTCTGCTGTTTCTACAACCCTTTCAGGTCCCACTACTTCCTCTGTTTGATAGTCCGTTTGGAGAGAGTGCTGAGTCTGTGGCCTCCGAGAGCTTAACCTCTGGGATGTCTCAGCTTTTGAAATAATATCATCGATGAAAGTTTTTCTTCCTCCTCTTCCTTTGCCCTTGCCACCTGTAGGATTAGTTTTCTTGCGTCCTCTCATGCATCCTGCATATCTACAAGAAAATCATCAGTACTTTTAAAATCTATAATTTCCTTCCTCGGCAATGGTGCCAAAATGTTGGTCACTTTAATTGCTTATTGAATTAAACAACAAAGTGCGACATTAATTTTCAACCCAGGGAAGTCTTGTTATTTCAAAGGCAACTGCGTACTATATGCACTCAATTTTAAAAGCAACAAAAGTTGTAGTACAAACAAATCACGCCTTAAATTAACAAACTGAAGCTCCACTCTGCATTACAACAATTACAGTCTATTGCAGATAACTAAAGAATTCTTAATTCCATTCAAAGAATCTGTTGTGGCCATCAACAACCCCCCTTTTTATTGAGTGTTATTCCTAATACTAAATAAGAGGGGACCCTTAGTTAAAAATATAAAAAATTAAAATAGTGTTTAAATTTCCTTTTTGAATAAAATTACCATCATAAGCTTAGGAAACCCTCTTGAAAAATCCAAAAAAGCTAAGTTTTATGATAAGGTAAGATAAAATCTTTCCTTAGGAAATATCGCATCACATGAGATAGAGGGACGCCACCTTACAAGCAATATTCCAACATTTGGGAGATCGCGATATGTGATAATAAACAAATATCGCATCGCATTCAACATAACTTACATGAAACACTTTAAAATTTGCCGATATGTGATGACGCCTATTGCAAGATCGCATATCGCAGAAAATAGGTTAACAAAGATTGTCACCATAACATTTATGCAATTTGGGATATTGCGACGTTGTGATATTGCGATTTCGCGATGCAGCAATAATACTATAATGCGATGTCACGAGTGATTTGAGATATTGCGATGTTGCGAAGCAAATCGCAAAATCGTGTCATCGCAGATCTTTCGGGCGTGTTATTCAAGAAAAGTATTTTCCCTAAGCTGACACCTAGTTATGCGCTTTAATGCTAATAAATGAGGTAGTTGCCATTTTTAATGGATTATGGGTGCATGCTTATCGAAAGAATCATTTCACGTAAGGTGGTATGCTTGATATGTCTGCGGCATTTAAAACGTTTCCCATCACCTTTCCCTGTCATTCATTTTCGCTTCACTTGTGAATTGCAGGAACGGAGGACAGAGGCCGATAGAAAGCATTACACAGGTTGAAATGGGAAAGAAAGGCAAAGCCCTGAGCTCAGAAGAAAAGGAAATGGCGCCCTTATATACAGACACGGCCTGTAAAAAAGACGCGAGAATAGCTATGTGGGAAGGCATGTATAATTTGCTCGAAGAGGAAAATCCCAGAGTAATGGAAGTAGTTGCTAGCGCAAGCTCAAATGGTTCTTTTGAAGCATCCCTTTCAGAGCTAGCTTTCTCATTCTTAAAACAGATAGTAGCAAGGCCAAAAATCCTCCCATACATGGACATGGTCAAGTAGATATTGGATAGCGCAAAAATCAGAAATAGATAGTTCAAAGTTCAGGGTCAAGGACTCATCGGTTCATTCGCTGCACAGGATTTAAAGCTCATGTATCATCTGCCTGAGCCACAGGCAATTTATAACAAGTAGTTTATGGAGAAATTTGTAAAGGAAAATCAGGACTTGGCAGAAACCACCAAAGACTGGTCTAGGAGGGACGAACCGCTGAAGAAAGATAAACACGGTATGTACAATACTGGTTCTCTTACCTCCCCATATTGCTTTGCTGCTGCCATGCTCCGTAGATTGTTTGGAATGCCAGATATCAACAAATTTTCATCAGAATGGCTACCTTTAGTAGATGCTGCCACAAATGCCACTATTGTAGATTGGGCCAAAATCTTGTCTGATAACCTAGTCACGGCCATTGTCAGTTACAGGTCTAAAAGAGCTGCGGCTCAGAGAATTTATCCTCCCTTTTACCTATCTGCATATGTAATGGATGTGATATGTTATGTTTCTAAATTTCCTGTTATGGGTTGGAAGTGGACAACTCAAGACCCCCTACCCAGCCATGTCTATCATAAAGAATTGTGGGATTCTCAGTTCACTCCATACTTCTACCAGATTTGTCATGGAATTATGCTACCCATGTACAAAATGTTAGATGATAAAGACCCTCCAAGATGCTCGCCTGAAGCAGAAGTAGACATCCTCACTATCGCAAGATGGTTTGGAGAGGAATTGTTTACTTATGTCAGGGTATTTGGAAGTACTACTCCCCCTCATGTCCTACCTTTGTATATCCCTGATAAACTCTTGGCTCGAGAGATTTCCTATCAAACCTGTGGGGAAGGTGGTCTAACCAAAGATTTAAAAGACAAAAAGAAGGCTATATGGCCACAGTTTCCTGTAGCCTGTGGGGCCTTTTCGCTTTTTGATGTAGGTCACACATTCACAGAAGTAAATAATATAACGTGTCTACAGTTATTCAAATTTTCAAGAAGACAATTTGACCCTAATGAGGTTGCCCAGAATTTCACCACTGTAGTCAAGATAAAGGTGTTCTCTGGAGAAAAGGATTCATTCGATGATATATTCCAGCAGAAGAGCACGCTTGAAGAAATTCTGCATGTAGCCCAATTGCAATTCTCTCCAGAAGAATTTCAAAAGTTCAAAACATACAGGGAGAGAAGGTTAGCCAATATTCCTTTAGAGAAACTACGCATAAAACCTGCAAGAGAACCAACTCCAAGTGTTAGTCTTAGTGGGAGTTCAAGCACTAACGGATCTAAATCCAAGTTAGAAAAAGAAATGTCTGAACATTCTAAAAGATCCGGAAATGAACAGGATAAGAGCGAAGGGTCAGTAAAGGATAGTGCCCAGTCAATGGAACTTCTACACCAACAGGTTATTGCCTCCCCGTAAAGAGATCCTTCCCCTCTCGTCATTTAGGCACCGTCAGTCATAACCGAGCTAGAAAAAGAATGGGAAACCTTCAACAACTTGATCAATATTGAAGGAAAAACCATAAAAATACCTGTGAGCAACGCACAGATATCAAAATAAGTAGTCACAACAACAGTCAGCGATGTCTCAGATATGGAGCATATTCCTATTGCCCCATCCTCTGAGCTTATGCTCAAAATAGAAGAAATTCCTCCCCTTGATGTGTTTTATAGCCCACAACACAAAGCAGTAGTAAGAAGACAGGGGAAGAAAAGGAAATTGGAAAATGTACTTCCTCAAGACGCAGAACAATTAGATGTCCTGTGGAAAGATCCCATTAGCAATCCTACCGAGAATCTCACCAAACTAGCTCAGATCGCAGGAGCATACGCCTCTGCGACTATTGATAAAGCATCCGAGGTACAAAAATTGCTAAAAGAAAGGGAAGACTAGATACAAGTGTTGTAGCAAAAGTTGCAACAAGATAACGCCAACAATGAAGCATAGAAATAGCTTGAGAGGTTGCAACAGGACTTCCAGCAAATGCAGATAGGATATCAGAAAAGTTTGGATGAGAAAGGAAAGCAGTTACAGGATCTACAGGAGATGCACAAGGACAATCCTAAACTTACAGAATTTATCAGAGAGGCCATTTCCTTGAATGAACAACTACTACAGCAGCAAGAAGCGTTGGGCCAAAAGATATCACAGTGGAGCTATTATTGTTAAATCAGTGATAAAACCACTAATCAAGTGGTAGATTTACGAAGTGACTATGATCTAATTGATAAACGGGTGACTGAATATTTGGCTTGGCAAGAAAAAGACGAGGGAATAAGAGCAGGTGCACCAAGGATCAATGAAAACCACAAAGAAATGCTCTTTAACAAATGGGACGAGCAAATCAGGGAGGCGGAGCAAGCAGCAGAAGGAGCAGCCACAGCAGTAAGCAGTATTATTGATTGTGTAAATGAAAATTTACACAGGGCAAATTTGATCACAGAGACCACTCCAGGATATTTACCTAATGCACAGAAACTACAGGCAGATTGGAAACAGAGAGGTCAAGAAAAGGCACAAGCAATCCAAGGGTTAATCAAGTTGAACTGGGATTATTACTGGGCTTACTTGGTAAAGCCACATAGCCAATGGATGACTGTTAAGTGTATCAGCAATTCGGCCAAAAAGATGGCGCCAGCGCTTGTCGATTCTTTTTACTCAGCTCAGCTAAAAGCGGAAGTCAGCCAGCTGACTCTGCTTAAACAAATGCTGCATGCGTGCGATTTCAAGGACCAAATACAAAAGTAGTTTAATATTAGATTTAATTTTAGCTTTAATTTTGTTTTATTTTCCTGAAAAGAGGACGGTCATTTAAACCGCATCCTATATTTTTGTAATAATTTATTTTTAGAATTAGTTTAGTAGTATTTAAACCCTTCTCATGCATTTAGAGAAGGGTCCTGAAATTTATCAAAAACTTATCCCCAGAACATGAACTTTTGTACCCTCTGAGGAGGTTTTGATGAATGAAGGGAACATGATTTATTAATGTTTGCATTTGATATCTGTTACTGATGTTGCACTTTTGTACTCTTAGTAGAAATTTGATCAAGGAAGGATAAATTGTTATCACTTGAAGCTCATGAGTAGGACTAGTTATAAATGGTATTTCTATCTCTTAACTATTTCTGCCTTATGTTAGAGTGATTTCCAGTTTAGTTATTTATATATTAATTTATGAATGCCTGAGTTATCATTTGGAACTTTTATATGGTGATGGCTATTTATTTATGCTTAGTGTATGAATAGCTCATTATGCGATATGTTTTTCACAACTGTTTCGTCTAACTTTTTATACGAAGTAGTTCATCTGTACTGAATTCTTTTCTTATAACAACCGAATGATCTTTATTACCAGTTGTTGTTTGAAATCATTTTAGATCGCATAGAAGAAAAATCACACCCCGGGTTAGTGTAGATTTACATATTTCTGTCATTAGAATATAGTTTCTTTATTATTAGATTAGAATTAGAATAAAAGTATTACATTTAGAAACTATTAGAAATAGAAATATCAGATCTTTCTCACACACACACAAATTGGGAAACTGGTCCCACATCCCCGGTCAGACCCGCTATACCAAACAGAAAAGGAGCTGCCAACCAAGGTCCGGACCGGGCGGGTATCCCCCTTGTTGTAGACCCGATTTTCGGGGCTTCAACATATTTGGCGCTAGAAGGAGGGTCCGAACTATGAATGGCAAGAAAATCCAAATCTAAATACCATTCTGAGAGTAAATCGCCCTCACCATCTCCTCCGACTTCTCCATTGCACTCAGAAACCTTAAATCCAAAGTTAGAAGTCGCTGGATCAACAGCCACTACTACAAACCCTGACATTTCACAACAATTTACTATTGAACCTCCTGAAGTTGAATCTTTGATTCACAAACTTCAGTGATTTTCTATATCTCCTCAGAAATCTGATAAATCTCAAGGCAGCGTGACTTCGCAATATAACCCTGCTCATCCTCTCACCAGGTTAAAGAGCGAAAAGTTTGGTGTTCAGCCAACCGAATTACCTCTACCTTCTAGGAAGAGAGCAAGGAAGTTTCCTAAAGGATCCGATAGTGAGACTCTTTCATCATCATCATCCATCTCAACCTCTTCACTGTGAAGTCAACCATCCACTCCTCCACTTCAGGTCATCGTCCATCAACCTATTACAACTTCCTCAACTCCTTCTCAAACATCTGGAGTTATAATATCCTCATATTCTCAACCACAAGGATCATCTTCTGCACTTTCTTCCATTAGTAGTTCAGCAATGGCCCAGTCTCCATGGAATAATCCAGGGGCTATCTTAATGCCTGCACCCTTAAGTCAGATACCAGCCCATCCTGAAAAATGGCTGCCTAAGTTTAACCCTGAGGCAGGCATGCTAGCGGAAGAACATATAAATAACTTTATGTTGTCCATAAATCTCAATGGAGTTACCAATGAGGATGCTGTTGTTTGACATTTCCCTTATACTTTGCAAGGAACAGCTGGATCATGGTATTTCTCATTACCATCTGGATATATTACTAGTTGGGACATCTTCCAAGAACAATTTTTGACCAAGTTTGGTGATGACAGGTCTACGACGACACTGATCAATGACTTGTCCAATCTTAGAGCTAAGTCAAGAGAACCTATCAAAGATTTCAATTTACGTTTCAATAAAATCTTAAACAAAATACCTATTGCTTCTCAGCCGAGTGAAGAAGTGCGATGTGAATGGTATATTACTGCTTTACCATCAAACTTAACACTCTTTGTTGATAGGGCTAACAAAACAATCTTAGTTGAAAATATGAAAGAAGCAATAACAATAGAGAAACGTATTATGGCCTTAGAAAAGAAAAATGCGATGGAAGAACGGAAATCTAAGAAGGTCTCTTTCAAAGAAGATCCCAAGAAAAAACAACCGAAAGATCCATTCGATTTAGAAGGATTACAAAAAGTTTTGAAAACCATGTCTAACGAAATGGTCGACATTAAGAAATAGGTAGCAGAAACTTCTTCTAAAAAGCCATACAGGCCTTTTAAAAGAAATCCTTCAACTGATTCCAAACCCCCTAACGCTATTTCAAATGCTGAATCAGAAGAAGAAGATGAGGAAAACACTACTGAAGAGCAAACCGATGGAGAAGAAGTTGTAGAATTACAAGGTATGTGGGATTTCATCCTCCCAAATGAGGAAGATCAAGAGGTATTCACGGTTAGTACTCGTAGGAGAAATCAACTTGATCCCCCTCGGCCTACACCTAATCCAAAGAGCGCAAGCTCGATGACTAAGGATAAAGTCGCAGCCAAGGAAACATCACCTAAAGCGACACAAACCAGCCTAGTCCAAACAGACACATCTACTCCATCTAAAACGCTAATCGTTTCGGATGAAATGGAGTATAACATTGTTGAAGACATGAAAAAGACTAGGGCCAACATTACTCTTTCTTAATTGAGCAAGTTAAAACACCAACAGAAAGTACTTTTGAAAGAATTACATGCTGTGCCAGTTGCACCTTTACCAGCTGCTGTAATCTCTCAAGCTTCCCATGACATGGGAAGAACTCCAACTAATACGATAAATAAAGTTGATCCAAACGATATCACGTTAATTGGAGGAAGATCGAGATCGCATACTCCCCCATTTCTCCTTACCTATGAAATTTTCAATAAAAATGTGCATAATTGTTTAGTGGATTCTAGAGCCTCATCAAATATTTTGTTGAGATCAATTTGTGCAAAATTGAATGTTCAACCACAGAAATCCGTTGCGCGCATAGTTTAGCTAGATCGATCGCAAGTTGAAGTGATCGGTGAGTTAAATCAGGTTACCATAAGGCTGTCATCCAATCCAAAGGTATGTCAAGTTATCGACATTTTAATTGCTGATATTCCTAAATTTTATGGTTTAATTCTTAGCAGAGATTGGTCAGAAAAACTTCATGGATACTTTGCAACTGACTGGTCACATATGTGGCTGCCTTATAATGGGAAACCAAACCAAATAAAAGTTGAACGTGAACGACATCAGAAATGCATAGTAACAGAACTCGAGGGAGAAAATGAACCAGTAGCATATAATTCTAACATCATTGGCAACTATTCAGTAGATTCTTTCTTAGGAAATTTTAATGCTCATACTTCAGCTTACTTAGAACATTCTGTTTTGTCTCAAGTAGAAATTTTTTCTCAAACAGATAGTTCTAAATGCATTAATTTTATAGATAGTCCTGTAAATAAATCTTTGTTTTGGAAATTATTTTTTGATGGTTCTAAGTCTAACGAAGGAGCAGGAGCAGGATGTGTGTTAGTAAGCCCAGAGGGAGATAAAAACATTTTAACTTGCAGACTTGAATTCGAGTGCACTAACAATACCACAGAATACAAAGCTCTAGGCTTGTACAAGGCAATCAGATTAGGCGTCAAATACCTGCAAGTTTTCGGAGATTCTGAAATAATAATCAGACAGGTACGAAATACTATACACTGTTTATCAGGTCATTTAAAGCATTACCAATCTTTAGTTCAAGATCTTACTGAACATTTTATAGCATTTAATATCTTGTCAATTCCCAGACTCCAGAATGCTAGCACAGACCTCTTAGCCAACGTAGCTTCCAAGCTCATTCCTTTAGAAGATTTTAGTCCTGACCGATTTTCAATTGAATTAATTTTTAGACCATCTATCCCTGATAACATCACCAATTGGAGAATTTTCAATGACGATCCTGATATTGTGAGTTTTATCACATCTGAAGGATCCTACACCAATCAAATAATTGACGAAGACCAGCATGACCAACAATTGCAACAGGATAGTACTAACAATGCTATACCTAAATCGGTAGTCAAATTAGAAGACCTTTACGATTTGAAAGATCGATTCAAAATATCTACCAATTCAAAACTCCAAGTTCAACTTTGAACTATGAATTAGTAAATCTAGGAACTGATGCCAAACCACAGGACATCAACCTAGGCCTTGGCCTAGCCCCTGAAGAGAAATTAGCATATATCTGTCTCTTGAAACAATACAAAAGTGTCTTTGCATGGAATTACGATGAACTCAAAACATACAACACCTCCATCATCCAACACACTATCCCAATGATTGATAATGAAAAACCTGTCCAACAGAAGTTGAGAAAGATCCATCCAAATTTAGAAAATCAGATTAAAACTGGACTCAACAAGTTATTGAAAGCCAAGATAATCTTTCCTGTTAGAAATTCTAAATGGGTCTCCAATATGGTACATGTTAGAAAGAAAACGGAGATATCAGAATCTGCATTGACTTTCGAAACCTTAACAAGGCCTGCCAAAAGGATAATTTTCCTTTACCTCCCATGGAACAAATACTGCAGGCAGTTGCGGGCTCAGAATTAATGTCATTCTTAGATGGATTCTCAGGATACAACCAAGTGCTGGTACATCCTGACGATCAGTTGAAAACCACATTCAGAACTAAATGGGGCACGTACGCATATCAAAAGATGTCATTTGGTTTGATTAACACGGGTGCCACATTTCAAAGAGCCATGGACATCGCATTCAAAGGGTTAGTTAATAAATCAGTAGTAATATATTTGGATGATATCACTGTTTATTCCAAGAAACGAAACAACCACCTCAGGGATTTAAAACAAATCTTCCAACGTTGTTTAAAGTATGGAATTTCGCTTAACCCGAAAAGATCCTTTTTCGCATTAAGTGAAGGAAAGCTTCTAGGATTCATAGTGTCAAAATTTGGAATTCACATTGATCCTGACAAAATCAAAGAAATTTCCGCAGTTCCTTTACCTCACAACAAGAAAGCCATGCAATCTTTCCTTGGCTATATGAACTTTGTAAAGAGATTCGTTCCAGATTTTTCTAGAATCGTGTCTCCTCTACAAGCCATGATTAAAAAGAACACAAAATTTAAATGGGGACAAGATGAACATGAGGCTTTCAATCTGATCAAACAAGCCGTTATCAATGCTCCATCGTTAGCAACTCCGAATTTTTCCGATCCTTTTATTTTGTATACCTTTGCCTCAGATAGATCATATGCTGCGATACTCACTCAAGCAAATCAAGAGAAGGTGGAAGCCCCAATTTCTTTTTTCAGTTCCAATTTACAAGGTGTTGAATTAATTATTCAGATGTAGAAAAACAAGCTTATGCTGTTTTTAAAGAAATTAAATATTTCAGACCTTTCTTACTCAAGACACATACCAAGATCATAGTACCATTTCCAGCGGTAAGAAGTCTTCTAGTACAGAAGGATGTGGGTGAAAAAATGGAAAATTGGGTTACTGCCTTACAGGAATACGACGTAGAGATCAAACCAACAAACATTGTAAAAGGTCAAGGTTTTTGCAAATTGCTGGCAGGGGCACCGCTAATGCCTGAAAATCCATCTGAAGAGGTACAAGTGTACGAGGTAAGCCTAAACGATGCTGATTCATTATATGCTGATATTATTTATTATTTAAAGAATGGATATGCTCCTCCAAACCTTGATCACACCAAGAAAAGAACCATGAGGTTAAAAGCCAAACAATATCAACTTGTAAATGACATTATTTTCAGAATAAATTATGATTCTGTTATACTTAGATGTCTTGAGAAAAATGAAGCTGAAAAAGTTTTGCAGGAACTCCATGATGGGCCAGCAGGTGGACACTACGCTGGAGATTCAATTGCTCATAAGATCTTATGCGCATGCTATTATTGGCCCACATTATTCAAAGACGCACATAACTACGTAAGAAAATGTCAAGTCTGTCAAACTGCTGCCAGAAGACAAAAGAAACCATCCTTGCCACTGCAACTAGTTACCATCGAACAACCTTTCGATCAATGGGGATTGGACATAATAGGTGAGATCGTTCCTCACTCTTCTAAACATCATAGATACATCCTCACAGCGACAGATTACTTTACTAAATGGGTAGAAGCAGTTCCACTCAAGACGGCTAATGCTGGAAATATCATCGAATTCATAGATCAGTTCATAATCACCAGGTTTGGATTGCCTTCCACTTTAAGGCTTGATAATGCATCATACTTTTCTGGTAATGCAATGATTGAGTTTGCACTCAAAAAAGGTTTCAAACTTAAATATTTTGCCAATTACTATCCACAAGGGAATGGTTTAGACGAGTCCACAAATAAGAACTTAATTAGAATCATCAAGCGAACCATTGACCAAAATCATAAAAATTGGCATAAGTCTTTAACATATGCTTTATGGGCAGACTAAATAACAAAGAAAGCCTCTATCGGCACTTCTCCCTTTAATTTAGTTTATGGGAAAGAAGTGGTTCTTCCAACGCATCTAGAAATTCCCTCTTTAGCCTTAGTTCAGTACATTGATGAAGTACCAACTTCTTCTTTACAACTTAGGAAGCTGGAATTAATTAAATTAGAAGAACAACGAGAAAAGGCTAAGATTACTCACGCTCATCATCAAGCATTGGTGAAAGCCTCTTTTGATTCCAATATGGTATCCAGAAAAGATTTTTAGATAGGAGATTTAGTTTTAAAGTGGGACAAGGCTCATGAAGAAAAGGGAAAACATACAAAATTTCAAAGAATGTGGCTTGGTCCTTTTCAAATTGTAGAAATCATAGGTCCATCGACCTTCATGTTACAAGATTTAGCAGGGAAGAGGGATTCTTTACCTGTTAATGGTCAAATTCTCAAGAAATATTTTCCATAGAAGATTAGTCTTCTATTTTTGTAGAATAGTTGTTTTTCTTTTCATTATAAGACCAGTTGTGAATGGTTACGATAGGAATTTATGAAAAAGACACCAATTCTCTTTCAAATTTTGATCTTTTAATTGTATAAATAGCAAATCTTTTGGAAAATTGATCTTTATTATTGAAAGATACAGTTAAAAACTCTAGCCTAGATATGATACTAGTTTCAGCTTCATAAAATTTGATGAAAACAGCCTTTAGTGAGAAATTGTTTTATGTCAGTGCAATGAAAAGTATCAATAACAAAATAAAGATTCTCTGTAGAACAGCTATTTCCAAAAACTCTACTATTGTCGTCCAGAGCTATCTTAAGGAAACAATGACTTCCTCCCTACTAAGGAAATCACAACTTTCAGAGGAACAATCCAAGGATACACTTTATCTTAAAGAGTGAGAGGTCTCATCACGAGCCGACTTATCATAATCACAGATATTATAACTTGCTGACTTTTCCAATACTGCTTACCACAACAGGGCAAAGACTCAAGATTGTTGCAATCAAAAGACAAGGGGTCTCATCACGAGCCAGCTTGTTCAACAAAGTTATAAATCAATGAATGACTGTGTCATAAATTGGCCATCAAACCAAGACATTGCTCTTTAAGAATAAAAAGAAAATGAAAGTAGAAAGTGTGGATATGGATTCTTCTTTGAGAATTGTGGGTTTCTTTAAGTAGGATACAAGATCATTGCTGGGTAACAGGTAACCCTGTCGAGGCTATAAACACCTGCTGGCAGCAGAGGCTCTACCTACGACAAATGAGCATATTTAAAATTGGTTTACAGAGAAGACTTTGTTTTATTTTTACAAAATAAGTAATGACTGATGTAAATAAAAGGACTAGCTTGAGGTAGCAAATAATCAAAGTTGAAAACAATGGAAACAAAATGTCATTGACAGGTTAGAATATAATGTACTTTATCTTTCTATAATAAAGTTTAACTTTCTGGAAAAATTTTTGTTTTGGAAATTTTGAAAATAAAAAAGCAGCAGAGATAACTGGTTCTTCCAAGTGAATCGCCAATTGTTGTGGCCATCAACAACCCCCCCTTTTTTGAGTGTTATTCATAATACTAAATAAGAGGGGATCCTTAGTTAAAAATCTAAAAAATTAAAATAGTGTTTAAATTTCCTTTTTGAATAAAATTACCATCATAAGCTTAGGAAACCCTCTTGAAAAATCCAAAAAAGCTAAGTTTTATGATAAGGTAAGATAAAATCTTTCCTTAGGAAATATTGCATTGCATGAGATAGCGGGACGCCACCTTACAAGCACAATTCCAACATTTGCAAGATTGCGATATGCGATAATAAACAAATATCGCATCGCATTCAACACAACTTACATGAAACACTTTAAAATTTGCTGATATGTGATGACGCCGATCGCAAGATCGCATATCGCAGAAAATAGGTTAACAAAGATTGTCACCATAAGATTTCTGCAATTTGCGATATTGCAACGTTGCGATATTGCGATTTCGCGATAATACTATAATGCGATGTCACGAGCGATTTGCGATTTTGCGATGTTGTGAAGCAAATCGAAAAATCGTGTCATCGTAGATCTTTTGGGCGCGTTATTCAAGAAAAGTATTTTCCCTAAGCTGACACCTAGTTATGCGCTTTAATGCTAATAAATGAGGTAGTTGCCATTTTTAATGGATTATGGGTGCGTGCTTATCGAAAGAATCATTTCATGTAAGGTGGTATGCTTGATATATCTGCAGCATTTAAAACTTTTCCCATCACCTTTCCCTGTCATTCATTTTCGCTTCACTTTTGAATTGCAGGAACGGAGGACAGAGTCCGATAGAAAGCATTACACAGGTTGAAATGGGAAAGAAAGGCAAAGCCCCGAGCTCAGAAGAAAAGGAAATGGTACCATTATATACAGACACAGCCTGTAACAGAGACGCGGGAATAGCTACGTGGGAAGGCATGTATAATCTGCTCGAAGAGGAAAATCCCAGAGTAATGGAAGTAGTTGCTAGCACAGGCTCAAATGGTTCTTCTGAAGCATCCCTTTCAGAGCTAGCTTGCTCATTCTTACACCGGATAGTAGCAAGGCCAAAAATCCTCCCATACACTGACATGGTCAAGTGTATATTGGATAACACAGAAATCAGAAATAGACAGTTCAAAGTTCAGGGTCAAGGACTCATTGATTCATTCGTTGCACAGGATTTAAAGCTCATGTGTCATCTGCCTGAGCCACAAGAAACTTATAACAAGTAGTTTATGGAGAAATTTGTAAAGGAAAATCAGGACCTGGCAGAAACCACCAAAGACTGGTCTAGGAGGGACGAACCGCTGAAGAAAGATAAACACGGTATGTACAGTACTGGTTCTCTTACCTCCCCATATTGCTTTGTTGCTGCCATGCTTTGTAGATTGTTCGGAATGCCAGATATCAACAAATTTTCATCAGAATGGCTACCTTTATTAGATGCTGCCACAAATGCCACTATTGTAGATTGGGCCAAAATCTTGTCTGATAACCTAGTCACGGCCATTGTCAGTTACAGGTCTAAAAGAGCTGCAGCTCAGAGAATTTATCCTCCTTTTTACCTATCTGCATATGTAATGGATGCAATATGTTATGTTTCTAAATTTCCTGTTATGGGTTGGAAGTGGACAACTCAAGACCCCCTGCCCATCCACGTCTATCATAAAGAATTGTGGGATTCTCAGTTCACTCCATACTTCTACCAGATTTGTCATGGAATTATGCTACCCTTGTATAGAATGTTATATGATAAAGACCCTCCGAGATGCTCGCCTGAAGTAGAAGTAGACATCCTCACTATCGCAAGATGGTTTGGAAAGGAATTGTTTACTTATGTAAGGGTTATTTGGAAGTACTGCTCCCCCTCATGTCCTACCTTTGTATATCCTTGATAAACTCTTGGCTTGAGAGATTGCCTATCAAACCTGTGGGGAAGGTGGTCTAACCAAAGATTTAAAAGACAAAAAGAAGGCTATATGGCCACAGTTTCCTATAGCCTGTGGGGCCTTTTCTCTTTTTGATGTAGGTCACGCATTCGCAGAAGTAAATAATATAACATGTCTACAGTTATTAAAATTTTCAAGAAGACCATTTGACCCTAATGAGGTTTCCCAGAATTTCACCACTGCAGTCAAGATAAAGGTGTTCTCTGGAGAAAAGGATTCATTCGATGATATATTCCAGCAGAAGAGCACGCTTGAAGAAATTCTGCATGCAGCCCAATTGTAATTCTCTCCAAAAGAATTTCAAAAGTTCAAAACATACAGGGAGAGAAGGTTAGCCAGTATTCCTTTAGAGAAACTACGCATAAAACCCGCAAGAGAACCAACTCCAAGTGTTAGTCTTAGTGGGAGTTCAAGCACTAACAGATCTAAATCCAAGTCAGAAAAGAAATGTCTGAACATTCTAAAAGATTCGGAAATGAACAGGATAAGAGCGAAGGGTCAGTAAAGGATACTACCCAGTCAATGGAACTTCTACACCAACAGGTTATTGCCTCCCTGCAAAGAGATCCTCCCCCTCTCATCATTCAAGCACCGTCAGTCATAACCGAGCTAGACAAAGAATGGGAAACCTTCAACGACTTGATCAATATTGAAGGAAAAACCATAAAAACCCCTGTGAGCAATGCACAGATATCAAAAGAAGTAGTCACAACAACATTCAGCGATGTCTCAGATATGGAGCATATTCCTATTGCACCATCCTCTGAGCTTATGCTCAAAATAGAAGAAATTCCTCCCCGTGATGTGTTTTATAGCCCACAGCACAAAGCAGTAGTAAGAAGACAGAGGAAGAAAAGGAAATTGGAAAATGTACCTCCTCAGGACGCAAAACAATTAGATGTCCTGTGGCAAGATCCCACTAGCAATCCTACCGAGAATCTCACCAAACTATCTCAGATCGCAGGAGCATACGCCTCTGCGACTATTGATAAAGCATCTGAGGTACAACAATTGCTAAAAGAAAGGGAAGACCAGATACAAGTGTTGCAGCAACAGTTGCAACAAGCTAATGCCAACAATGAAGCACAGAAACAGCTTGAGAGGTTGCAGCAGGACTTCCAGCAAATGCAGATAGGATATCAGAAAAGTTTGGATGAGAAAGGAAAGTAGTTACAGGATCTACAGGAGATGCACAAGGACAATCCTAAACTTACAGAATTTATCATGGAGGCCATTTCCTTGAATGAACAACTACTACAACAACAAGAAGCGTTGGGCCAAAAGATATCACAGTGGAGCTATTATTGTGAAATCAATGATAAAACCACTAATCAAGTGGTGGATTTACGAAGTGACTATGATCTAATTGATAAACAGGTGACTGAATATTTGGCTTGGCAAGAAAAAGACGAGGGAAAAAGAGCAAGTGCACCAAGGATCAATGAAAACCACAAAGAAATGCTCTTTAACAAATGGGACGAGCAAATCAGGGAGGCGGAGCAAGCAACAGAAGGAGCAGCCACGATAGCAAGCAGTATTATTGATTGTGTAAATGAAAATTTACACAGGGAAAATTTGATTGCAGATACCACTCCAGTATATTTACCTAATGCACTGAAACTACAGGCAGATTGGAAACAAAGATCTCAAGAAAAGGCACAAGCAATCCAAGGGTTAACCAAGAGTAACTGGGATTATTACTGGGTTTACTTGGTAAAGCCACATAGCCAATGGATGAATGTTAAGTGTATCAACAATTCGGTCGAAAAGATTGCGCCAACGCTTGTCGATTCTGTTTACTCAGCTCAACTAAAAGCGGAAGTCAGCCAGCCGACTCTGCTTAAACAGATGTTGCATGCGTGCAATTTCAAGGACCAAATACAGAAGTAGTTTAATATTAGATTTAATTTTAGCTTTAATTTTGTTTTATTTTCCTGAAAAGAGGAAGGTCATTTAAACCACATCCTATATTTTTGTAATAATTTATTTTTAGAATTAGTTTAGTAGTATTTAAACCCTTCTCATGCATTTAGAGAAGGGTCCTGAAATTTATCAAAAACTTATCCCCTGAACATGCACTTTTGTACCCTCTGAGGAGGTTTTGATGAATGAAGGGAACATGATTTATTAATGTTTGCATTTGATATTTGCTACTTATGTTGTACTTTTGTACTCTTAGTAGATATTTGATCAAGGAAAGATAAATCATTATCACTTGAAGCTCATGAGTAGGACTGGTTATAAATGGTATTTCTATCTCTTAACTATTTCTGCCTTGTGTTAGAGTGATTTCTAGTTCAGTTATTTATATATCAATGTATGAATGCCTGAGTTATCATTTGGCACTTTTGTACGGTGATGGCTATTTATTTATGCTTAGTGTATGAATAGCTCATTATGCGATATGTTTTGCACAACTGTTTCGTCTAACTTTTTATACGAAGTAGTTCATCTGTACTGAATTCTTTTCTTATAACAGCTGAATGATCTTTATTACCAGTTGTTTGAAATCATTTTATATCGCATAGAAGAAAAATCACACCCCGGGTTAGTGTAGATTTACATATTTCTGTCATTAGAATATAGTTTCTTTATTATTAGATTAGAATTAGAATAGAAGTATTGCATTTAGAAACTGTTGGAAACAGAAATATCAGATCTTTCTCACACACACAAATTGGGAAACTGGTCCCACATCCCCAGTCAGACCCGCTATACCAAACGGAAAAGGAGCTGCCAACCAAGGTCCGGACCGGGCGGGTATCCCCCTTGTTGTAGACCCGATTTTCGGGGCTTCAACAGAATCATATAATGAAAAGGAATCAATCTGCAAAGGAAAACAATGGTTGTGATGTAACATAGAGTCAGGACCCTATCCCCAGAGTCGGAATCTCCAACACCTGCCTCTGATTAACTAGCTTTCCAATTCACTCTGTAACTTAATCACTGGTGAAACACTCATGAATTAACTTTGAATAACACAACAATCAATTGAGAAAGAAACAAAGTTTCAGCAAAAGGTATTATAAACAATATTCAGGAAATAGTACTTGTTAACAAGGCATGAATAAAAGACACACTTGACACACTGCAGAAATATAATGGGTGAATCTTGTGATGAAGGTGGGCCCTGTCCTTCTCACAAGATTCCCCAGGAAACAAGAACTAGAAAAAGATGTTCAGAACAAAATCTTATTCATCTATCAATATGTCATATTACAAAAGAAGAATTCCAGTTTTGTTCCTTCAGCTAAGCCTTTTTCCATAGTCTGTTCCCCCCCTCTAATGTAGATGTCTCCTCTTTATAAAGAGGAGACATCTATTACAAAAGATTTACATTATTTTAACCCATTATACAAAAATAGGGAAATCAAATTCCCGTCAACAAAATGCTGTTACAGTAATGCTGTCTTTAGATTATAGGCGTTACATCCAATGTAACAGCTTCCTCGGTGATCATTTCTGGTTCCTTTGCTGCTGTAAAATTTAGAACGCAAATCTCAACTATTTCAGCATCAAGATTCGCGTGCCGTTTTTACTATTTCAGCATCTGCAAAAATAGTCTCGCAAACTCTAGGCTGTTTCAGCAACGCGGACTACACATCATTCTTTAACTGTTCAACACTTAATAATTCAAAGATTAACTATTAAGATGTCGTGATTATATGCTAAATAATTAAACATATAGTGATGAGAAGAATCATTACATACATTTGAGATAATTGGGTTAAAACACTAACAAAGACTTTTAAATGTAAGTTGAAAAAGATGATATCATGGCAAAACGTATGGTCAAAAAGGGACGATACGAGGTCCTAACAGATTTCATATACTTTTATTCTTGGAGGGTGCCTAATTGTTTCCCCAAACTAGGGGTTTACCCTTGAAATAGGGTGCCTTGCACTACCATCACATGTTAAGTGGACCCAACACCCAAGACACTAGATGGTTGCTCCTGCCTCCATGAAATAAGGAACACTCACTTCCTTAGGACCACATATTCTTCAAAATGCTCCAACTAACCAAACCATTCAAAACTATTGTTGAAAAGTGTAACTAGGTTTGGTCTTCATAATGACATGTAATTGTATTTTTATGTAGAGAGATGAAAAGAAGAAAAATAAAATTATTGTAATGCTTGCATCATGGGTTTCATGAGCAAGAGATTTTATTTTTGAGTCAAGGCTCCCATTGAGAGCCTTTAAGAATTTTGTCATCTAGTCATGAAAGAATAAAAGAGAGCCATTGTCATGTAATGAAGTCATGTTACACATTGTAAAGAGTCGCACTTGTCTATGTAAAGTATTCCTCCAAGACCTTGTCACTAGCCCTCTTCAAGTCAGCCTACAACGAATGGAGCAATTTAGAAGATCATGCCGGCTCTCCCTAAAGTGATCATGCCAGCCTAAAGAACATGAGACTATGTGTATATATAGCCACACTTGGCCTCACTTAGAAGCAAGCAATTCGGTGAAGAGAAGTGCGAAGAAGAGCCTACAAGCAAAAGTGCGAAGAAAGTACTAGAAGAATTAAAGTGAAGAACAAAGGAAGGATTCTTCTAGGGTTTCTGATTTGGGTTACATTCTCTCCCACGTAAAAAAAGAAGAAGGACTGAAGGCATAAAAGAGCGAAGAACTAATTGCGGCGCTGAGGTGACATTGTTTGGGTATATGATCTTGCAGAAGGAAGCCAAGAAGAAGTGTTATAGGGCTCTCTCTTGAAGAGACTAATAAAGGAGCGTAATCTATCCTAGGGTTTCTAAAATATGGTTAGCCTAAGAGACCGATATTCTCTAGGGTAGTTGAGAGGAGCAGTGTGGAAGAGTAGAGACCGAGATTCTCTACATGGAAGCCCAGGAGAGAAGAAGAAGCCGAGAAAGGGAAGAGGCAGAACATCAAGGCTAGTGACAAGGGTCTTGGGAGGACACTAGAGTCAAGGGTCTTTGTCATGGTCTTGGTATTTGTCAATTGAAGATCTATAAGAAGAATTTATGATTAGATTTTCCTCTCAAAGAGCGAGAGGTTTTGGCCCTGGCTGACAAGCCTACAGACTGTGTCTCTTGTCTTCTATGGTTTATTTGGTAATTGTCTATGAATAGAACACATTGATAACATAATGAAGAGAAGATCATAATACAAGAAGCAAAATCATATCGCAAGCAATTATCAAGAAGATAAATCTCCTAATCATTAGTGCCCTTGATTTCTCAACATGGTATCAGAGCTTAGGTGCTAAAGTCAAGAAGGGACATTTAATCAAGAAGACACACTAGGATCAAGTTTCAAAGAAGGAGAAAAGCAAGTCGAAGGACACCAAGAAATAAATCAAGATCTTCATCATACCGAAACCCCATATTAAAAAAATCAACTACAACCCTAGAAAATGAAAGACTAAAAAACCTTGAAGCATTTCCAAGATCGTCATCTAAAGAAGGCTAGATCATTTAAGAAGGATCATGAAGAAAACCCTCTTTTAATATTTCAAGGAAAAAATCTTCCATCAACATCAAGATTAAGGAGGAAGCAAGTAGCAAGTACTCAAGTAAGTTTATGACTTCATCTGATACTATCAAAATGTATTTTTGCAAGGAAAGCAACAAACTTGTTGGGGCTGCAAACTTCCTTGAATGGAAGAAAAGAACAGACCTAAATATCATTGAGAATGAAGTCATGGACCACATCAAAGGGTCAATAAATCAACCTCCCAAAGAATATACTCAAGCACATGCTAGATTCATGAAGGGAGAAGTGAGAGCCCAAAGGATTCTTATAGAATCCATCAAAGACTCTATCATCCCATATGTATCAAAATTAGACACTGCAAAAGCTATATATGACAGATTGGTAGACTTATTTTCAGTGAGTATTGCAGGAGAAGTAATCTCTCTAAGACAAGAACTCTACAAATTGAAGATCTCAAGGGAAGAAGGAATAGCCTCATATTTTATGAGGATTTATGAAATAAGAGATCAACTTCTAGACCTAGGGGAAATAATGTTTGACAAAGAAATGACCACTATAGATATGAATGCACTACCAGAGGAATGGGGAGCTTCACTTCAAGTATCTAAGGGAAGAAAGTGTTGTAAAATGTAACTAGGTTCAGTCTTCATAATGACATTGTAATTATGATTTTGTAAACAAGAAAATGAATTTATTATTATACTTGCTTCATGGGTTTCATGAGCAAGACTTTTTTTTATATAGATGGCTCCCATTGATAGCCTTAGGATTTGTCTTTAAATTCAAAGAGTCAATGTTATGTATGAAGAGCTCTTCTTGAGCATATGTAAAATGTATATGAGTCAATCTAGTATCTAGATAACCGTCCAAAAGACAAGCATGGATCTCCTCTTGAAGTCAGCCTGCAAGATGAATTAAATAACTCATGTCGGCTCAGGTAATGAAGACACAACGATTCTCTCTATCATGTCAGCTTATATGCATGACTAACCACTATATATAGATGTGTAAGGATCCACATTAGCGTAAAACAAAATTCGGATATCTTTGAAGTTTTCGGTGGGTAATTACAGTTAACCATGTTCGGACAACCTTGAGATTTTTGGTATTAGTTACAGTCAACAGTTTGTGGATCTCTCTTTGAAGTTCGGATAAATAATGACAATCATCAAGCTCAGATCTCCAAGGATGATTTCTTTGAAATTTGGGTCATAGTGACAGTGACAAGAAGGGATTCTAGTTTGGATGTCAAGATACATAATGAACTCGGAATATTGATGGAGGAATAACAAATATCTTTCATGATGAAGGGACAACAAAGATACAAGCAAGGAGGATCTATAGTTGACAGTTTAGACGCCTTTGTGATGGGAAATTTTATAAAGTAGACAACTCAGATGATGAAGGCTAGAAGGGACTCAAATCCATCATGAAGGAACAATGAAGAAACTATAGAGAATTTAGATGATGCAAGGTACAGTTCAACACTATAATGGAGATGATACTTTGATGATCTATGTGTTATGATTCGGTTTAGATCTATTATAGTCTCGATACAACTACAATAAGAAGATCTCGGTGCTATGATGAAGTCACGATGACAAGAAGGATCAAAGGAAAGAGGAAGAGAAGAAGAGGAGACAATGTCTTGGTCTTGGAGTGGCTATTAGGTCAAGGATCTTGGTCTTGGTCTTGGTATTCATCAATTGGAATCTCTATAAGAAGAATTTGTGTGGGTTTTCCTCTCAAAGAGTGAGAGGTTTTGGCCTTGGCAGAAAGCCAACATCTTGTGTTCCTGTCTCTTTTGTTTTGGTAACTATTTGATGAAGTAAGAAAACACGCTCTAATAATAACAAGAGAAGATTGTGCTAATAAGAAAAAGTAAAAAGTACCTTACAAATAGTTATCTTCATGAGAAGAATCTTATTAGCCTAATTCCCCTAGATTCTTCAATAGAAAGAAGCCACTCCTTTTCAAGATTTATGTTCGTTATGTAAGATCGAAGAAACTAGACTAAAGGAAATGTCGGATGTAGGAACAAATGAGCAGAATCAAGTGTATGCTGCTATGTCAAGAAGAAAAGGAAAGTCTGGAAAATTTGGTCCTCAAAAGAAAAAGAAGAACATGGCTAAATTACAATGCTATGGATGTCAAGAATATGGGCATTGTCGAAGAGATTGCCCTAAGCATAAAAGGGACAATAACAAGAGGAATAAGGAAGAAGCCCATATTACCAAAGAAGTAGAAGAGGCCGAGAGAAGAAGAAGGAAGTGAAGTTCTCTACTATGACTAAGAGAATCTCCTTCATTAAAAGGTACTCTTATATTATATTATTGATAAGAAGCTTTGAAAATATGAAATGATGCATTATGTTAGAGAATGGCACCTTGATAGAAGCATTAAAAGTAAGAGATTGTGGCATATTTAATATGATGAATGTCTGGAAGTCAACTATGTAGGATATAGATCTTTTTAAACCTCATTAGAAGCTCAAGTGATACTTATGAAGAAGGAAGAATACATCTAGGAATAAGGGTTATCATACATCTATTAAAAGGTAACATCTGTAGGATAAGATATGCAAGATTCTCAAGATTCTCTGATGGAATATTCATTGTAAGATTCACCGATCAAGAGGAAAAGTAAGCGGTTCTTCAAGAATTACAATCTTGTGGAATTCATAGAATAATGGTATGATAACATGACAATGAAGCAGATCAAGGGAATGAAGTCTCTTCAGAGGAAACTGCTACAGGAAATATGGATGATTCAAAAGAAAGATGAGGTATGTATGCTCACATTTGATATTATGAAAGTCATGAAATATGGTTGCAAACAACAAGGATCACTGAGGCATGATCAAAGAAAATATCTCCTCCCTCAAAGGGACACAGGAATGCATGGTTCACATATTTAATTAGATAAAATCAACATAATATGTCCTCATATGAAGTATGAGGTATTTGACTACTACTGAGGAACGTTGAAGTTCCTGAAAAGGAAATATGTGAAGAAAGAAAGAAAGATATCGTGGAATATGAAACAATGGTAAAGGAATTCAACATACGAAAGACCAAGACGAAGTGACTATGATATCTCCTAGAAAGATATGGAGACTCTGATGGAAGTTTGGAAAAAGATGGAGACCCTTGATAATACATATCTTTAGGAGATGGGTCAACTTATATGCAGGATGATGATACCTACATGAAGATGTCATGATGAAACACCATCACAAAGGTAATTATGATTTAAATATTCATTACTGATGAACTAGTATCTGGATGGGATTTTGCAGGGCTACCAAAGGGAAGAACTATGAATGTATTCCATGAAGAACCATGTAGAAGGATGCAAGAACCTTCCAAAAGGGAAATCATGATGAATGTAGCATAACATGAAGCAATGATAGATGAAGACTGATGAATTACTTTATAAGGAATGATGACATGACTAAATCATGATTAAAGTGATGGATGGTATATGCTCTATGAAGAAGTCCCAAAAGCTGAAGACTCCAAGAAATTCATGACATCAAAGGAAGGATTTATTTAAGCAGCTGGTTGTCCCATCATATCCACCTAAGGAGATGTTGCAGGTCCCTATTTTTAGAGGGAGTCTCAAAAGTTTCTTACTTGGAAGAAACTTGGAAATTCCTAAGCCAAGAGGGAGCTTAGGTACATTCTTGGTGTAGTAATGAGTAAATTCCTTTATTGAAATATATATGTCCTCCCTAATTGAGAGGGAGAGATAGACACATCATTCTAGTCTTCACCTGGGAAGACATAATGATATGATTGGGTAATCATTTGGCATTAGATACTCTTTGAGGATGATTTAGGTCATCCAAGATAAGAGTAGTCATGGAGGACCGATATTATTTGAGGACTGGGAATCCAAAATAAGGATAGTCCTAATGGAACACACTTTGATAACCGGAGTGGGGTATGTTCTGAGAGAGACAATGATGAGAGTGTCTATAAATCATTGGTCTTGCCAGCATTGAGCTCAAATCTTGTGGAGAGATAGAGTTTTTAGTCAAGGTATTTCTATGTGAAAATGTTGGTTGATATGATGCTAAACAAATGGGTTACCAATCTAATTATTCTTATGATAAATTCTTCAGATTGATAATGACCAAGTACTATAATGAATACCTCCCTAGTTAAGAGGGTGTGTTGAAAAGTGTAACTAGGTTCGATCTTCATAATTACATGTAATTGTATTTTTATGTAAAGATATGAAAAAAAGAAAAATAAAATTATTGTAATGCTTGCATCATGGGTTTCATGAGCAAGAGATTTTATTTTTGAGTCAAGGCTCCCATTGAGAGCCTGTAAGGAATTTTTTCATCTAGTCATAAAAGAATAAAAGAGCCATTGTCAGGTAGTGAATTCATGTTACACATTGTAAAGTGTCACACTTGTCTGTGTAAAGTATTCCTCCAAGACCTTGTCACTAACCCTCTTCAAGTCGGCCTACAACGAATGGAGCAATCTAGAAGATCATGTCGGTTCCCCCTAAAGTGATAATTTCAGCCTAAATAACATGAGACAATGTGTATATATAGCCACACTCGGCCTCACTTAAAAGCAAGCAATTCAATAAAGAGAAGTGCGAAGAAGAGCCTACAAGCAAAAGTGCGAAGAAGAGCCTACAAGTAGAAGTACGAAGAAAGGATTAGAAGAAGTAAAGAGAAGAATAAAGGAAGTCTAGCGAAGAAAGGATTCTTCTGGGGTTTATGATTTAGGTTACATTCTCTCCCATGTACGAAAAAAGGACCGAAGGCATAGAAGAGCGAAGAACTAGTTGTTTTGTTGAGGTGACATTGTTTGGGTATATGATCTCGCAGAAGGAAGCAGAGGAGAAGTGCTATAGGGCTCTCTATTGGAGAGACTAATCAAGGACCATAATCTATCCTAGGGTTTCTGAAATAGGGTTAACCTAAGAGACCGAGATTCTCTAGGGTAGTTGAGAGGAGCAGTGTGGTAGAGTAGAGATAGAGATTTTCTAGAAGGAAGCCAAGGAGAGTAGAAGAAGCTGAGGAAGGGAAGAGGCAGAACATCAAGGTTAGTGACAAGGGTCTTGGGGTGAAACTAAAGTCAAGGGTCTTTGTCATGGTCTTGGTATTCTTCAATTGAATATCTATAAGAAGAATTTATGAATGGGTTTTCCTCTCAAAGAGTGAGAGGTTCTGGCCTTGACTGACAAGCCTACATACTGTGTCTCTTGTCTTCTATTGTTTATTTGGTAATTATCTTGACGAATAGAAAACATTGATAACATTACGAAGAGAAGATCATAATACAAGAAGAAAAATCATATCACAAGAAATCATCAATAAGAGAAATATCCTAATCATTAATGCCCTAGATTTCTCAACAACTATCACTATAGACATTTGACAATGTCCACTCAAGCCAAGATTGTACAATTATTTTCCTTTCAATGGGGTCTCTTACCAACACTCTAAGGAAAAATGGATCTATAGCCCAAGTGTTTCCCATTCAATAGTGAGGCGGTTGTAATCAAACCTTGAAATATGCCCAAGGCACACTTAGCCAACTCCTTGCTTCCTAGTGAGATGCCACTCAAATGATCAACAAATCAAAGAACCACTAAGTTCTTAGTCCAAGTCTCTTTGTGCAACTTCTATAAGAGAGTCAAGACATCCGCACTTAACTTTTTTAGTCTCGTGCAACTTTTCCAAGTCTACATTTCAACCGATGTGCCTCACTTTTCCCTGGCAAGGGCACCTTATTCTCATGCAACCTACCTTTTCCAACTTGTTGCATGTTCCTAAGCTGCTAATGCGATTGTGTAGGGGTTCCCAATGCTTGCCTCAAGCTAGGGATGTTACATACTCCCCCACTTAAATGTGTTTTCGTCGCCTATAAATGTTTTATAGAAATTAGATAGTTCTCCCAATTTTGTTGTTCAAACTTACAATTCCTTCGTGATTAACCATCACTACAACCACTTCACATTTCCATTGTAAGAATAACTAAATGCAATATTCCTTTAGCTTAAGCTAGTATGCTTTGATACACTTCTAGGTTTCATGAAATAGATAAAAAAGTGGCCAATTAAAAATTACATCTACTTCTTGAAAATGTACTTCCCCATGTCATTGACCTTAAGTGTCATTACCTAGATTCCATAATGCACTACTTTTTGCAATTCATATTCCTACCATTAAATCACCATTGCAGCTCACCAAAGACTCCTAACTACCACAAATGTTTATTTGTGCAAGTCTACCACACTTGTTCCTACCTTCATTTCCAATTTAGAAAAATGACAATTGAACAACATCTTCAAAATTCCACCAAACTTGGAATTGTTTCAATGATAACTTAGGTTCTACTTCCTACCCTTGGATAGTGGATTTCCTTGCGAAATTATATCATTAAAAAGAGGAAGATGAGTAGGTTCCAAAACCACTACCTCCAAACATTTTAAATTAAACATCTCCACCTTGTTCCCCGTAATCCATTAAGTCACATGAATTTTTTAAAGATCACCATACCTTCTATTCAAATACAACAAAATATATTTGAACGAATTTTTCCATCACCTTTAATGAACAACCTTTCTATCTTCTGATTGTATTGCCAAATTTATTGCCCAAGCAGCCCAAGTAGTGCTGAACATCTTCCATGGAAAATACATACAAGGGTTTGCTAGCCTTTGCCTCATTGCCTTGTACTATGGTTAAGTCCAAGTTGTGTAAATTGAACAGTATGTGTTCTTAGCCAAATTTCTACCAACTTCACCTATCCACTTAGGTTTGGAATGAGTTTATTTTCCAAGTAAATGTCCATGATTCTGTCCACTACTTTCATTGTTGAAACAATTTTTTCCATCCTAGTGAACTTCTCTTTCGAAGCCTTCATTGTGCCATAGTCAACCAAAGGCTAAACTAAACTTCCTATTGAAGTTACTTCTAATGGTCTTTCTTCACATCCAAATTTTCCAAGTCCTCCATTGCAAGGTCATTCAACACCTTGATTGGTTGTTGCAACCATGCTTAAGGTAGTCATCTTAGTGATTGTTCTAAGTTGCCTCCTTATTGTTTGAATGGAAAGCTATTCTTTCCTCATAAAATAACCAAGTTATCCAAGTGATGCATCGACGTTGCCAAACACTATCCTCATAAATTATTTTCCTATAATCATATCAAATTTATCCATGGGCACTATTGTGAACTTATTGGATACACCTAATTCAACAAGCTTCAAGGTTTCTCTGTTAGCCACATTGACCACCCTTTTCACCTCCAAATTTATTGCTTTGAAGGAAGAGTGAGCTAGCTCAAGTTTCAACCAAAGCTTCATGGAAATCTAATACTTCATGAATTTATGTGTGGCACCACTATCAACCATTGTGTTGTCACTTTTTCTCTAGCACCTATAGCACAAGTGCTTCAGGAGATATAGAAAGCTTCTTAGAGATAGCCTCTGGGTTAATTGTAGACTAGTGCCCATGACATCTTAGATAGAGGAGTGCTTTGGAAGTTTATGAGTGAGGCTTTCTGCTGCAATCCAACTGTCACATAGTTGGAAAAAGAGAATAAAGGGGGCTTGGTTCAATAGCCCTTCATCGAGGTAGACTCAATCCAATACATGGATCCAAATGTTTAGGGGGTAAATCAGGCCAACCTCAAAGAGAAATGTTTGGTTCTGGTGGCCAACACACAACAACAGGGAACTTAATATTGACGTTGTAATAAAGTGAAGAGGAGCAAAGGGAGGAGGGGATTTGATGTGTAGGTCTGATTTCAATACATAATCCTAAGCAACGATTGTTTCGGCAGAAATATGGAAGATGGAGGAGATGAAAGAGCAGAGAGAGTGGATCAAAAATTAAGGTTTTATGCCATATACCTCATGGGTACCTTTATCACCAAACAACATGAGTATGTGCTCATACAGGTACTGCAGGTTAATTGAATAACACAAGTAAATCTGTCTTGTACACAGGTACTTGAGGTTATAGACTAACATAAGTAAATCTGTCTTATACATAGGTATTGTTCGCTATTTAGCAGCCTAGATAAATCCATGAATCAAAGATAAACTGACAGCTTTATCACACTATTTCAGAGAAAGAAAACATATATGAAATGAGATTTATAGAGGGGAAAACATATTGTGCATTGCCATGATTGGAATCACCATAGAGTTTCATTAATCTTCGAAATGAGTCCCATTCACCAGTCCATTTACATTAAGCAATCTATATCTCAAGTCCCACATGAACAAGCTTCATAGAACCAAAGTGGAGCCACAAAATTTGGACCACTGCAGGTGCAAAATTCCGGAACCTATATTAAGTGTTTCTTCCTCCCTTTTATAAGGAGAGGGAGATCTTGGAAATTAATTACAAAAATATCTTAGCCTAAGCATCCAGTTGTCTGCTAGACTACCTGTCTCGGCGTGCAAGGCTCTGTTGCCCCAAAATGATTTCATTTGGATTTGATTATGTTCCTGGAAATATATAAATTACAGAATAATAGAAATTACAGAAAAATAGAAACAAATGAAATTAAACGATGATGGAGGAAAATATCATTTTGCAATTCCTGTGAAGGCCCCTGATCAGGTTACCTCTCTGTCACAATGTGTCCCTCTAGCTTCTCTTTTAGTTCTTGTTGCTTTCGCCTTAAATGTTTGGATTCACCACTCTTTGGAGTTGGTAGTGATAGACTGTGTTTGCTTGTCACAGAGCAGAAGCAGAGTTTGTCCAGGTAGTCCTTTACATTTATGACTGAGTGGAGCTCCATGCTGAGGCATTAAGTCTTCTTGAGTCCCCATACTAATTTACCACTACAACATCCTTTCATTCAATGCCTCAATTGCCAACCCATCCACCTTCAAAGCCCTGTACCATACTATCGGGGCATCGTTGTATCAAGACTTTTACTCTAAGAGGCGTTACAGAACAACGAGTCGCGATCTCTTTTGGACCCCTTTGGTTTAGCCCATTTCTTCCTTTCTTCTCATATGACCGGGGGGTTGTGACCTGGGGCTCAACCTTTATATCAGAGCTCCTCAGTCGGTGTTTTCAAATTAGGGATTTAACTTGGAGTGAGGTGATATCAGGTTTCGCCAATTGCCGATCATCGACCACCTTCTGTTCTTAGCCCTTGGTTCCTCGCTCTCCCATGACTATTGGCTAGCCCCCTTAGTGAAGGTTCTTTATTGAAGAATTCCTTGTGATGCACAATGTGCCGTTACCCTTGATCGCTGATTGCTGATTGATGACATCATCAGTGCCACGTGTAGCTTCCTGAGGTGTGACACATGTCACCTGGATATGCCCCTATAGGACCTTGAAAGTGAAAAATTAGCATGCAACGTGTCCTTCGTACTGCCACGTCATGATATCGTTAGCTTCCCCATGTCTTTATCAGAGCTAATCCTATGCATCCATGTGTCCAGTTTAAGGAGAGAGAAAAAGACCATCCGCCCTTGGTTTTTCGTTAATTTCCCTTGTAAATCGATTTTGGCCTTTCTCAATGATTTGTACTATCGGCTCAAATCCTGGAACTTTTAATCACAATTGAAACTTTGGAAGGGTGTCATTTTTTTTATCACCATTTGTGATGCATCGATCTTGCGCTGTTGCGATCGTCGATCTCAACCCAGACCTCCGATTTTTTGGAACTTTAATGTGCGATGCGCCAATAAGCCAGGATGTTATGAAGTGCGATCGTTGATATGCGATGTGACCCTGTTGTGCTATTGTCGATATGCCATGTCATTGGAACCTCTAATATGCCATGCTACCTAATCCTCCGATTTGTGATTTGTGATATGCTCCTGGACCTTTGATATGCTCTTCTCCTTCATTTCAAAGGCAACAAAACACCTAAATTTCAACATACCATATCTTCTTATCCAAAAGTCCATTTTTGGGCCTCCATTTACTGTTGGAAATCTTATTCTGAGCACTATCCAATGGAGAGGGTTAGATTTATATTTGTGAGCTTCTATGGCTTGGAACATGGCTTCATAATTCACTTCTCTTTTGCACTTTGGGAAATTGAAAACACATTTTGCAATGAGTGACAACATTGGCTCCGACTGGGGATAGTGCCTTGCTTGCAAGGTCCTGAGAACCTGCATACTAGTAGCCTTCACCATTGGGCATGGAGTTAAAAATATAATGAACTTATACAACTAGAAAATCTCGATGGAACTTTGTTTGCAGGGAGTCCTTTCCTCACCAAACTGAAATGTTGAAATATAAACTCTAACAAGAAATTAAATGCTCAACTAGTGAGCTTATTTATATACAACTCCTACTTATGTATAGGGCTCAATTCAACTAAGTGAGTTCAACCCTCCAATGGAGCCAGGCCAACATTTGGGTGCTGGACTTAATGCCTCCATACTGCTGAAATTTAAAAATCAAAACAAGCGTGCACCATGAAAAGCCTTCAAACAAAAAAATTGATACATGCTCTAGAAAAAATCTCTGTTGTTGACTTAAGATTTTCGTCATGTAGTCAGCTACAGGTTCATAGAACCGACAAGAATAATTTATAGCTACCTTATTTCCATGAAAAGTCTGCTGACCAATATCTTCTCGGTTAAGGTAGCCGCAAATATTGTTCAGCGCCTCAGCTTTAGATTTTTCGATAAAAACTTGTTGCTGGAAGCCTACTCCCCTCTTGCTGGTAAATCCCTCCCTTTGAACATTTGTGACCATCTCATCCTCCTCTGAATAATATGAATCATAAATTGGAGGAGGTCCTTGAATTGGTTCTCTAGGTGAAGGATGTGCATCATGGACTAGAGCCTCTTTGTTGACCTCCTTGTGGGCCTCCTCTTCTTGTGCAACTTCCCATGACTGGGATTGTTATGGCTCTGCATCACTTGACTCTCCATCAGAGTCATATATGTCATAGGGAGAAACATAAAATTTGGTCGAATAAGATCTCTGAGGGTTTATTTGTAGCTCGATGATGTCTCCTTGTTCTCTTTCTTGATCATTGGGTGATGCTTCTTGGTGCGAGTAGATGTTTTCTTGGAGCAGAGCTCCACAAACATCTTCAACATGGTCATTAACCTCAGGAATATCTTCATCATTGAAATATGCACAACAATTTTAAATAGAGCATCCGATGGATATAATATTTTGCAATAATGATTGAATGCCATATGAAAACTCTTTAAGGAAGATATGATGCCATGAGGTATTGTTATGTACCAAATTCTAATAATTGTCTTCTAAAGAGTACATGAACAATTTCAGTTGCGCATCTTAAAAAATAATACCATGTTGTTCCGTCCATTCATGAAAATCCTTAAGGTGCTGGTCCGAACTTCTATATGTGTTTCCACTGAATCTAGGCAAATAGGTATTCCATTCATGAAACGAAGGGACATGATTAGGATAACCAGCAATAGAAGAAAAATCTAGTGGGACAAATTGGTTGGCCAGGAATGTAGGAATGGCCATTTTGAAAACCCCCTAGGTGAGTGATCTCAGTTTCAAAGGTAGGGAAATTTTTCGGCTGCTTTAGCATCAGAGTGAGTATGAGGCTGCTTGAAATCCAAGATGATCAAATAGAGATATGGACAATGGAGTCACCAGGATGTTTACCATAAAATTGAAACAGTGGAGTCACCAAGGTGAGAGATCTTCAACCCACACTTCCCTTGCTCACCTAACAGAGGGAATGTAAAAATTTGTCATACCCAGGGAAAAATATTCTAATCCATTCCCCGGCAACAGTGCCAGAAATATGTTGTCGCTTTTTCTAGCACCTGTAGCACAAGTGCTTTAGGAGATATAGAAAGCTTCCTAGAGACAACCTCTAGGTTGATTGTAGACCAGTGCCTAGGACATCTTAGATTGAGGATTTTTTTGGAGGTTTATGAGTGAGGCTTTCTGCTGCACTCCAATTGTCATGTAGTTGGAAAAAAAGGATAAAGGGGATAGGTTCAATAGCCCTTCATTAAGGTAGACTCAAGCCAATACATGGATCCAAATGTTCAGGGGGTAAATCAGGCCAACCTCAAAGAGAAATGTCTAGTTCTGGTGGCCGACACACAACAACAGGCAACTTAATATTGACGTTGCAGTAAAGTGAAGAGGAGGAAAGGGAGGAGGGGATTCAGTGCGTAGGGTTGATTGCAATACAGAATCCTAAGCAACGATTGTTCCGAAAGAAATATGGAAGAGGGAGGAGATGAAAGAGCGGAAAGAGTGGAGTGCAAATTAAGGTTTCATGCCATATACCTCATGGGTACCTTTATCACCAAACAACATGAGTAAATTTGTGCTCATACAGGTACTGCAGGTTAATCGAATAACACAAGTAAATCTGTCTTGTACACAAGTACTGTAGGTTATATACTAACATAAGTAAATCTATCTTATACACAGGTACTACTCGCTATTTAGCAGCCTAGATAAATCCATGAATCAGAGAGAAACCGAAAACTTCATCACACTATTTTAGAGAAAGAAAAACATATATGAAATGAGATTTACAGAGGGGAAAACATATTGCGCATTTCCATGATTGGAATCACCAAAGAGTTTCATTAATCTTTGAAATGAGTCCCATTCACCAGTCCATTTACATTCAACAATCTATAGCTCAAGTCCCTCATGAACAAGCTTCATAGAACCAAAGTGGAACCACAAAATTTGGACCACTGCGGGTGTAGAATTCCGAAACCTATATTAAGTGTTTCTTCCTCCCTTTTATAAGGAGAGGGAGATCTTGGAAATTAATTACAAAAATATCTCAGCCTGAGCATCTAGTTGTTTGATAGAATAGATGTCTCGACGTGCAAGGATTTTTTGCCCCAAAATGATTTCATTCGGATTTGATTCCGTTCTTGGAAATATAGAAATTACAGAAAAATAGAAACAAAGGAAACTGAATGATGATGGAGGAAAATATCGTTCTGCGGTTCCTGTGAAGGCCCTTGATTAGGCCACGTCTCTGCTACAATGTGTCCCTCTAGTTGCTCTGCTAGTTCCTGTCACTTTCTCCTTAACTTTCTGGCTTCACCACTCTTTGGAGTTGGTAGTGATCGACTATGTTTGCTTTTCACAAAGTAGAAGCAAAGTTTGTTCAAGCAGTCCTTTACATTTATGACTAAGTGGAGCTCCACGCTGAGGCATTAAGTCTTCTTGAGTCCCCATACAAATTATTGCGGCACCATGCCTTCATTCAATGCCTCAATTTCCAACCCATCTGATGCAGGAGCATTCAACCCAAGAGAAAATCATTGTAATTAAGTAGACATAGGGGGTCATGTATTTTTAGGAAGTTGGATTCCTAAGTGATAAATTGATGTAATATTAGGCTTTGAGTGATTAAAATAGGAATCAAATTAGTTGTGTGAGATATCTTGTAAATGCTCTCGAATAAGGAGGAAATGAATGGTTAGTAATGAAAAAGAGTTAGAAGTCAAATTCAACTCTTAAAGTAGTTCATGATTCAAGGAACAAGAGAGAGATTTTAGGAATTTAATGAGTTAGAAGTCGACATAGAGGATAGAGTACATCTAGGAGTCGGTTCAGTAGATTTAGGAGTCGAACCAGGATGAGTTGAAGAGAACTTCCTGGCATATATGTAAGCCTATGGGTAGAAGGAGGAGGGGGGGCCACTGATAGCAGAAGATTAGGCCACGAGACAGAGTCTTGTTATGTAATCAATTGTTTATATGTTTATATATAGAGGAATTCGATTCTGAGTGTGGAAATGTCTTAATCGTGTGTCTATTGATTTATTACTGTGTGAACTCGTAGGTTCTGTAACAGAGGTTGCAGGTAGAGTCGAGGCGGAATACAGAGGAGAAGAAGGAGCCAAGTGGTTCGTGATGGATCTTTGAATTCATTGAGAGATTAAATAGAGTCCATAGTCAGTGATAAAAATCACAGAAATCAAGCTCAGGAGGGAGTTGCAGCGGAAACAGTGAAGGAATCGAAACCTTTGAAGAGGAGCTAAATCATGGAAGAACTGAAGACAATGTAAAAACTAAGTAAAAAGAAGGAGCGAGAAGTGAAGCATCGGTGCTCAACAGCCGTTGGATCTGGAAGATCAACGATTTAGATGATGTCGCCGAGAAGCAAAGCGAAATATCGCATCGGTGGAGTTTATTACTCAGTTTAAGTCCCACAAGTATAAAACTTGACTTTTATCGCTATTGGGTTCAGAAGTTTGATCGGATTGGCGCTTTGAAGTGGTAAGAGTCCAACCATCAAGAAGAGCGATTGCGATAATGCGATGGATCCTGGACCGTGGAATCGAGTCGACACCAACAGTTCAGAAGTGATCGCTTATCACATATTGGAGAGGCTAAAGGACTAGCGACAATGGAGTAGCTAAGGGTCGATACGCCGATAGCGATAAAATTGGCGATTGGAGGGATCGGAGGTTGGGAAATCGGAGCAGCGGAACAGTTAATATGGAGGAGAGGACCCGATTATTTGATGAATGTGGGTATATAGTTTTTGAAATCCGAATAAAGGGTTCGGAGCAGAGTTTCCTTTGTATTCCGTGAAAGTGTTGTGCGAGTCATTTAACGTGAAAAGGTGGTGTAAGCGATCTGATAGTTGCATATCGGAGTCGGAGAGGTGATGATATATATATATATATATATATATATATATATATATATATATATATATATATATATATATATATATGTATGTGGTGTGCACGCGAAGGAGTCGATTGTGATCAGCAATAAGGGCGGTGTCTCGGGATCTGTGCAGAAGTCGTACGAAAGGCGGAAAAGGTGTGTTATGCACATAATTCCTTTATAAAAGGGTTTAGAAGGAAAATAGCGCCGATAGAGCATTTCATACAATATAACATATATGAACCAAGGTTTTGAAAGGGAAAGGTTATATATGTGTGGTTTAAGGGTTTATAAAGGTTAACGAAGGTTTAAGCGGGGTGAGTGGTTCCAATATAAAAGGAACTATGGCTAAAAGGGCCTTAACCATGTATGGTTGAATATTTTTTCTCCTTTTTGAGTCAAATACCTGGGACATATGTATTTACGCATGTTTATGCTTACTATGGGTATGAGCGGGGGTGACCCTGCGTCATAGTGGTATCAGAGCAGATTTGTAATCAGAGCAGGTTGTAATTGAAGTAATTGGTGTTAAAACAGAACAAAGAATTCTATGTGAAAGAATTTAGAATAGAGTATGTGTTAAGATGTTTATGCAGAAAAGGAAGAATCATATTCTCATTTGACAGAAGGAAGGCACACAAAGAGGTGATGTGTAGCAGAAACTGCAGATGCAAGAGACAAAGGAAATCCATTCGAAGTACACATAGAATGAGGAAACAAGATCGAGTTGAGATCTTGAAAGTGAGGTAATATGTTCTGTTTTAAATTGAGAATGAGTATTTTTACACTAATGCAAAAGTAACAACAAGAGAAGTTGTGAGAGGAGAACCAGATGTGTTTTTGAAAACAGAGTAAGGAAAATACTCTAATGAAGAAGTAGCATTGAACCTGAAGAATCCAACAAGAGGTTGGACAGAGAAGATAGATGAAGTGTTCTCAAGAGAGAGTGAGAGATTACAGAAGCCTAGAAGGAGCAAAGGTGTTGCTCAAGAGGAGGTTCCAGATAGAGGACCCATGCTTACCAAAACACTGAGTGAGGAGAGCTTAGTGAGGTAATATTGCAGCGAGGAGGACTAGCTGTTGCAGAGGCTTATTGCAGATGAGTGAGGAGCTCATGAAGGAAGAGGAGAAGAAGATGACTACTGATAGTCATAGCAAAGGTTCAGAGAGAAGCCACAACAGAAGATATGAGAAGAAGAATGCCAAGGAAAATGGCAAGAGGATGAGTCAAGAGGAGATTGACAAAGAGATTGCAGAGTTAAAAGAACAAATCAATGCATTAAGGAGAGTACTAGAGGAAAGCTAGAGAATAAGTTGGGTCTTAAGGGAGAGGCTAGTGGAATGGTATGAGATGCAGAGAAGGCTACAACAAACACAAGTAAAATCGCTGAAGGAAAAACTCAAGGAAGTTGAGTTGGAAATAGAAGAGTCCATTTGTGAACTAGAATAGGGAGAATTTTTGGGAGAAAGTGAAGGCTACACTGAAGCTAAAGAATGGATATCAAGTGAAGATATCATGGACTATTGGGATAGTTCAAACCAACATGAGGAGATGCTGACTGAAGATGAAGTTTTGACTGAAGATGAAGACTTGAAGACTAAAACTTCAAGTGATACCAAAGGGTCACATGGTTTTAAATCTGACAATGTGTATGTTTACAGGTGAAATATGTAAAGAAGGACAATTTTCTGATATTGTCGTAAAGGAGAAAGAAGACAAGAAGAATCTCAATTCTGTTTTAGAAGAAGATGAGATAAATAGGCCTCATATACAGTTTGGGAAAGATATCAAGAAACCAAATGAAGGGCTTGAGGAGATTGAAGAAGAGACCATCGAAGAATTTCTGAATCATATGAAGGATTTAGAACATCAAGGAGATATGATGGCTGAAGCATCCAATGAGACCACAAGGTCTTATGTTTTTGAAACTGACAGTTTGTATATAATGGCAGGTATTGCAGGAGAAAAGCAACCTATTGAAGATATCTTCAGAGTAGATGAAGATCTGGAAGTCAAAGGTGACAAAGAAAACTTCTAAGAAGAAGAAGAATTTGACTGCATACAAAAGAAAATCTATGGAGGAGTCTAAAGAAGCTGTCATAGGGATGAAGAATCAGGATCTTATTCTGATGAAGAATGAAGGAATATTGTCTCAGAAAGGTAATCGAATGAGTTTGATTGATGTTATTGATGAAAAACAAATAAAGGAGAATGATAATGCAGATGGTGAGACAAGGATAGCTCTTGGAGAAGATAAACAACAAGAGATTAAAGGCAAGCTTGAAGAAGAGACTATGTTCGCTGAAAACATAGTAAATGATCATCAATTCACTATGATGATAGGCGCAGTGGAAATAGCCATGGAAGCCATTGAGGAAGAAGGACATCTACTGAAGGATGTTAAGAAGGAAGGAACCTATGAAAAGGATTTAACCTTGGGGGGGAGAACACTTATAAACGAGTGTTTTGTAGAGGATGAACAATCTTTTGAAGATGTCAGAAGTATGAAGAGTATCTTTCAGAAGATAAAAACTCTGAAGTAAAGGAGGATGGAGAATGTCTCTTAAATGAGAGAAGCAATGACTTATTGCAGCAGAAAGAACTTAATAATGCATGGATGTGTGAAGATGTGACAACACGGGAACAAGTTCTTGTGAAAGAAGGAGAAATTCAGTTTGAAGAGCTGATATGTGAAGAAAAAGTTGAGATTGTTGAACCATATGATTTCCAAACTAATAATTTGTGTATAAATGCAGGAAACATAAGTGATGATGAAACACTTGCAAAGTGTCACAAAGAAATTGCATTGCTGGAATATTTGCTGGAAAATTCAGAGTATGATAGTGTGATTGCAGAAGAAGGAGTTCACTACAGTGGACAAGAGCAAGAAGACATCATTAGAACATATGGTGTGGAGCAGAGATTAGTTGACAGTGTCATGAATTCTTTTGAGAATTCAAATCAACAGACTGATATGCTGACAGTGGAGGAGAAATCAGAGCATCATAATGATGTGGTTCCAAAGGAAGAAGAGGCACTGAGGCCTTATGTTTCTGATTTTAACAAGTGTTTTGTGAGTGTAGGTTTTGTTGCAGATGCTGAAGGAGATTTGGCACAAATGAACAACCAAATAAAGATGAGGGAAGAAGATTCTGTGGAAGAATTCAATCCATGGAACAAAGATGCTCAATTGTTGGAGAGAATGCTGGACAATCATGATTCAATACAAGAAGAGATAATCATGAAAGAGGGTAAGGATGATAGGGAGGCAATCAGAATAGTAAGCAAAGCAAAAGTTGGAACAAGAGCAAAAGAAGAAGAAAAAGTAAACCAACAGCTACAAAGAGAAAGTAACCAACAACAGTTTAAAGACAGCAACAACAATCTGAAACAAAGAGAAGGAGGCAGAAGTAAGAAGCAGAATATGGACCAGTCCAAAGATGTACTGGAAATAGAGATTGAAGAAATGTGGCAGCTGATGATGAAGCAGTCCAAATGGAGGAAAATGGTAGCAGTAGGAAGCATGATCAATCAGAGTATGAACCTGATTGACAAAGAGAAGAAAATGGAGCAGAAGATAGAAGAAGTACAACAACAACAATGAAACAAGGCGTTTGGGCAGTTACAAAACAGAGTGTGGGATCCAGGAAGATAAAGATCAAAAGACACATGATCAGGAGATCATGAATATTTTCTACTTTGGGAGTCTGATGCAGGAGCATTCAACCCAAGAGAAAATCATTGTAATTAAGTAGACATAGGGGGTCATGTATTTTTAGGAAGTTGGATTCCTAAGTGATAAATTGATGTAATATTAGGCTTTGAGTGATTAAAATAGGAATCAAATTAGATGTGTGAGATATCTTGTAAATGCCCTCGAATAAGGAGGACGTGAGTGGCTAATAATGACAAAGAGTTAGAAGTCAAATTCCAACACTTAAAGTAGTTCATGATTCGAGGAACAAGAGAGAAAGATTTTAGGAATTTAATGAGTTAGAAGTGGACATAGAGGATATAGTACATCTAGGAGTCGGTTCAATAGATTTAGGAGTCGAACCAGGATGAGTTGAGCAGAACTTCCTAGCATATATGTAAGCCTATGGGCAAAAGGAGGAGGGGGGACCACTGATAGCAGAAGATCAGGCCATGAGACAAAGAGTCTCGTTATGTAATAAACTGTTTATATGTTTATATACAGAGGAATTCGATTCTGAGTGTGGAAATGTCTTAATCGTGTGTCTATTGATTGATTATTGTGTGAACTCATAGGTTCTGTAACAGAGGTTGCAGGCAGAGTCGAGGCGGAATATAGAGGAGAAGAACGAGCCAAGCAGTTCGTGATGGATCTTTGAATCCATTGAGAGATTAAATAGAGTCCATAGTCAGTGATAAAAATCACAGAAATCAAGCTTAGGAGGGAGTTGCAGCAGAAACAGTGAAGGAATCGAAACCTTTGAAGAGGAGCTAAATCATGGAAGAACTGAAGACAATGTAAAAACTAAGTAAAAAGAAGGAGTGAGAAGTGAAGCATCGGTGCTCAGCAGCCGTTGGATCTGGAAGATAAATAATTTATATGATGTCACTGAGAAGCAAAGCGAAATATTGCATCGGCGGAGTTTATTACTTAGTTTAAGTCCCACAAGTATAAAACCCAACTTACACTAAGAATGAGCGAAAAACATAGTCGGATTTAGAATCCGGACTTGAAATATTATAAAGAGTGGCGTATATCCTTATCGAGTCTAGAAGTTTGATCGGATTGACGCTTTGAAGTGGTAGGATTCTGACAATCGAGAAGAGCGATTGCGATAATGCGATGGATCTTGGACCATCGTGTTGTACTCCTATAGTTATAGGTGTCATATTTCATGATTGACTGGTTGAGCTCTGTAATATGTTCATACCTTTCCTTGCTGTAAAGGTTTCCATATTATCAAAAAAATAAAAAAATGTAAAGAGGGTGTACCCTAAAAGAAAAATCAAAGGGTGAAAAAAATAAATGGTCAAAAGAAAAAATGAAAAGAAATAAACCCCAAATAAAAAAGACCAGGAAAGTGTGCAACTCCAAATGCCACTACTATTTCATTTTCTGTAAATAAAGCATCATGCACAGCTTGTTGAAACTTTTTGCCACAATTGATGAATGGCCAAACAACTTAATCTTGGCCAGTTCATGTTTGAATTTCATGTTTTAGAGATAGAGAACAAAAATATGTCCAAACTGTTTACTCTTGGCAGATAAGTAGATAGGTAGAGAAGCAAAGGAGCTCAACAGTTTAATCTGAGCCCTTGGAAGTAATAAGTGCAGACTTAGGTAGCCTTACCATGAAAAGGAAAAAGAAAAATTGATGAGGGTTTGCCAGTCCAAGTGCACCCGAGTAAAAAGAAGAAAAAATGCTAGGCAAAGTAGGCTGGGTAGGTAGATTGTTGTTGCAGAATGAGACTTGTGATGGATTCTGTTTTTCAAAATGTGTGTTAACACACACCTCTATCACAAGTGCCATGGCAGATATTTTTTGGAGCAACTCAAGCGAGGCATGACTAACTCCCCTTCATCCTTTTCCCGAGTCATTCACTAACTTCCCCAATGGTATTGAGATCTGCTTAATATCACTAAAGCCACTCCAGCTCATTTCATAAAGTGCCTAAGTGGAAACCCCATTTCTTACTTATGAAAATGACAAAATTCTCCATAAAACCCCTTTTTCCCTCCTAGCCTAGGTTTTCTAACATTAACTTAGCGCTTTCAATTCATATTTTCATATTAACTCTGACTTTTATTATATAATTCCCATGTAAATATTTCCCAATCTCCCTATTATGTATATATAAGACAAAAACCCTGGCATTTTACTATCCCCACCCCCGGTTAACTATAACTATAGCACTGTACAAAGAAGGGATTAAAGGTTTATCTGAAACCTTTTAATAACCTCCGCACTCATAAGGAATTAATTAACCTCTGGTTAGTTAATAACCTAACCCCGTAGACCAATCAAATCCGTCTCGATACTATTAAAAACCATTGTTTATTATGCCGGTCCTGCGCATTAACTCCCCGCCATCGCCGCAAAGCACCCACCGTTCAATCAACCTCCGTCCATCCGACGACCGATATTCATTTCATCGCCCCCTTATCTGCCACTGTTTACCTCCCGGGGAATCGATGGTCTCAGCGCCGTACCGAGGACACGTGTCGCTCTCCCGGCGTGTTCGCTACCCCTCCGCCCGAAACCGCCCAAGCCCAAAAGCAGTGCGGGAAAAACTGCTTACCACCGCCCTCCCCCCGCTGACATCAACTGTCCTTTGCTGCCGTCACCACCACATCACCCTCCATGTCACTGCCATGTCATCTGTCCCGTACGTCATGCTGACGTCATTCGTCCCTCAAATTAAAATTTCCCACCAAAAATCATTTTTGTTCAATAAAAGGGTAAAAGGTCATTTTTGCTATGTTTTCACGCGCATTGCGCCCCGGCGTAAAAGTGACTGAGTTCACAGTTTAGGTGTTTCGACCGCCTCCCGACTAGAAAAGCTCCAGCAACGAGCTCGCAGACTTTGCCGACCCACCATTTTGCAGTTTTATCCCTCGTTTAACACAGTTTAAAGCAAACAAAGGGATTTCCAAAGATTTCAGAAGATAGAAACCGACATATAACAGAGATATTTTGGGCTAAACACCGGACATATATGAACAAAGAAAATAGAGTACGCAACAAGTCAAAGAGTATCAAATCAACATTAAAGAGTATCAGTGCAGAATTAAAGGCAAATAAAGTCAGAATTAAAGAGTATTCGAGCCGACAAGGAGAAGCACATCAGAATTTAAGGGCACAGTTAAGACAGGCAGATACGCAGAGCTACTATAGGACAACTGTAAGCCGAAACCTAAAGAGCTTGCCTCCAGCACAACATAAGTTAGTTGTTTCTACTTTGCTTGTAAATTACTTTAGGTTAAAATCCAGATATTATCTCACAGCTTTGATGAGATACCTTTTGTACATATTTTGTTCTATAAATATCCCCTCCATTAGATTTTTAAAGAGGTTGGATCTGTGTAGATTTCTTAGACTTTGCTGTAAATACTGAAACTTTTGGAATAAAGAGCTGTTGGAAACATATGTTGTCTGGCCTACTGGATGAAGAATTGATGCAGAGGACTTGTCACAGAATTCTTGAATCAAACTCCGTATCAATAAGTCCCTTATAACTTGTGTTTTACAGTTTTCATGTTTACTATATCATCTGTGTTTCATATTCTGAATGATAAAGAAAAAGGATAATTCAGAATTTGCTTGACTGCACTATGTTTTCAATCTTTATTATTCTCTGTGTTTTCTTCAAAATTAGTATAAGAAGTGAATTCTTAATTGCTCCCGTTTCCTGATTCTTTCATGTGTTTATTTGCTAAGGAATTCTTAATTGCTCCTTAACATTAATCATCCATTTTCCCTCTGTCAATATGTTGAAGGATTCTTAATTGCCCTTCATCCATTTGAGTCCATTACATCTAATTCTAGCCTTTAATTGTTCCATGTTTGACTACCTTGCTCTGTGATTCCATCCTCTATTGAGAAACCAAATCCAGAAATCCATCTTCTTTGACTCCATCATGCCCAATGGACTGAACTACTCAGTTTTACCTCACTGTTCTATTAAACCTCACCACCCAAACTCAGAACAAAAAACCCTCGAACTTCATAACTAGCCTAATACCTTAAAAAACTAAGCTAAATCGTAAAGAGAGAGCCCTCTTTGGATACATATTGGCTAGATTATGTATCTAAAATATTGGTCTGTGGTTACCTCGGCCGTATTCCCTTTCTTGCAACTTTTGGGAACAACCTGAGTGATAACATCATTGGCGACTCCACTAGGGAACTGAATAATTGTTTGTTTCTACTGTTTTCTGTATAAACTACAGATGGAGCCTGAAGTAAACTAGGTAGCCTTTGAAATTGTTGTTGCTTTGCAATTACAGAAGTAAATAAATGCTGCTTCAGTCTATCTCCGGTCTAGTTTATGTAGTCAACAGTCGGTCTCAAATACTTGATCAGATCCTTTTTCAAATAAATATTTAGGAAATTTCAAAACTCCCATATCCAAAACTTCCTAGAAGAGACTGTTAGAGTTGTTTTGTCTAAAATATTTCAAGAAAAAAACCAAAAAACATACCTAGAAGCTGGCTTCAGAATAGATTCATTACACCAGATCAAATCTTGATCCTAATCCCCCACCTGTGTTTGAAAATCCTAATCTGATTCCTAGGTTGTTAGAAGACAGGAGAGCCAAGAAAATACTGCTAGTTCACACTTTAACAAAAAGTTGCAGAACTCCATTCAATCTGAGCTTACCTCTGAAAAAACACCAAACCTTTCTGTAATTGCTACAGCTTCTCCAAGTTCACCCTTATCACCTCTAATTACTCTTCCCACTCCTCCATCTTCAACATACATTCCTACTGTTATCCCTACTTTTCCAGTTGTCACACTTATCTTTGCAACCATGGCAAACCGATATACTCCCCTAAACTTACCTGCAAATCCACAGGCTATGCATCAAGACTATCAAAGTAAAATCACCTATTTTGACGGTACTGGCACTTACACAGCTCAACAACATACCAAGAAAATGACCGACTATTTTGAAAACTATCAGATTGATGATGATGATGTTAGAATGAAAGTTTTTGTTGAAAGTTTAACTGGAGATGTTAGAACTTGGTTTAGATCCCTCCCTGCAAACAGTATCAATGACCCACAAGCTCTTTACCAAAGCTTCTTGAACAGATGGGAAAACAAGAAAGATCCTCTCTACATTTTATCAGAGTATGAAAACCTAAGAAGAGGCACACAAGAAACTGTCCAAGATTATTGTACTAGAATCAATAATATTTACAATGCTATTCCTCAGAATCTCAGACCTCCTCCAGATTTGGCCTTGATCAAATTCCCTGATGCATTTTATTCTGATATGGAATACCAACTTAGGGAAAGAGCTCCCTGAAACTTAGAAGATATGCAGAGTATAGCTGTCAGTGTTAAGGCCAATCTGATATTTAAACGATCTAGAGCCAGAGCTGAAAGGAGGACACATTTCAAAGAAGAACCTTTTCCCTTTGAACAAAAATTAGATGCAATTATTAAAGGAATGGATAGAATTTGAGACAGGGTAGAAACAATCGAGAGAAAATATCCTTGGGATGGTGAACCAAGCAATACTGGGAGAAATCCAAATTTCAGGAAAAACCAAAGTTTTAACACCGGAAAGACAGGACCTGACCAAAATATTAGGCCCCCATTTCAAGAAAATTATGTTGAAGCCTCAACTTCTGATGAACCAATAAAAGACACTCAAATTAATTTGATGGGACTCAACAATGAACAACAAGTTTTCTTGACCCAAGAAGATCAAGAAACTCACATCCTTGAACAATTCCAAACTCAGTCAGATGAATCATTTGACTTTAGGGAGGGATATGATACAACCATTTATGAAGTCCACAAAAAATACAATCTAAGGAGCAGAAGAATTGATGTCCCTGAAAACAGTAAACAAAAAGGTACCAAGCAGCCTAACAGAGGTAAGATCAATAACACCCCTGTACATATTCTTTCCAAAATAGATCCTGACCCTGATAATCCAGTCATTGAAGATGTGTCAGACAATCAGCCACCTAATAGACAACCTTCCACTGATCTTCCTTCAAAATAAAAACAAGAAGAGCCTCTAGAACTTGATTTGGAAAAAACTTCAGCCCATAATCCCACTCCTGAAAAAGAGAAAACGCAGAAAATTCAGCTGTCTGAATTACAAAGACTCAGACCGAGAAACCTTTCAATCTTGAGACATAAGTAGGCAAACTAATGATAGTTGTTCCTTTATCAGAATTAGCTAAACATGATGTCTACAGAAGTCAAATCAGTAGATCACTCAAAATTTCTGTGAACAAAGATTCAGTAAACGTTTTTGATGACCAGCCTGAATTGATATTTGGCCCTGAAGTAAATGGAAAAACAACAGAGGGAGAAGTTCCTCCTTTCTATGTGGGTTTAAACATACATGATAAAATACTTCACAATGCCATGTTTGATTCTGGTGCTTCCCATAATTTAATGCCTAAATCTGTAATGGAGAAACTTGACCTTGACATCACCAGGCCATATAAAGACCTTTTCTCTTTTGATTCAAGTCAGGTCAAATTTTTGGGTTTAATCAAAGACTTATGTGTGTCACTAGTCCAATATTCCGCCAAAACTATCTTAATGGACATAGTAGTAGCTGATATTCCTCCAAAGTATGGTATGTTATTGTCTAGATATTGGGGTCAAAGCTTCAAGGATCTCTACAGTTAGACATGTCTTGTGCTACTATTTCAGTGTTTGGTCAACCCAAGAGACTATACAGAGAAACATTAATGAAGTATGTAGTAAGTAGTCAAGATAAACCTCAAAATTTCCCTATCTACTCAGTACATTCAGATATGGATTCTTTTATCCTTTATAATGCTGAAATTGGTCCCCCACATGAAAGGAAAGTCCTAACAGCTGAATCAGAAAATATTGCCAATGAAAGGTCTAGTGTCTGAATCCAAGAAATTCCTGAAAATCATGAAAAATCAGATAAACCAAAACAGTCTGAAAAACCAAATCTCCCTGCTAAACAAATCCCTGAAACTCCAGAGGCTAATTATAAACATGGAATACTTTGGTACTTAGAGTTTGATGGTTTTGTCAACAAATTAGGAGCTGGAGCAGGGGTCTGGGTGCACAACCTTGAAAACAAACATGCTGAAGGTCATGCCTATAGGTTAAACATCAGGTGCACTAATAATATGGCTGAATATGAAGCTCTGCTGCTAGGTCTTAAACTGCTTAAGAAGTTAGGAGCAAATAGAGTGTCAGTCTGGGAGATTCTGATTTAATCATTCAACAGATAAAAGGGAAGTTCTTAACAAATGATCCCAGATTGAGAGAATATAGAGAAACAACTATAGAGATCCTCAATGCATTCCTGGAAACCCAGCTTGCCAAAATCCCCAGAAAACACAATTTGCAAGCTCACAGCCTAGCAATGTTTGCCAGCACCTGTAAATTGCCATTTGAACCAAATCATCGATTCACAGCAGAGATTAGACACAGGCCAGCCATACCTTATAATGTAGAAGACTGGCAGGTGTTTAACAGTGATAAACAGATCAACAATTTTTTGACCTTAGAAGAAGAATTTTCCAGCACTAATGTAGATGAAGACACAGTTAGTGAGTTTGATCCAAAAAATCAGTTAGAAATAGACATCTCAGCAGAAAATACAAGTCAAATGCTTCATCTAACAAAATTCACCAAAGAGGAAATTCAAGAGCTTAAACAAACAGATGTTGATGAGATTATTGAAGGAGAATATGAAATTATTAATTTGAAAGACAATCATTTGCCCAAAAGATTAACTCCTTTGGAAGATCTCCTTGATTTCAAGGACATTCCAAAGAAACCTCAAATGGAACCTCCAAAAGCAGACATTGAAGACTACAACATAGGAACTGAACAGAACCCAAAAATGATAAAATTGTCCAAATCTTTGCCCCCTGATGAAAAACTTAAGTCTGTTGAACTGATCAAAGAATTTCAGGATGTCTTTGCCTGGAGCTATGAAGTCCTGAAATCTTATGACACCTCTGTAATTCAACATACAATACCCCTCAAGGAAAATCAAAAACCATTCAAACAAAAGCTCAGAAGAATCAACCCTATACTCCTTCCATTAATTGAAAAAGAAATCAGACGAATGCATGATGCAGGGATAATTGCTCCAATCAGATTCTCAAAGTGGGTATCTAATTTAGTACCTACCAGGAAGAAAACATGAGAGATCAGATTATGTGTTGACTTAAGAAATTTAAACAAGGTTTCTTTGAAGGACAACAACCCTTTATCTAAGATGGATCATATTTTACAAAGGGTAGTAGATGCTTCTAGGATCTCACTTTTGGATGGGTTTTCAAGTTTTAATCAGATTCTAGTTCATCCTGATGACCAAGAAAAAACTGCATTTACAACACCATGGGGTACATTCAAATATGTTAAACTGCCATTCGGACTTAAGAACGCAGGGGCAACCTTTCAGCGAGCAATGGACATAGCTTTTGCAAAAGAGATTCACGATTTTTTGGTTGTATATCTAGATGACCTCACTGTGTTTTCAAAATCAAAGCAGCAACATTTAGATCATTTGGGACAAGTATTCCTAAAATGCAGAGAATATGGTATTTCATTAAATCCTAAAAGGTCTTTGTTTGGTCTAGAAGAAGGAAAACTCTTAGGCCATATCATCTCCAAAGATGGCATCAAAATTGACCCTGCTAGAATTGAAGCCATTCTACAAATACCCCACCCCAGAAATGTCAAAGAACTTCAAGCTTTCGTAGGGAAGATTAACTTTTTGAGAAGATTCATATCCAATTTGACTGAATTGATTAGATTGCTGAACAACATGTTAAAAAAGGATTCAAAGGTAAAATGGACAGCAGATGCCAAACAAGCGTTTGAAGAAATTAAATTGGCTTTGACCAGAACACTAGTCCTCACAAGTCCAAAGTTTGATAGAGACTTCATAATTTTCTTATTTGCATCAGAACACACCATAGCAGTTGCTTTAGTTCAAAAAGATGATCAAGGATGTGAAAAACCCATAGCCTTTTTCAGTAAAGCACTTAGAGATGCACCTCTGAATTACAAAATCATGGAAAAATAGGCTTATGCACTTGTAAAAGCCATTCAAGACTTCAGAGTCTATATACTGTACTCACATGTAGTAACTTATGTGCCAAATGCTGTTGTCAAAGACATTCTGACTCAAGATGGAATCGAAGGCAAACGAGGTAAATGGATAGCTAAAATATTGGAGTATGACATTGAAATAAAACCTATAAAGCTCATAAAAGGACAGGGGTTAGCTAAACTCATGACTAAAACAAACTTTCAAGCCCTAGATATTAATGAACTGGATAATGAACAGGAGATGATGACTCCACAAATCAGCCAGGCCTTCTTGGAATCACCTTGGTATGCTGACGTAATCATGTATTATTAAACTTGCAGGCTCCTACAGGGTTATCCAGAACAAAGAAAAGGTTTTTAAAGATGAAAGCTTCAAAATTCTGTATTTTAGATGGTGTTTTTTTGGAAAAATCATGAATGTATTTTATTAAATTGTTTAATAAAAGAAGAAGCTGAAAAAGTTCTCAAAGAATTTCATGCAGGAAACTGTGGTGGACACCTTTACTGGAAAGCGACTGCAGAAAAAATCCTAAGGGCTGGATTTTACTGGCCAACCTTGTTCGCTGATGTAAAGAAATTTGTCACTACTTGCCACAAATGCCAAATCTTTGAAGGCAAAAGGAAACTGTTGTTCTTGCCTTTGAGACCAGTTTCCACTGAAAGACCATTTCAACAATTGGGTTTAGACTTCATTGGAGAAATCCATCCTTCCTCTTCTGGCCAACATAAATGGATTCTTATTGCCACAGACTATTTCACCAAATGGATAGAAGCCATTCCTACTAGACAAGCCAATGATGCAGTGATCATACGATTCTTAGAAACCAACATATTGTCTAGATTTGGCTGTCTTGAAAAGATCATAACTGATAATGTTGCTGCCTTCAAATCCAAGAAACTGATAAATTTCTGCAGCAAATACCATATCACTTTAGGCCATTCCACAACCTATTACCCTCAAGGTAATGGTCTAGCTAAGTCTTCCAATAAAAGCCTGATCAATATTATTAAGAAACTGCTGGAAGAGAATAAGAAAAACTGGCACAAGAAGCTTACAAATGCACTATGGGCAGACAGACTTACAACAAAGAGATCTATTGGAACCAACCCTTATGAGTTAGTTTATGGCATGGAGGCTGTGTTTCCTTCATCTTTAGGAGTTCCTGTGATAAAATTGCTGCAAGAAGCTCATGTCAAACCCAATGCCATTCAAAGGAGAATAAATCAGACCATCCATTTGCAGTAGACCAGAGAAGAAGTGCACCAGAGATCCCAAGTGTTACAAGAAAAACTCAAGAAGATATTTGATAAAAGGACCAAAGCAGAAGACTTCTACATTGGAGACAAGGTTCTGAGGTGGGATTATAGGAGAGAAGACAAAGGAAAACATGGGAAGTTTGACTTCCTGTGGAATGGACCATATATCATCCAGACATTGCAAGGGAACAATACTTACTTTTTGAAGAGCCTGGATGGTACAGAAACAGAAGAAGGACCAGTGAATGGTCGAATGCTGAAACACTACTTTGATCCAGTTTTTTGATATATTTTGACTCTAACATGTACATAAGGAAATCCAAGATCAACAGCTTGAAAAGAGTGATCAGATTGTTTATTGCAACAATGAGAATGAGGAGGAAAGCGCAGAAAATTTTGAAATCAGTGAAGGAACTTTATCATTTTGTTTTGCCTCATTTCAATTTATCAGAGATTGCAGAAGAAGACTTGGGAGCAGGAGCATACAATCAAATAATCCAAATAGACTATCCAACACAGATATATAGGTGTTTGAATCAACATCCTTTTGTACAATTTCTACATCCAGCAAAGGGAAAATTTCAGAGCAGAGCAAAAGTTATGGAGAAGGCCATTTGACCTGCTGTTCTTGACTTTCCACGAGGGAAAGCCATCCCCAAGTGGAGCCAGTGTTGTACTCCTATAGTTATAGGTGTCATATTTCATGATTGTCTGGTTGAGCTTTGTAATATGTTCATACCTTTCCTTGCTGTAAAGGTTTCCATATTATCAAAAAAATAAAAAATTGTAAAAATTGTAAAGAGGGTATACCCTAAAAGAAAAATCAAAGGGTGAAAAAAATAAATGGTCAAAAGAAAAAATGAAAAGAAATGAACCCCAAATAAAAAAGACCAGGAAAGTGTGCAAGTCCAAATGCCACTACTATTTCATTTTTTGTAAATAAAGCATCATGTATAGCTTGTTGAAACTTTTTCCCACAATTGATGAATGGCCAAACAACTTAATCTTGGCCAGTTCATGTTTGAATTTCATGTTTTAGAGATAGAGAATAAAAATCTGTCCAAACTGTTTAATCTTGGTAGATAAATAGATAGGTAGAGAAGCAAAGGAGCTCAACAGTTTAATATGAGCCCTTGGATGTAATAAGTGCAGACTTAGGTAGGCTTACCATGAAAAAGAAAAAGAAAAATTGATGAGGGTTTGCCAGTCCAAGTGCACCCGAGTAAAAAGAAGAAAAAATGCTAGGCAAAGTAGGCTGGGTAGGTAGATTGTTGTTGCAGAATGAGACTTGTGATGGATTCTGTTTCTCAAAATGTGTGTTAACTTACACCTCTATCGCAAGTGCCATGGCAGATATTTTTTGGAGCAGCTCAAGCGAGGCATGACTAACTCCCCTTCATCCTTTTCCCGAGTCATTCACTAACTTCCCCAATGGTATTGAGATCTACTTAATATCACTAAAGCCACTCCATCTCATTTCATAAAGTGCCTAAGTGGAAACCCCATTTCTTACTTAGGAAAATGACAAAATTATCCATAAAACCTCTTTTTCCCTCCTAGCCTAAGTTTTCTAGCATTAACTTAGCCCTTTCAATTCATATTTTCATATTAACTCTGACTTTTATTATATAATTCCCATGTAAATATTTCCCAATCTCCGTATTATGTATATATAAGACAAAAACATTGGTGTTTTACTATCCCCGCCCCCGGTTAACTATAACCATAGCACTGTACAAAGAAGGGATTAAAGGTTTATCTGAAACCTTTTAATAACCTTCGTGCTCATAAGGAATTAATTAACCTCTGATTAGTTAATAACCTAACCCTGCAGACCAATCAAATCTGCCTCGATACTATTAAAAACCATTGTTTATTATGTCGGTCCCGCACGTTAACTCCCCGCCATCGCCGCAAAGCGCCCACTGTTTGATCAACCTCCGTCCATCTGACGGCCGATATTCATTTCGCCACCCCCTTATCTGCCACTTTTTACCTCCCGGGGAACCAGTGGTCTCGGCGCCGTACCGAGGACACGCGTCGCTCTCCCGGCGTGCTTGCTGCCCCTCCGCCTGAAACCGCCCAAGCCCAAAAGCGGTGCGGGCAAAACTGCTTACCACCACCCTCCCCCCTTTGACGTCATCCGCTGACGTCAGCTTTCCTTTGCTGACATCACCACCACATCACCCTCCACGTCACCGCCATGTCATCTGTCCCGTACGTCATGCTGTCATCATTTGTCCCTCAAATTAAAATTTCCTGCCAAAAATCATTTTTGTTCAATAAAAGGGTAAAAGGTCATTTTTGCTATGTTTTCCCGCGCATTGCGCCCCGGGTGTAAAAGCGACTGAGTTCACAGTTTAGGTGTTTCGACCACCTCCCGACCAGAAAAGCTCTAGCAACGAGCTCACAGGCTCTGCCGACCCACCATTTTGCAGTTTTCTCCCTTGTTTAACACAGTTTAAAGCAAACAGAGGGATTTCCAAAGCTTGCAGAAGAGAGAAACCGACATATACAGAGATATTTTGGGCTAAACACCGGACATATATGAACAAAGAAAATAGGGTACGCAACAAGTCAAAGAGTATCATATCAACATTAAAGAGTATCAGTGCAGAATTAAAGGCAAATCAAGTCAGAATTAAAGAGTATCCGAGCCGATAAGGAGAAGTAGATCAGAATTTAAGAGCGCAGTTAAGACAGGCAGATGCGCAGAGCTACTACAGGATAGCTGCAAGTCGAACCCTAAAGAGCTTGCCTCCAGCACAACATAAGTTAGTTGTTTCTACTTTGCTTGTAAATTACTTTAGGTTAAAATCCTGATATTATCTCACAGCTTTGATGAGATACCTTTTGTACATATTTTGTTGTATAAATACCCCCTTCATTAGATTTTTAAAGAGGTTAGGTCTGTGTAGATTTCTTAGACTTTGTTGTAAATACTGAAACTTTTGGAATAAAGAGTTGTTGGAAACATATGTTGTTTGGTCTACTGGATGAAGAATTGATGCAGAGGACTTGTCACAAAATTCTTGAACCAAATTCCAGATCAATAAGTCCCTTATAACTTGTGTTTTACAGTTTTCATGTTTACTATATCATCTGTGTTTCATAATCTGAATGATAAAGAAAAAGGATAATTCAGAATTTGCTTGACTGCACTCTGTTTTCAGTCTTTATTATTCTCTGTGTTTTCTTCAGAATTAGTATAAGCAGTGAATTCTTAATTGCTCCTGTTTTCTTATTATTTCATGTGTTTATTTTCTAAGGAATTCTTAATTGCTCCTTAACAGTAATCATCCATTTTCCCTCTGTCAATATGTTGAATGATTCTTAATTTCCCTTCATCCATTTGAGTCCATTCCATCTGATTCCAGCCTTTACTTTTTCCATGTTTGACTACCTTGCTCTGTGATGCCATCCTCTATTGAGAAACCAAATCCAGAAATCCATATTCTTTGGCTCCATCATGCCCAATGGAATGAACTACTCAGTTTTACCTCACTATTCTATTAAACCTCACCACCCAAACTCAAAACAAAAAACCCTCGAACTTCATAACTAGCCCAATACCTTAAAAAACAAAGCTAAATTGTAAAGAGAGAGCCCTCTCTAGATACAGATTGACTAGATTCTGTATCTAAAAGATTTGTCTGTGGTTACCTCGGCCGTATTCCCTTTCTTGCAACTTTTGGGAACAACCTGAGTGATAACACGTTGGATCGAGACCAGATCAATGGTCCAGAAGTGATCACTTATCGCATATCGGAGAGGCCAAAGGACTAGCGACAATGGAATAACTAAGGGCCTGATTCGCCGATAGCGATAAAATCGGCGATCGGAGGGATCAGAGGTTGGGCAATCAGAGCAGTGGAAGAGTTAATACGGAGGAGTGGACCCGATGGTATATAGTTTTTGAAATCCGACTAAAGGGTTCGGAGCGGAATTTCCTTTGTATTTCATGAAGGTGTTGTGCGAGTCATTTAACGTGAAAAGGTGGTGTAAGCGATCCGATAGTCGCATATCGGAGTCAGAGAGGTGATGATATATATATGTGTGTGTGTGTGTGTGTGTGGTGCGCATGTGAAGGAGCCAATTGCGATCAACAATAAGGGCAGTTTCTTGGGATCTGTGCAGAAGTCGTACGAAAGGCGGAAAAGGTGTGTTATGCACATAATTTCTTTATAAAAGGGTTTAGAAGGAAAATAGCACCGATAGAGCATTTCATGCGATATAACATATATGAACCAAGGTTTTGAAAGGGAAAGGTTATATATGTGTGGTTTAAGGGTTTATAAAGGTTAAAGAAGGTTTAAGTGGGGTGATTGGTTCTGATATAAAAGGAACTGTGGCTAAAAGGGCCTTAACTATGTATGGTTGAAGATTTGACTCCTTTGTGAGTCAAATACTTGGGACATATGTATTTATGCATGTTTATGCTTATTGTGGGTATGAGTGGGGGTGACCCTGCGTCACCATCCACCTTCAAAGCCCTGTACCATACTATCAGGGCATCGTTGTATCAAGAATTTTACTCTAAGAGGTGTTACAGAACAGTGAGTCTCGATCTCCTTTGGCCCCCTTTGGTTTAGCCCCTTTCCGCCTTTCTTCTCATATGATCGGGGGGATGTGACCTGGGGCTAAATGTTTATATCGGAGCTCCTTAGTCAATGTTTTCAAATCCGGTATTTAACTTGGAGTGAGGCGATATCAGGTTTCATCGATTGTCGACCACCTTCTGTGCTTAGCCCTTGGTTCCTCACTCTCCCGTGATTATTGGTTAGCTCCCTTATCGGAGGTTCTCTATCGGTGAATTCCTTGGGATTCACAAAATGCGCTGCTACCCCAGATCGTCGATTTCCGATTGATGACGTCATCAGTGCCACGTGTAGCTTCCTCAGGGGTGACACGTATCACCTGGATATGCCCTCATAGGACCCTGAAAGTGCAAGATTAGCATGCCACATTTCCTTTGTATTGCCACGTCATGATGATGTCAGGTGCCCTAGGTCTTTATCAAAGCTAATCCTATGTAGCCACGTGTCTAGTTTTAGGAGAGAGAAAAGGTCCATCTACCCTTGGGTTTTCGCTAATTTCCTTTGTAAATCGCTTTTGGCCTTTCTAAGTAATTTGTACTATCAGCTCAAATCCTGACACTTTTAATCAAAATTGAAACTTTAGAAGGGTTTCATTTGTTTTATCACCGATTGCGATGCGCTGATATTGCATTGTTGCGATTGTCGATCACTGATTTCAACCTAGACCTCCAATTTATCATAACTTTTATGTGAAATGCGTCGATAAGCCAGGATGTTATGAAGTGAGGTCGTCGATATGCGATGCGACCCTGATGTGTGACTGCCAATATGCCATGTCATTGGAACCTCCGATATGCCTTGCTGCCTGATCCTCTGATTTGTGACTTGTGATATGCTCTCATACCTCCGATATGCTCTTCTCCTTCATTTCAAAGGAAATAAAACCCCTGAACTTCAACATGCCATATGTTCTGATCCAGAAGTCCATTTTGGGGCCTCCACATACAGTTGGAAATCTTATTCTGAGCACTATCCAATGGAGAGGGTCCAATTTAGCTTTTAGAGCTTCTGTGGCTTGTAATATGGATTCATACTTCACTGCTCTTTTGCACTTTGGGCAACTGGAAACACATTTTGCAGTGAGTAACAACACATTGCAAGGATCATCTCCTTGTTCAATTCTACTTAAACATAGCTAAACCTTATGAAGTATTTCTATCGACTTGCTTTAGGCTTATCTTATATTACAACACTCAATACTTGTAAGACACCCACCGAAGATTAATTCATTTTCTGCTCCAAAATTTTCAAATTTTGTGATCACTTCGATGGATAAGTCATAACATAGTGATCTTTAGCACAGATCCAATAAAAAATAGATTTGACTCCATTATTTTCCCTAGGGACATTTGATTTCCTAGCATTGTCCTTGCCAAACTTTGTAGATAAGCTCATTTTCACTTTCACTTTATTCTTGTTCTCGCAACACTACTTTATTATATTTCCCTTGTTGACCTCTTGACATTGTCTTGCCTTAGTCTAGAACTCAAGAATTTTTTCTGCTATGATATTGGCCATGGTAAGGCTCTACGCATTTTGGTGTTATATATTACTATATTCCCAAAGCTATAAACCCTTCATACAATTAAATCACTCTACAAACGTCCTATAGCTTTTAAGATGTGGAAATATTATTGATCTCTAATTTTACATTTATGCCTTAGACTCATCAGGTCATTTGATATGATCTTACTCTAATTCCCAAGCCCAAACTGAGCTTGTAAGGTGTTGACAATGCTAGAAATCATGAAAATACAGGGGGTATCCGAACTAGATCTCACACCGTTTGGAGTAGGAGCCCTATCCGAGAAATGGGTTCGACTGTCATATTCTTAAAGATTTTCCTTGGGTGTAATAAAAAACATAAGAGAGTATGCATATACTTTCTAGATGAGCAAGTAAGTTAGCCTTGTGAAGTAATCAATTGCAATGTGTATAAAGGTTATGTTAATAGTGCTAGATACCTCCAACATACAGGGGTCTCCCCAATGTGAAGTCCTAATAAGACTTCACACCATTTGGAGTAGGAGCCCCATCTGAAGTATCGACCCAACCACCATAACACAAAGGTTCGACTTGGTTTCAATGGATAACATAAGAGATTATATACATAAACCTTGAATAAGCAAGTAAGTTGACATTGTGAAACACTGATTTCAATGTGTAAAAGGAGACCTTCACGATGGGAGAGAGAAAAGTGAGCCTATAGAAGGAAGTAATAGTACTAACCTAGGAGAGATGCACGAGCAAAGAAATATTCATTATTTATCTAGCGAAATAGTTCACATAGACACAACGATCATTAAACCACATATAACACACCTTCAATAAGATAAGTACCAAGGCCACTGAAATAGTTCAATTTCCTTAGTACATATGAACGAAACATATATAGAAAACATCTAAAGAATAGTCCTAAGACATTCACAATACATGCATGAAAATGTGTTGGCTCATAGAGCTTCAATTATAAGGTGAAAGATCCAAGTACATAGTTACAATGGTGAGGCATTAGTTCCAATAGTGGAACATTAAGTCACTTCTTGCTTCTCCAAAGAATAGTTTTCTCTTTTATGCCAAGTATAGAAGCCAAGACTAGCTCTCCAAAGCTTCAACCTCCAAAATCCCCTTGCTTGAGTTATGAGGTTTCTTTTATAATAAGGGGAATGACCTTTCATATCCACATGAATATTGAATTACCCTCGTGACTCTTGGACTTATAATCCATCCTTTGGGCTTCTAAACAACTCTTGAACCTCTAAATACTTTTGGACTTCTTCTAAAGACATTTTTTCCATATATGACTAAGTGACTTTTCATATTCCACATATGACTCTTGGAATTCCACACATGACATTTTATCCCTTTATTGAGAATGCATCATTACATTCCACATGATGATGTCGCATGACACATGGACACATATTGACTATTATGATGATTGGTACAAATTACAACTTGAAAATGATGATAAGGACTTCATGATGAGTTGGCAATGCCAAGCTGTCTTTCTTGCTGCTTGATCTTGCGTTCTTGATGATAGATCTGATCTATGCTTCATCTTCATGAAGGACCTTCTTTGTTCTTTATTTTCACCCTCCAAAGGGTCTCAAATGAGCTTTGGAATCCTCTGGTTCATCATGAAATGCCTTCTTTCGGTCTTAGTCCATGATTTTCTTCATGTCTCCATGATAGCTTTATTTTGTTCTTCTTCTCCGCATGTGTTTCTTTATGCTTTCTCCTTATTACCTGCTCTTGAGCATTACCTTGTCATGCTAGGTAGGTACTCCTGCAAATAAAAATAATTTATGATTAGGAAAAATCAGTTTTAAAACATTTATTCTATCACTACCTAGCTCATGGAATGATCTGCTTATGATGGCATGTGAGAGGGTTAAAAGAAGAAGGGTTGATTAGGATTCCACATTTAAACTCATAAAGGCTCACAAGAGGCATTCGAGGTGCACTTTTGTGCTCAATAGAGAGAGAGAGAGCTCAAGGGGCGCAAGGCCACACTCCTAAGAGACGAAGGAGTGAATATCTAGGAGTTCAAGCCTTCAAGGTGCACTCATGCGTTCAAAGAGACTTATATGGCGCAAGGTCACACTCTAAAGAGAAGAAGGAGTGAAGATTTGGGTCTTAAGTCCTTCAAGGTGTGCTCATGTGCTGAAGGAAAGGAGTGCACATTGGCGCATGCCGAAGGGATGAAGGAAAAAAAATCAAGCCTTCGAGGCACGCTCATGTGCTCAAGGAGGGCATAAGGGCGCATGTTGAAGGGATGAATGAAAAAAACTCAAGCCTTCGAGGCACGCTCATGCGCTCAAGGAGGGCATAAGGACGCATGCTGAAGGGATGAAGGAAAAATGCTCAAGTCTTTAGGATGTGCTTATGTGCTAAAAAAAGGTGTAGTTCTTCATGCCGAAGGAGTGCGCTCAAGATTTAGGATTCTTGATTGTGTCATGTGCTCAAAGGGAATGATGAAGCTTCGTGCTTTGTGATTGCATCATGCACTCTAAGGCTTCATTCTTCGTGAGTGCTCCATGCGCTCTAAGAGAAGAATAAAGCTTCATGTTTCATGAGTGTGACATGTGCTCAAGGAGGGCGCAGTTCTTCATGCCGAAGGAGTGTGCTCCTAGTCCCAAAGTGCACTCATGGTTCTCAAGTGTGCTCAGGCTCTTAGAGTGCGCCTTTGAAGGCAAGAAGGTCCTTGTTCATCCAGAGTGCGCTTTTTAGAGGAAAGAAGGTCCTTGTTTGTCCAGAGTGCGCTTTTTAGAGGAAAGAAGGTCCTTGTTTGTCCAGAGTGCGCTTTTTAGAGGAAAGAAGGTCCTTGTTTGTCCAGAGTGCGCTTTTTAGAGGAAAGAAGGTCCTTGTTCTTTTGAAGTGCACTTTTTCATTGAGAATTTGAAGTGATATTCATTGTTTTGAAGTGTGCTTAGGCTTGGAAGGGCACATTTCTCTCCAATAATGGCTACTTGTTCATCTAGAATGCACTTTTCACTGAGGGAGGCAACACAAGGCTAGGTGACTTATCCTTAGGAAGTACTAATGCACTGTGAGAGGGAGGAGACCTTAGAAAAGACTTAGTGCATAAGTATGGGAGGAAATATATGTCAATGAGTCTCATGCATAAGTTTCACTTATCACATAGTAAGAGGATTAATGCCTTTAACTTGCGCTGGGTTGAAGGACTAAGAAGATCTCTCACAATGACTAAGTGTGGGACCAACAAAGTAGGAGAAAGAAATGTATATTAACACGACTCAAACATGGATCACACACATAAATTCCATCAATACAAGCCAACAGAATGCACAAGACTCATGAAAATTAACCACACCTTAAAACAACAACAAAGAGACCCCTATTTCTAAGTGCAAGGGTTAAGACGACACATTACAACACTTAGAAACCAAGTTACGACAATTGTGGCGACTATGACAAAAAGGTGCGCTAAGTTGTAGGATTCTGTCTAGCGCATGTTTCAATGATATATAATACCATATAATGTAGAAGACTATGCCATAACTAACTTTGGTAATACACAAAGGTGTGACATATGCAGGATTGAAAACACAAAAGTGACACTTGTGCTAGGAGAAAAATATGAAGACGACACTTGCAAAATGTGAACTAATTTAAAAGAAACACATGCCAGAGTGAAGATAACATGAAAGAGACACTTATTAAAGTAACAACAAGACAAAACAACAACTGTGAATGTGAAAGTGACACTTGTGAAAGCTAAAATGCATAAAAGATAATAGTTGAGAAAACTCACCAAAATAGAAGTACAAATGCAAAAAAGTGAGGGGAATTGTCAATAAAAGTGTGCACTGATTGTTGACATGAGTTTAACATTACACAGGCACTGTCTTGATGGATGGTTCTATGCCTAATCAAGATTGCATAAGGGAAGCACGTTCATGAACCCATCTGATACCGAGCATATGTGTGCAAGTGACTTGACATTTTGAAACAAGGAAGAAGACATAAAAACTTTTCAAAACATAAAAATATCATGGAGTAACGATAGAGTGGAAGATCGTAATATCCTTAGTAGGCTCCAAAATTCAAGTGTGAGAAGTTTTATGGAGGGTGTTGATCGCAATGAAAACAATTTCATTCACGGATGGAAGAGAGAAAGTGAGTCTTTACAAGAAAAGTAATAGTACTATCCTAATAAATACACATATATATGTCTACAATAATAATTAATTATCTTGTGAAATAGTTCACAAAGAAACAACAATCATGAAATCAAGAGACACAAAATTCAAAGATTCATATTAAAGCCAACGAAAAAGTTTATTTTCATTAGTATGTATAAACACAAACATACACTGCTAACAATGAAAGAATAGTCTTAAAACATTCACGGTATATGCATGAAATTGCTTCAACCCTGAGAACTTCAAATCATTAAGTGAAAGTTCCAAGATACAACATTACAATGGTACATCACTAGATCCAATAGTAGAACGTTAAGCCACAACTTTCTCCTCTAAAGGATGATATCTCTTATGCCTAGCCTTAGAAGCCAAGGTGAAAAGTCCTTTTCTTGAGCTATGAGGGTGTATTTATAACAAATGAGGTGACTCTCCACCTCCATTGTGACTCTTGAGCTCCTATGTGACTTTTGAGCTTCTATACGACTCTATGATTTTATAGTGACTTTTCACATTCCATGTGTGACCCTTGGGCTTCCACACATTTTACATATTCTTATTTTGAAAATACAAAATTACATTCCTCAAATTGTGGAAAAATACATGGACAACATAAGACTTTTGTGGTGACACTTGGAGAAGCCATAACTTGGCAATGGTGACATAAGACTTCATTCTAGTGTATCAACGCCAATTTTTTTTTTTTTTTTGCTATGTCTTCAACTCTCCATGATAGATCTTGATTGTACTTCATTTTCACCCTCCAAATGGTTTGGTTATAATATCGAAGTCTTCCAAGTATTTTCAAATTTTCATCTATCTGTCGTAGTTTAGAGTTCCTCTATCTCTTTATATGATGATATCTTGGTGCTTTGTCTCCACAAGTGCCTTCTTGCAACTTCTCCTTGATGACCCCTTGAAAATCATCTTTCCATGTTAGGATGATAACACTTGCAAATGAATTTCACTAATGACAAGACAATATCAGTCCCGAAATCACCTAGTCTACCTTGTTTCTTATGCAACATGTTGATTGCGATGGGATAATTTGCAGGAGCTGAGGAGAGAGGCCATCTTGGGTGCAGAGCATGGTGTTAGGAGGCAAGGAGTCAGGGACTGGGCACTTTGACTACGTAGTTTGTAGTGGCAAGGGAGCAAGCAAGTCAAGATTACGCATTGGGCAAGTCCAAGAGGTAGGGGGCATGCTTGATCACTGTGAATGTGCAATGCATAGTGGTTGAGGGAGAGGATCAAAGAAATGTGCATTTGAGCACTACAAGTGTCCATAAGGGGCTCCACTATCCATTAGAAGTGAGTAGTGCACAAGGCAAGGAAGGGATGATCATAATTGCGCATTGGGAAAGTGTAACAAACAACACTGAGTGACTGAGCTTTGAAGTTGCTAAATGCACAGTTGAAGGAGGTTTTCCTCTAGGATTGCGCAGTGTGTAGTTCCAAGAGATAGGGAGTTCATCACTGTGACTTATGAATACGTAGTGCGTAGTAGCTGGGGGTTTGAAGTTAATCATTGATTGCGCAAGACGTGAGGACAAGAAAACTCCAAAATTGACTATGTGTGAGATCAATAAGATAAGAGGGAAAGAGTAAAATCATATAACAAGTCTTGAACATTATCACACAATCATATACAATCAAATACATGAAAAGGAGATACATAAATCCCAAAATCAACATGTATTCATTGAAACGAAAACAAACTGACACTTATCTCCAACTGCGACTCTTATGATGCAACCCTTATGAAACAAGTGTTGAATATAAATAGAAAGTGCAAAATTCCTTGGGAATGTGTCCAACACGTGTACCTATGATAGATATGAACCACTAATGCAAGATAATGCACTGGATCTACCTCTTAAAGGCGTGTCAGAAATTCCTTTTGCAAAGGAAGACACTTCCCCTAACAAAAGACGACACTTTGGGTTTCTTCAAAAAGGAACTTGAAATCTTAGAGAACAAGTATAAGATCACTTTAACAACTCGAAACAACAATTCACATGATCAAAGGGAGGCTCAAAAATTTTAATGTAGGTCAAGAGGGTGCTGTAGCAGCAACAACACTTGGCGATTTATTGGAAGAATCCCAACTTCTCTGTTCAGGTCTAACTTTATGCACAAAGTCTAACCTTTCATGAAGTATTGATTCACTGTGTGTATTACCTCAACCTACCACTTATCCCAATTATAGATGTATCTCATATTCCCTTTCTTAGTTTAAACAAATTTACAAGGCTTGCCACATCTCAATTATTTCAATTAGGGAGAAGGATAATATATATTTGTGAGTTTTAGCTCCATCTCTGGTGTTTCTCCCTTGCCAACAGGCCTATTCAATACCATGATGGAGTCACTTTAAGGAAACACAAGCATTTCTTCATTGCTAGCAAGCCTATTCAGTACCTCGATGAAGTTGCTTGCTTCGCCTCTCTGCGCAGTGAGTCGTTCTCTTCTTTCATCCCTTATTTATTTTCAATATGCTCATTGGTGTTTTAATTGGTGTTTATATCGCCCAGGTGGAAGAGGGATCCCAACTTATTTATAAGCAAGATAGATTGTTCCTTTTGTAGAGACTCTTGTATACCTCTAAAATTGATGTGCTCGGTTTTAGTTTTCTACTTTCCCTTCTCTACTCGATTGAATCAACAAGCGAAAACACCATTTAATTACAATTATGAGTAAAAGAATGGAGATCCTAAAATAGATGCAGGAATCATGGTTTTTCGTAAAGATTTTTGTTCTGAATGAATCATATTTTCCATTCAGACATCATTGAACTTAAATATATTAAACCCAAGCAGAGAAGAGGGACAAAATTTAACAAACATTGTTGAGTGTCACAAAGCCCTCCAAAAATTTCGCCTCATTTGTCATAACCAAACAAGACGCTTCCACACAAGGTCTTATTTATGTACAATGACCAAAACAAATCAAAGAAATAAAAGACAAGACGTGACATGAATAAAAAAAAAACAAAAATATCAAGGATAAAAATATGTAAATAGGCATAAATGCAACCCAAGGCTACTACTTAAAATAGCATTTGAGATTTTGTCTGTTAACGGGAAGAGGGTCAATCCTCCCATATAAGGATTGAAGATGATAAGTACGATGGGCAATATTTTTATGAATGGTGAAGGATCCCATCCACACGAAATGAAATTTGGTGTGTTTACCTTTCTCTTCATGGGTCTTGTTCCATTTCAATACTAGTTCTCCCACACCAAAATTCTTGTTCCCTACAGATTTCTTGTCAAACCAACACTTGATAAGACTCTGGTGCACAACAAATTTTTCTTTTGTCTTACACCTTTCTTCCTCTAATTTAAGAGGAGTGTTTATCCCACTTTGAACAACAAGACATGGTTTACCTCGAGATTCTTGAAAAAGTTGTAAGGTCGAGATGTACAACTTCAAAGGAAGGATAACTTATTTTCCATACAGGAGGAAGTAAGGTGAGGTTTTCTGAGAGGTTTAGGGGTAACATGGTCAACCAAAAATCATTCACCAATGCATTATGCCATTTCCTTTTCTTAGAGTACATAGTTTTATTAATGATACAAATTAAATTCTTATTTGTAGATTCAACTAAACCATTTCCTTGAGGGTGATAGTTAGATGAGTGCTTTAAAAAAGTACAATTTTCCAATGCAAAATCATAAAGTTTTAGTGATGAAAAGTAAGTTGCATTGTCAAAGACAAGTGGCGTGGGAATTTCAAACTTGGTAATGATATTTTGTTTGATGAAGTGCATGACTTATTGCTCGTTCACTTGCCTGAACATAAATGATTCAAACCAATGAGTAAAGTAATATGTGGAAGTCAAGATATATCGGTATTGCTTTGATGAATGAGGAAAAATATCTCCAATAAAATATAATCCCCATTGTTGAAATGACTCTTTAACGATAATGGGTTGCAACAGGTGATTGACTTCTTATCGCAACCAACACATATTTGACATACAAGACACTTATAGGCGTATGAGTGTGCATCCTTAAATAGTGTAGACCAATAATATTGGGCCCACATTACTTTATGAGTTGTAGTATCACCTGCGTAATGCACACTAGTTGGCCCATCATGAAGGTACTATAACACCCTTTCCAAATCTAGTGCTTCCAAGAATCTACGGAAGACACCGTTTTGGTGCTTTCGAAAAATCACACCATTAACACGCTGAAAAGATAAAGATTTGAGACAATTTTCCCTCTTCTATTTTTCCGATAAGTACGAGGGAAAGGTGCCTTGATATATATACTACCATACATCGGTGTAACAAGGTGTGGCTACACTTGTAGGGGTACCTTGCTCGATATTGTACATTTCAATTTCTTGTTCCCATTCAGAAGAATCCTCTTCTAGTGAGTTAACTAATTCTTTTACAAGCTGACAGAGACCATGGCCTTTAATTGTGTGAATTGGCTTGAATTCTAGATCATATTCCTGCAAACTTGTCATCTAGTTTTCCTTCCTCTCACCAATCTCTTGTTGCACAAAGAGTGATCTAACTACTCGGTGAGGCACAAAGATGATAACATGACTTTTCAAGAGGTAAGCCCTGAAGTGCTTCAATGCCTTGTAAACTACATACGCTTGGTTATCTATGGCAAGGTAATTCAATTTTGATCCTTGTAGGTCAGCACTCATAAACGAGATTGACCATTTGTTTCCTTGATTGTCTTTCTGAGTAAGGATGACTGCAATAAATGTATTAGAAGCAAAGGTATACACCAAAAAATCTTTGTTAAATTCTGAACTATATAATGTTGGAGCATTGACAATTGCGTGTCTAATATGGGAAAAAACATCTTTCTCCCTCTGGTCCTGTTGTCACCTAAATTGTACAAGCACTGCGACAATGGCTCAGGTCGGGGGCTGTCACTCTGATCCCCGCCTACTACTTTCTAGTTGTCTCCCAACAACATGCTATGGGGGGTAGTCCATTTGGAAATGAGATGACGGGAAGTAAATTCAGAACCAACTTTCCCAGGAGACACAGTTGAGTGGCCTAACTACTTGGTGAAAACTTAGCAAGATTAAGGATTCAATTATATTTAGAATTGAGACTAGTGCCTTCTGGAGTCAAAAGTTCTTGCTTATTATAAATTATGACCAAGTCACCGGATGAACAACTGCTACTTATATGATGAAATAACCTATATGAAGTGCAAGTTCTCAGAACTAGGTGTGATGAAAGGTTGTTGGTTAATTTTAGATTAAATGCATAATCTAAGTTGAACCTCTCCTTTAACTATTTTGAGAAACAATCTTCAGAGTAGGTTGTGAGATGGAAGCCAACAAGAAGCAGTAGGTAGCCTGATTAATGATACCTCCCCCTATGTTCCAACCACCCAGAGCCTATGACGTTGCAGAGACTGTGGCTCTGATGACTGCAAGGTCACTATGTTAAAAACTAGGAAGGGATGAAGCCCTCAAGCTAATTGGAAAATGGTTTCCCTAGGATTCTATCAACCAAGCTTATGATTAGAGGTAAGTTATTAATGCAAAACTAAGTCCTAGGATGCTTGTGCAATGATTATGAGTGAAATTATATTGAGTTAAGATATTTAAGTACTCAATGTGAATTATCTTATAGCAAGAGTACTTAATAATGATGAGATAACAACCTTAAACAAGATAAGTGTTCAAAGGTACAAGTGCAAGATTAAACTCCAGATTAATCCAAAAGGTGCTTAACCAATTATTGCCAAGAACTTAGAGAAATTTATCCACTTATCAATTAACCACAGTTATAAGATGCTAATCACAATTACCAAAGATGTTTCCAAATAAGATTATGTGTGATATTATTACTTAATGCCAATTATTAAGAGAAACTCAATTGGATTCACAAGATACCAATATGCCCAAGAGACTTATCACCAAGATGATTTACAATTCAAGTGCTTTTAGTGAGTGAGCCTATTAGATGTGAAATATGAGTTCGTATAGCACATAAACTCACAAGAAAAACAAAATGTTAGCCACTTTCACAATGTAAAAGCTAGGAACAAGTAACAACAAAATATAGAGCTATGAAAACACTTGTGCATTTTATGTTCCAGTGATCCTTTTATGAGAAATAAGTGACTATTACGACAACACTAAAAGATTTATCACAACAACAAGTAAACTAGCTTTAGATGTCAACTTCAAAGCATATATGCTTGCCCAATGTCAATAAGAGAAACCCAACTACCAAATAAACTTAGCCAACTCAAGAAACATATGCATTAGCCCTCTTAAGGTTTATTTTTCCACTATTATATCAGACTTGAAATGTTAATTACAATAGTAAGGAATGTGCACGGACAATGAACTACTAATGCCAAATTTGATCCAAAACTTAGAAAATTTTACCAAAACTAAGAAATCAAGTTCTTAGGACTTTTAGGGTGTGTTATTCAGAAAATTTCAGAACTGATTCAGTGTTTTATGCAGAAAATTGTAGCAATCAAAAATTTAGATCTAGGCTAGATCCTTGATACCCAAGTGGCCAAAATTTAGGAAAATTCAAATTTTGCAATTTTAACTTATTTTGACCAATTTAAATGTGATTTTATGACTTATGATATCACTGTTATAAACCAAAAATTACAGTAGTAATAAAATAGTGAGAATTAGGGTTTAGAGAGCAAACCTTAGGTCCAAGACCTTGAACATACCTTGGTCAAAATTTACTGAAACTTTGGGATCAAGTTGCCACCTCAAAATATATTTTTTAAGGGCCAAAACTGGTAAAGCCACCAAGTATTGAGTCCAGAAAAATCAAAGGTAAATTTCGTGTAGATTAGGGCTAAGGAGGGCCAACACTAGGCTTAATAGGGCTAGTGTTGAGGGCTAAGGAGGGTCAATGCTAGGCTTAATAGGTCTAGCATTGAGGGCTAAGGAGGCTAAGGAAAAGAAAAAGGGAGGTAGAAGAGGCCAAGAAAGACTGACGCAGGAGGGAGGAAGCCCTAGAGGGCTGGAAAGCTAGCGCAAAGCCCTAAAAGGGCTGCTATGGGCACCACAAGGGCCACGACCTAAGGAAAGAGGGCCGCAGAAGGAGGTCGAGGCCTCTAGGCATCACAACCAGTCCTGCAAGGCCTTAAAACCTTGCTGCTAGGCCCACAAGGGAAGGCCGAAGCCCTAGAAGGCTAATGTTGGCCCTGAAGGATGATGCAGAGGCTAAAAATACCTGATGCAGGCCAAGGAAGGGAGACACTGGCCCTAAGAGGGATGGATCCGGAACCGGAAGGCTTAAAAAAATGGAACTCTTACTTCAAAAAACTTTTTCTCTTCCATATATGAATTTTGTTGCAAATTTCTCAATGGTTGACCCTGCAAAAAAATATAGAGACTAGATCTTACTTTCAAGAGCCTAGATTTAGCTCTACTTCAGCCTCTTCCCTTGATTCCACTTGCAAAAGTGAAAATAAAACACCCAAACAACAAATATATATAAAATATTGAAACCCCAAAACCCAAATTAGCAAAAAAACTTTACGAATTAATTTACAAAATTATTTTACAAATATACAAGTATACAAGGGTTTTGAAAAATACATTTTTTACAGCTATTTTCTTTGATAAATGGCTAAAAATACTTTATAAACCCCGTGCACACTATAGCCTTATCGAATATTAAAATCCACCACATAAATATTCAATATCCCAGTAAAGTTGATCCCTCTTTATAGTTTGTGAACTTGGAGATCAGGGATTGAAGTACCTACAAACACTATGTATTTATCTCAAGAAAATCTATTAAATAATCTGATGAATCAAATCACCTAATATTAGCCCAAGACTATCAATGGAATGATTTTATCTCCATCTAATGAAAAAACAGATCTTACCATTTAGCAACACAACATAGGAAAGCCCGTAGTCAGTACATACCACAAATCAATGAACATGGAACACCTTGAATTGCACCCCAAAATCTTTATTATGATAGAAAAAATAGTTCCCAACATGACAATAGTTTACAAAAATGCTTTAACAAGAATTTCTTAGCCAGAAATCAGATGGCTAGAGACTCAAATGATTCTATAATTTATAAATAAATCCTCCAAGTGAAAAATAATGGCTAGTTTTCTTGATCCATGTCAAAATAATCTCAGCCGTCAAAAAATACTTGATCATCTTTTAATCTTAGCCTTGATTTTTTTTTTTGAGGAATTTTCAAATTAATAATTTAATTCCATTTTCATTAGCTCAAAATTAATTATTTTGAGCTAATTTCTTCAAAATTTTGACTTTGATTTAACCTACAAGGTCTAAGGGTCCATTTTTTCTTGAAATATCTAATATTCCCTTCGTGGAGGACCTCCAAAAATTAATGCTTTTAATACCCATGAATTTTTCCTTTGGAGAATTTATTTTTCGTAAGACATTTTAATTTGACTTTAATTAATTGATTTTTTGGCTTAAGATTCAATTATTTTTGCCAGAAAAATTAGCTAATTAGCACTTGAGAGGATTAATTATTTTTTCCACCCTCTAATATTTTAACCATGGTGTCTAAGTATGAGGGACCATGCATTAAAATATTTTTTTACATAAGATTTTTTACAATTCAACCCTCTAAGGGGGAATACCCGTTCGGCATAGACCCTCAAATTACATACCCAATCTATGACACAATATGATCTCGTAGACCAAGTGATTTGTAATAAAGTAATTTAGCCAAGTATCTTAAATTATTCCCAAATCACTTTTACATAAGACTCGACTAGAACACTATTACTCACCTAAGGATTTGATGAAGAATTCCACCCTAGCTTTGGGGTGAGGTTGGAGGGAAAAAATCTTTCGACCATCCTTGTTTAGAGACACAAATGAATCAGTGAGACGAAAAACCTCCTAGGATGAAACTCTCGCTAAAATAATAGGTTTACCTAGGTTGTTACATACATTCATGGTCCTACTAGCATCATTTACATTACATAACTTGACAATGGGTTGAAAATAACACATGAACTGCTAATAAATGATCTGATCCTATTGAAAAAATTTGGTACTTTTGCTTCCTTGGAACTTTGACAAAAACTGTGCAACATCTGCCTCCATGTGGGGACACGTTGCTTCCAAGAAGTAATGTGAGAATTCTAGAATCCTGCATCCAAGAAAACATAAGTCCATCAAATAGATATCCATTTAAAATTGAGATCATCATGCATACATAATAAATCTTGTTGGAATAGAAAAAATTATTCTAACAAACTAACATATAAAAGACATAATTATAAATGTGTGAAATAAAACTATCTAACGACATAAGCAAAAGTAGGGTTATAGATATTATACAAATGATGCCCCATTGCATTAGATGTCATCGATGTGGATCAATATTGGACATCTAGTGACTGATTGGTAGGTCAATAGGCTGCTTATCATAAGTCCCTTGTTGAAATGTGACCATCTTTGGTCAGTGCAACTGCTCATCACTATGTTGCATGTCAAACTGAAGCCTGCTTCTCTTTCTGTTAGGATGAGGGGATGAGAAGTGGAATGAAGAAAAGTGGCATACTGGCTGGACAAAATTTAACTCAAAATACGATGGATGACCATGTGGAAGAACCTCTTCATCGTTCTCCAACTTATTTGGAACTTCTACGTGGTACCTTCTTTATACTTCTCTGTATAGTCTAACCATACCACCAGCTACTACTGGAATAGTGGTGTAAGATAGATCCATCTGAATTGACCCACCCAAATCAACTGCAAACTTTCTAGAATGGAGCATTCCCCAAACATCTAGCTCATCAATCACTGCTATGGCCATGGTGATGATCCTATATGGGTAATTAGTCAAGGAAACCTGTAGATATTTAACCACACCGAGGACTTCAACTTTTCTAGAGTCCATTGAGAAAATGTTATGGTAAGGTCTACAAATTCTTAAGTTCAATTGTTCCATGACCTTATTGGTCATAACATTTGTAGATGCACTAGAATCAAGCATGCAATTGTGAAGGAGACGATCATTAATATCCAATGTAAAAAATAATGGCTGATGGTCTTCATTGGTCATATAACAATTTATATCTTTTAACTTAATTTATTCATCTTTAAGCTGAGTATCAAATTTTTCTTACTGAGCAATGCCTAAATATTTGAAGAACAAATCTCTTTGTGACATGATATTCAAAATTTCTAAGACTGGAGTTGACATCTTGATGTTATTAATCCATACTGCCCAATCCACTTTTAATCCAAACTTATACAATTCAGAAGGAACTTCCCTATTTTTATTTTGATCTTTACCTTTCCTCTGAGAGGTGTAACCTTCAATTTTGGCAAGTTCTAGAATTTGTTCCTGAGATGGCTTCTCACCATATGCTTGAGTAATGAGGTCTTTCTATTCATTGAAGGTATTGATGGCGAAGGCTAGAGAAATAATGTTAGCCCATCGACTCTCCTTGGAGTTATATTGACTTGCATTATTATTCTATTGGTTTCTACTTTCCTCCAAAATTCTTTTAGCAAAGGCACATCTACTTTCTTCATGGAAACTCTCACAAGGTCTATAGAAAGGAATAGGTTCATCAACCATATTAGCAGACTCAAGTGGTGTAGGAGGCCTTTGAGCATTTGGAGGCTTTCTTCTTGGCCATGGATTATTGTTGTTACCTGTTATTATTATTATGCTTGGGGGGTATATTTTGCATTTGGATTCTTCCCATTTGTGTTAACTAATTTTTCATCTAGCTTATTTATATGACATGTTCAATCTTCATTTCTCTTACCAATCAGGTCAATTCTTTAATTGTTTTTTACTCTTCTTATTTAACTTCTTTCCACATAGACTTGATCTGAACTCTTTTAAAACCTCGGATTTCTAATTTTCCTGATGCTTTCTTCTCCTTCTCTAATTCTTCACCAGTTCTTTGGGCAAGAACTATAGTATTGGGGTGAGCACGTCTTATCTCATATTGAGTTTCGACTTGGAAGGCCTCAATATATTGTTCCAAAATTGTCTTGTCGAGAGGCTTGTAATCCCGAGTCATATTCTTTAAAAGTTTGTTGAATCTTTGGTTAAAGTCTCCCACTATTTCATTCTCTCTTTTCTTAACAATGTTGAATTATTTAACCAAATATTTTCCTTCTCTCTTATCCCCATATTTATCTCTAAATGAATCAAGGAGGGTTCTCAAAGAATGAAAGGCATTATCATCTTTTTCATGAAACCAATCAAGAGCATCATCTTCTAAGGATAGAAAAAAGAACTTCATTCTGACATCTTCATGGTTGTATGTGGTAGTATGAGAAAATATTTGGATGAAACTGTCGAATTTCTTTATATGTGCTTTGACATTGATGACATTATTTCCTTTGAAGATTGACAACCTGCTCATGGTAGATTCATTTGGTAGATCATGCGAATACCTTTGGATGTTGGTGAATTTGCAAGGTCTATAAAAGTCACCCATGATGTCTTGATTCAGATTGATGAAAATCAAATGGAGATCTGGGAGGGCTTCCTGTCTAAGAAAATTTAGTTGCTCTCTAGAATGTAATTTGTTTAACTGAGATCTTAGAACCTTTTAAGGATCGGGAGAGGGGTTAACCAAGCTACCGGGATTCCTTCTAGAGTAGGATCTTGTGAATGGTTGAATAAGTAGAGTTGCCACCCAAATAGGAAACCAACCTAAATGTCTAGGTGCTAAAAGTGTGAATGAACAAGATGAAAGGATTAGTGAGAGTACAAATGATAAATTGATGAAAAGATGAAGAATGATGAAAGGAAAGGTGGAAAAATATGTGGTGTTGATGGGACAATGAACGAGGAATGAAGGATCACAAGATGATATGATAAAAGAGGATGTCGTTGAAGCATCGAGAACAAGATAAAATTATCCCTGACATGACGCCAAAAAATGTTGTCGCCCAGATTGTATAGGCATCGTGACAACGACTTAGGGTGGGGGTTGTCGCTCTGATCCCCACCCACTCCATTCTAGTTGTCTCCCAACAATAGGCTATGGGTGTATTCCCTATGGAAATGAGATGATGAAAATCAATTTGGAACCAAATTGCCTTGGAGACACAGTTGAGTGGCCTAGCTAGTTGGTAAAAATTTAGTAAGATTAATGATTCTATTAGATTTAGAATTGAGACTAGTGCCTTATGGAGTCAAAAGTTATTTCTTATTATAAATTATGACCAAGTAACCATATGAGCAACTGATATTTATATGATGAACTAACCTATATGAAGTGTAAGTCCTGAGAATTAGGTGTGATGCAAGGGCGCTGCAGAGACTGTGGCTTTGATGACTGCAAGGTCACTGTGTTAACCAGTAAGAAGGGTTAAATCCCTCAAGCTAATTGGAAATGGGTTTCCCTAGGATTCTATCAACCAAGCTTATGCTTGGAGGTAAGTTATTAATGAAAAACTAAGTCCTAAGATGCTTGTGCAATGATTATGAGTGAAATTATCTTGAGTTAAGATATTTAAGTACTTAATGTGAATTATCTTATAGAAAGAGTACTTAACAATGATGAGATAACAATATTAAATAAGATAAGTGCCCAAATATACAAGTGCAAGCTTTAATTATAGATTAATCCACAAGGTTCTTAACCAATTCTTGACAAGAACTTATAGCAATTTATCCATTTATCAATTAAACACAAAGTTATAAAATGCCAATCACAATTACAAAACATGTTTCCAAACAAGATTATGTGTGATCTTATTACTCAATGCCAATTATTAAGAGAAACTCAACTGGATTCACAAAGTACCAATATTCCCAAGATACTTATCACCAATATGATTTATGATTCAAGTGCTTTTAGTGAGTAAGCCTATTAGATGTGAAATATGAAGTCTTATAGCACATAAAATCGCAATAAAAACACAATGTCAGCCACTTCCACAATGTAAAAGCTAGGAACAAGTAACAACAAAATATAGAGCTATGAAAACACTTGTGCACTTTATGTTCCAATGATCCTTTTATGAGAAATAAGTGACTATTATGACAACAGTAAAAGACTCATGACAACAACAAGTAAATTAGCTTTAGATTTCAACTTCAAAGTGTATATGCTTGCCCAATGTCATAAATGTTGAAAAGTGTAACTAGGTTCAATCTTCATAGTGACATGTGTAATTATGATTTTATGTAATTGATGTAATGAAGAAAATAAAATTCTTTTTGTAATGCTTGATTCATGGGTTTCATGATCAAGGAATTTTATTTTATAGTTAAGAGTCCCATTGTAAGCCTTTAGGTTGGTTTTCAAGTCATAAAGTCTAGTGGAGTCAATGTCAAGGATTGAAGACCCATCTGGGTATGTTACACATTGTAAAACGAAAATTTATTTGTGTCATAAACCATCGAATTCCTCGTCACAATCACTACTTGAAGTTGGCCTAAAGTATTATTCTAGAAAAGACATGTTGGCCTAATATTCTATTCAATTCGGCTTATTTTGGATGCACTGACCACTATAAATAGGTAGCTCGACCTTCACTTGGAGACATGAATTTCGGTCAAGGTCTGAAGTAAGAAGCTAGTGCGAGAATCATTCAAGAAAAGCCTCCATCCAAGAGAAGAAGAAAGAATATAAGCTATGGTAATTTTGGATCTATTCTAGGTTATTTTCTGTCACACGTGCGAAGAGGAGAGACATCATCTATTGTAGGAGAAGTCGAGAATATTACAAGTCATCTAAGGTAACCGAATTAGGAAAAATACAAGTCTAGAAGGAAGTCGTTTTGAAGTAGAAGAAGCCTCCAAGTATAGTGAAGGAAGGAAGGCATCTCCAAGCTCGTTCTCTCTCCTCCCATGTGTGAAATCGCAAAATTACAGACTGCAGGTTTGTGGTAAAGGGATTGAAAAATTAAGATAGACAAAAAGTGCAGTGCATGAAGATAATTTGACTTGCAAAGCAGAAAAGAAGAAACTTGTGACTTGGTATTAGAAAGGTTGTTATGTCAAGGGTTTAGGGCATGGCCTTGGTATTTTTCAATTTAAGTTTCTATAAGAATAAGGATTCGTTTGGGTTTTCCTCTCAAGTTTTGAGAGGTTTTGGCCCTAGATGATCGCCTATATTTTGTGTCTCTTGTCTCTTTATTGTTTATGCTTTGATAATTGTTTGATGAAGAAGAACACTATAATAATCTAAGAAAATAAAATATCCTAATATAAAGAAGTAAAAAGAATTCACAAGCAGTGATCATCATAGAAAAATCTCCTAAGTCTAATGCCCTAGATTTCTCAACATGGTATCAGAGTTAATGTGACAAAGTCAAGGAAGGGCATCTTATCAAGGGACACTCAAGGATCAAATCTCAAGAAAGACATCAAATCAAATTTAGAATATCATTTTGGAGTCAAGGTCTTCAAAAAGGTATCAAAACCTTAGATCAAAGAAGAAGTCCACACCAGTAGAAGTCTTGGGATCCTCAAGCCATCAAATGGACCACAAAGACCATACTCAAGGGAAAGGGACTTATAAATCAAGTTTCTTACTAGAGAAGCAAGATCAAGATCATTTTTATCATATTCAAAAGTTCTAAGACAATTTCATCTCATTGAAGTAAGGATTTCATCCTTGAAGAATATCATAAAAGAAGCATCAAGATATCATCAAGAAGTCATCATTGCTCATCATCAACAAGGACAACACCATCAAAGGATAAAAAGTGATCTCCTTTTTGGAGTCAAGGATCACTCTTGAAGAGATCTATATTCATCAAGGAGAAGTTCTCTATCATCTATTTTATTATCAAATTCAAGGAGGCAACAAGTGGAAGAAGAATATTCACAAGTAAGTATATTTATGTTTGAATCCGTCAAAATGTATTTTTGCAAGGAAAGCAACAAATTGGTTGGGGCTTGAAACTATCTTGCATAGAAGAAGCAAACATATCTGAATCTCATTGAAAATGAGGTTATGGAACATGTCAAAGGCTCAATAACCAAACCATAAAAATAAGACGATGAATCACTTACAAAGTTTATGAAATGGAAGTATGGGCTTAGAGGATTCTCATAGAATCCATCAAGGATCCCCTCATCCCATACATATCTAACTCAAAATAAATATATGACAAACGGGTAGAGTTGTTTTCCGTAAGCATTGCAGGAGAATTTATCTCATTAAGGTAAGAACTCTACATGCTACGGATATCAAAAGAAGAAGGAATAACCTTATACTTTATGAGGATATCTAGAATAAGGGATCAACTTCAAGATTCGAGAGATATAATGTCTAACAAGGAGATGGCCATTGTAGTACTAAATGCACTACCAGAGGAGTGGGGTAACTTTACTTCAAGAATTTATGGGAAGAAAGAAGCTACTCCCTTCCAAGATCTATGGTCACTATGCAAGATTGAAGAAAATAGGTCGAAGGCAAAAAATGATATAGGATTAAATGAGAAAAATCAAGCATATGTTGTTGTGGAAAAGAGAAAAGCAAAGTTTGGGAAATTTGGTCCTAAAAAAAAGAACAATAACATGGCTAAGATTCAATGATTTAGATGCCAAGAACATGGGAATTACAAAAGAGATTGTCCTAAGCTCAAGAAGGATAATAAAAAAAGAGGTAGAGAAGAAGCCCATATCACCAAAGAAGTGGAGGAAGGTGAAAAGAAGAAGTCCAAGAAAGAGGAAGTAAAATATCTCTACTATAATTGAGATAGTCTTCGTCACCTATTTCCTTTCAAGTTCTTGTTTTTAAGTTTTATGTTGCAAGATATGGATGGCAGGAGTCACTAAGGAAATGATAGGATGCATCATGGCATCATAGAAGCATTGAAAGCAAGAGCTCATGACATCATCATAAAAAATCATGAAAGATCGCTGAAATAGAAGTCTATGACAATCACCTATGGAAGGATATAGCTCTTGGTAACCTCATTATAAGCATAAGTGGTACTTATGGGAAAAAGGAAAAATTTATCTAGTACAAAGCTCATCATACATCAGTTAAAAGGAAGCATTTATTGGATGAGGATACTTAAGATTCTCTGTTGGAATCTTCGTTGAAAGGTTCATTGTTAATTATAGGTATGTTCTATGCTTAGAGCAATTTATTTCAATTTTCACAGTTAGCTCAATATCTTTTCCAGATTAGTAATCACATCATCATTAAAGTAAACTGCATATAGAACATAAAAATAAATCGCAGAAGACAAGCCAAGACAAGAGGACACAATATGTGGTGCTAGCCAAGGAAAAAACCCAATGTGGGGAAACCCTTAATCAATTCTTCTTATATGTTCTTCAATAGTTTAGTGCAGAGAGAGAGAGAGACAGTACGTTAACAATAGAAGTCAACACTTTGACTTATCTAGATAAGAGCATAGATAATCTCTAAGAAGATGATACATGAGATCAGTTGAAGACATACGGCTTCAACTGATTCTCCAAGGTGACCCCTTCACCTATCGTTGTGCTGCATTTCGTCATCATGTTGCACCTCACCGCACTGCACCCATCATCACTATGTTGCATCTCATCACGCTTCATTAATCATGACTGTACTCATCATTGTACCGCATTATGTGCTAGTGCTGCACCATGTTGCCATACTGACCTATGTGTAGGCTACACCTTGCTTGCTTGTTGTCCCTTGCTTGCTTGTTGTCCCTAGCATGCTTGTTGTCCTTAACATGCTTGTTGTCCTTAACATGCTTGTTGTTGCATGCTAGTTGTCCCTTGCATGCTAGCTGTAACATTTCATGCTTGGTGTATTTGCTACTAAGTACCATACAACTGTCCCAATGTTAGTTAGTTATCCCTTGCATGCTGCTCTCCTTCGGAGAAATATGCTCCGGAAGTTCTCAGCAGTTTTGGTAGTTCCCGGCTGTTTCGGCTGTTCCCGGCAGTTCCGAGAGTTCCGGTAGTTTCCGCAGTTCAGGCAGTGCCTAGCAGTTTCGGTAGTTCCAACAGTTTCGGTTGTTCTCGGCAGTTCCAGCTTCTACCCTCTATGTCATCTTTCCCGGCTATTTCAACAATTCCCGATAGTTTTGGCTTCTGCCCTCTGCGTCAGCTTTCCTGGCTGTTTTGGTAGTTCCCGACAGTTCTAGCTATTTCAGCTTTTGCCCTTTGCGTCAGCTTTCCCAACTGTTTCGGCAGTTTCTGCTATTCCCGACAATTCCGGCTTCTGCTCTCTGCGTCAACTTTCCCGGCAGTTCCGAGAGTTCCCAACAATTTCAGTTGTTCACCAGTTCACGGTAGTTCCGGCTTCTGCTCTCTGCATCAGCTTTCCTGGTAGTTCCGGCAGTTCTCGACAGTTCCGGCTATTCTTAGCAGTTTCGGCTTCTACCCTCTACGTCAGCTTTCCCAGCAATTTCAACAGTTCCTTGCAATTCCAGTTGTTCCGGCAGTTCCGGCTTCTACCCTCTGGATTAGGGCACCGTTATCCCTTAGGATCTCTCCTCCTACTAAAACCCAAAGACAAGTAGAGAGGAAGAGATCCCAAGTGTGTTGAAATGACTTGAAGGCCATCTCTAGTGGGGTTTATTTGGTTGTTGGTTGACCTTGACGAATTGTCCCATAACATAAATAAATTCATATCTCCATGAATACTTATCAAAATCGAATGGTCTTTAGACCAATCCTACACCTCTCGATGAGAGGGATCGAAGAAAAATATCAGCTTCCATTAATAAGATGAACCACATGGATTTTGGCCCTAGTTTCCAATTTTAACACTCCCTCTCAACTAGGGAGAACTCCATCCACTGATCCATATGTCCGACTGTACTATCTCTGGCATCAATGCCCTACACTGCTCTGCTCTGCTCTACTCTGCTTTGCTGAACCATGAAGAAGAAGAATTGATCGAAAATGTCTCATACCATTCTCTGCTGACCCGAATTCAGTTTCATCTGAAGAGAGTGTGTCACATCACTCTTACTGGACCGAAGTCAATTTTATTGATCCCAGATCAATATCACAAGAGAGTGTCTCAAACCACTCATACTAATCCCAGATCAATGGAGGTCATCCTAGCATAGGGAGTATGGTAGATACATCTATGTGTCCATCGATAGTACTACTATGGTCCCTAACCCCATTTCCCTGCTGATTGATCAAATGAGAGGTACTTCCCATGAGTCCCAGACTGCATGGGTAGGATGCCTCGATAGGAGAACTAATCATCCTGTCCACAGGAGAACAAATCATCCTGCCCCACAGTCGCCACGGGAGAACTAATCATCTCGGCCCACAGGAGAACTAATCATCTTATTTCATAGTTGCCATGGGAGAACTAATCATCCTGGCCCACAAGAGAACTAATCATCTTGTTCCACAGTTGCGAGGGGAGAACTAATCATCCCACCCACAGGAGAACTAATCATCATGTTCCACAGTTGCCACGGGGTATCACAGGGGAAGGTTGAACCTGTCATCCTGTACATAGCGCACCACCAAGGGAGGGTGAGTCGCCCTGTGGTCGTTTGTTGCTCCAGTAAGTACCCCAAGCCCCCCAGAGCTCCCAGAGCTCAATGCATGCAACATGCAGGACCCTTATAAGAAGGTCTCACAACGACTCCAAGTCGTTTGGGAATGTCACAGATTTGACCTTTCCCTGGGGTTTTGACAAAATGTTTGTGACCTGTATATTAGTCTCAATGCGATGGAGCCTCCTCGCTCATCGACTTACAATATCCCAGATAAGGCAGTATCTGATGTCTATCTTCTAACTACAAAACATATATCCGGACGAAAGTTCACCAACAACATCAATGCGAATGAGTTTATGAAACTCAGAGGCATTTCCCAAATCTGGTCCGATATCACTACCATATAACTTCTGAAAGTTAAGATCCTCGAGGTAGTCACAGGCTTGCAGTTTACCATTCCACATCTGAAATCCAACTCCCTCTTACTTCTGCAAATGAGAGGGTTTGCACCTGTCAGAAATAGGTCATCCTCATAAGGTGTCGGTATGAGAGGTCTATCATCCACAACCTTCAGGTAATGGTTTGGATCGGTTTCACTCCTAGTGAATCTCAACTTCATCAGACAACTATCAATCCTCTCATACTACGCCCGGGGTGTTTTGTTTCAAGCCATAGAGGGCTTTCTTCCACCTGTATACATGAGATTCTTGATCATGAATCTCAAACAACTCAGGTTGTTCAAAACCTGTGGACCTGCTGCATGAGGGGAATGGTCCCCTTATAAGATTTTCTTTCGGTATATCTCAGACATGTACCTTCATGCTCTTCTTGAATTCAGGCATCCCTTTGGGTAGGGCCCCATAGGTAGACCTCTGGTGTTATAGATGAGATATGTTAATTGACATGATCCCCAATGGACCATCTTGCAACTTGATACAAATTTCCAACCCTGAACCCATGAGAAAAAGCATCTTTGAAAATTTTGTTTTTTAACACGGACCTTCCATCGATGAATGCCACCCTGAAACCTTTGACTTCCATTTCTGAGATGGACACCATGTTCTTCTTGTGATTAGGTACATAAAACAGATTCTTGTAAATGAATAGGGTTACCCTCATTCAATTGAGGGGTAACATTCGCTACACCCTTTCTGGGATAGGTGGTATCGACTCCAAGTATAATCCCATGGTTGCTTCCGTCTCTACCAAATTCGAGAGAGCACCCTTCTATCCAATGAGGTGCCTTGAATCACTACGATCAATAAGCCAGATTCCCAAAGAATCTGAAGGAGAGGGCCAATGCAAGATAACGCTTCTTTATCTTATCAGAAACAACATTTGATTCTTCATACCTAGGGTTCCTTGCTTTCTTTGAAGAGTCGGTCATTTCCTTGATGACCTGCATACCTGTCATTCCTTTGATCATTGAAGATGTCCCATTATCATCATCAAGTGATGTGTCCCTACCTCAGACACTCCTTCGCATAATGGCCGAACTTATTACAACCAAGGCATCTGCCTTTCCTTCCACCCTTAGATCCAGACTTCCCATTGAAGTGATCTTTAGGTAGGCCATCAGAAACTTCTGCTGCGCCATTTTGATAATATTCTCTGCTTCGACTTCACCCTTGGTGAATTTGAAGAGGGATGAGGAATCCATTGATCCTTTTTTTCCTTTCCCAACTGTCTTCGGTGATTGCTCTTTCACTCTTGCTTGGGCATTGCCTTCACCTTAGCTCTGATACCATGTTAATTTTAGGTATGTTCTATGCTTAGAGCGATTTGTTTCAATTTTCACAGTTAGCTCAATATCTTTTCCAGATTAGTAATCACATCAACATTAAAGTAAATTGCAGATAGAACATAAACATAAATCGCAGAAGACAAGCCAAGACAAGAGGACACAAGATGTGGCACTAGCCAAGGACAAACCCCAATATGGGGAAACCCTTGATCAATTCTTCTTATATGTTCTTCAATAGTTTAGTAGAGAGAGAGAGAGAGTTAATACATTAACAACAAAAGTCAACACTTTGACTTATCTAGATAAAAGCATAGATCATCTCTAAGAAGATGATACATGAGATCAGTTGAAGACATGTGGCTTCAACTGATTCTCCAAGGTGACTCCTTCACCTATCGTTGTACTGCATTTTGTCATCATGTTGCACCTCACTGCGTTGCACCATGTTGCATCCATCATCACTATGCTCCATCTCATCACGCTTCATTAATCATGACTGTACCCATCACTGTATTGCATTATGTGCCATTGTTGCACCATGTTACCATACTGACCTATGTGTAGGCTTCACCTTGCTTGTTTGTTGTCCCTTGCTTGCTTGTTGTCTCTAGCATGCTTGTTGTCCTTAGCATGCTTGCTGTTGCATGTTAGTTGTCCCTTGCATGCTAGCCGTAACATTGCATGCTTGGTGTATTTTTGCTAAGTACCATAAAACTGTCCCAATGTTAGTTAGTTGTCCCTTGCATGCTGCTCTCCTTCGGAGATAGATGCTCTGGCTATTTCGGCAGTTCCGACAGTTCCAGCAGTTTCGGCTTCTACCCTCTGCGTGAACTTTCCTGACTATTCTGGCAGTTCCCGACAGTTTCGGCTTCTGCCCTTTGCATCAGCTTTCCCGGCTATTCTGGCAGTTCCCGGCAGTTTCGACTTCTACCCCCTGCGTAAGCTTTCCCAGCTGTTCCGGCAGTTCCTGGCAGTTCCGGCTTTCGCCCTCTATGTCAGATTTCCCAGCAGTTCCGACAGTTCCCGGCAATTCCGGTTGTTCTGGCAGTTCCGGCTATTCTGGCTTCTACCCTCTACATCAGCTTTCTTGGTTGTTCTGGTAGTTCCCGGTAGTTTTGGCTATTCCCGGCAGTTCCGGCTTCTGCCCTCTGCGTTAGCTTTCCCAGCAGTTCTGATAGTTCCCGGCAATTCCGGTTGTTCCGATAGTTCCGGCTTCTGCGCTCTGGATTAGGGCACCGTTATCCCTTAGGATTTCTCATCATAATAAAACCCAAAGACAAGTAGAGAGGTCTTGAGATCCCAAGTGTGTTGAAATGACTTGAAGGCCATCTCTATTTATACTAAAACATTGAGCACAAGTGGGGTTTATTTGGTTGTTGGCCGACCTTGACGAATTGTCCCATAACACAAATAAATTCATATATCCATGAATACTTATTAGAATCGGATGTTAGATCAATCCTACACCTCTCGATGAGAGGGATCCAAGAAAAATATCAGCTTCCATTAATAAGATTACCAACATGGATTCTAGCCCTAGTTGCCAATTTTAACATTCATCAATTAAAAGGAAGCAAGTGTTTCATCAAGCATTCCATCTTGTGGGAATTCATGGGACGATGGTATGATGACAAAAGAGGTTAAGCGGATCAAGGGATTGGAGTTATTTCAATCAAGGAAGCTACTAAAGAAGTCTAGATGACATAAAGGAAAATGAGGTATGTATGCTTGTATTCGATATTGTAGAGTCATGTCATATGGTTGCAGGTAACATGGATCAATTCTATATCTCGAGAGCATGATAAAAAAAAAAGGATCTCCTCCTTTGGAATGATGCAGGAAGGCATGGGTCACACATTGTCTATATAAAAGCAACATAATATGTACTCATATGAAATATGAGGTGGTTGACAAAATTGGAGGAATTATGACTGGAAGTTCCTAGAAAGAAATGTGTGAAGAAAGAAAGAAAGAAATCATGAAAATATGCAACTATGGAAAAGGAAATCAACATCCGAGGATTGAGAGATTTGAATAGGATATCTCCATAAAAGATATGAAGACTCTAATTAAGTCTGAAAAAGAAGGAGACCCTTGACAATATATATATTTTGGAGATGTGTCAATGTGTATGCAGGACGCTGATGCAAATTAGAAGATTTCATGATGAAATACCATCACAAAGGTATTTTTAATTTAATATTCATTCCTTATTTTTGAATGATATCTGGATCGGTTGATGCAGGGATGTCAAGGGATGAGCGAGGGATATATTTTACCACTGATGTCCATGTAGTAGGATGAAATATCCTTAAGGAAACATGGCATGAAGAAGGCAACATGGCATGAAGGAAGGCCAAATATGAACTGATGGATCAATTTCTGATGAAATGAATAAAGACATGACTGACTCATGGATGAAATTGATGGATGGTCAGTGGTGGCTCAGTGCCATATGAAGAAGTCTCGTAAAAAGTAGACTCCTTGACAAAGAAGAAAAAACCATGACATTAAAGGAAGGAGTTCTACAAGCAGCTGGTTGTCCCATGATCTCCACATAGAGAGATGCTGGAAGCAAGTCCCTTCTCAAGATGGAGCTTGGTCAAGTCCCTATTTAAGAGGGATATTGGGTACATTCCTTTATGAAAGGCACATTGTTCATCCCTAGTTAAGAGGGAGTGACAATTGTGGTTCTTTATCTCATGTGTCATGCACTAGACCACAACTAACAACCGTAAGTTTTAGTGAAGGCCATGAGGAGGGAGATACACACATCATTCTTGTCTTCACTTGGCAAGACATAATGGAGGATTGGGTAAACATTTGGCATCTGATACTCTTTGAGGATGAGTTAGCGCATCCAAGATAAGAGTAGTCATAGAGGACTAATATTCTTTGAGGACTAGAAATCCAAGATAAATAGTCCTGGTGGAACACACCCTAAGAACATAGGTGGGGTATGTTCCAAGGGAGGCAATGATGAGGGTGTCTATACATCATTGGTCTCGTCAACATTGTCCTCTGATCTTATGGAGAGATAGAGTTGTTAGTAAAGTCCTTGCTATGTGACAACACTGGTTGATATGATGCTATACAAATGGGTTACCAATCTGACTCTTCTTATGAGAATTCTTCAGGAGAATATCCCAGTACCTTGTCTAGATTATGAATACCTCTCTAGTTAAGAGGGAGCGTTGAAAAGTGTAACTAGGTTTGGTCTTCATAGTGACGTGTAATTATGATTTTATGTAATTGATGTAATGAAGAAAATAAAATTAGTTTTGTAATGCTTGATTCATGGGTTTCATGATCAAGGAATTTTATTTTATAGTTAAGACTCCCATTGTGAGCCTTTAGGTTGGTCATCAAGTCATATGTCTAATGGAGTCAATGTCAAGGATTGAAGACCCATTTGGGTATGTTACGCATCGTAAAAAGAAAATCTATTTGTGTCATAAACCCTCCAAGACCTCATCACAATCCCTCCTTGAAGTCAGCCTAAAGGATGATTCTAGAAAAGACATGTAAGCTTAATCAACTATTCAAGTTGGCTTATTTTGGATGCACTGATCACTATAAATAGGCATCTCAACCTTCACTTAGAGACATGAATTTCGGTCAAGGTTTGAAGTAGTAAGCTAGTGTGAGAATCTGGATACATCGCATAAGGATTCTTTTTCATCGACGTTTCGAACCAGCAACGGTGGTTCATCTTCAGGATGTGAGAGAATATTGAAAGACTAGTCTTATTTTTCCACTTATATATATGGAGATGCTTAGCCGACATATATAATTGATTTAATTATTCTTTTTCCTTTAGGTTTATGGTTAATTATATTTGTTTTAATTATCTAATTATATAATTCTTTTTTAATTTAATTTTGATTAATTTAATTTACTTTTAATTAATTATCTCTATTTTAATTATTCTAATTATAATTCTTTTAATTATTAATTTTAATTTTAATTATTGTAATTAATTTTAATTATTGATAATTAGTTTTAATTATTTATTTTAATTAATCTTATATTTATATGATTTTCTAATTATATAATTATTTTAGTTTAATTTTGATGATTTTTATTTTAATTAATTTAATTTACTTTTAATTAATTATTTCTATTTTAATTATTCTAATTATGATTCTTTTAATTATTAATTTCAATTTCAATACGTGTAATTATATTTAATTACTAATAATTAGTTTTAATTATTTATTTATTATAATTAATCTTATATTTCTATGATTTTTTAAAATTATATTTATTTATTTATTTTAATTAATTAATTAATTATTTTAATTATTATGTCTATAATTATTTCAATTATTTAATTTTAATTATTTAATTATTTTAATTATTATGTTTATAATTATTTTAATTATCTATTAAACTAAATTAATTTAATAGATAATTAAAATAACTATAAACCTAATAATTAAAATAAAAAACAATAAATAAATAAATATAATTACAACAATTCAAATTGAAATTAATATAATTACAACAATTCAAATTGAAATTAATAATTAAAAGAATAATAATTAGAATAATTAAAATAGAAATAATTAATTAAAAGTAAATTAAATTAATTAAAATAAAAATAATCAAAATTAAATTAAAATAATTATATAATTAGACAATCATATAAATATAAGAATAATTAAAATAAATAATTAAAACTAATTATCAATAATTAAATATAATTACAACAATTAAAATTAATAATTAATAATTAAAAAAAATTATAATTAGAATAATTAAAATAGAGATAATTAATTAAAATTAAATTAAATTAATCAAAATAAAAATAATTAATCAAAATTAAATTAAAAAAGAATTATATAATTAGATAATTAAAACAAATATAATTAATCATAAACCTAAAGGAAAAAGAACAATTAAATCAATTATATATGTCGGCTAACCATCTCCATATATATGTGGAAAAATAAGACCAGTGTTTCAATATTCTCTCATAGTCTTTCAATATTCTCTCATATCCTGAAGATGAACCATCGTTGCTAGTTCGAAACGTCGATGAAAAAGAATCCTTATGCGATGTATCCAGAAGATAATCTGAACAATAATGAAACTGCAGAAACCTCAAAGATAAGATAGTGCGAGAATCATTCAAGAAGAGCCTCCATTGAAGCGAAGAAGAAGGACTAGAATCCGTGGTAATTTTGGATTTGTTTTAGGGTTATTTTTTGTCATGCATGCAGAGAGAAGAGGCATCATCTATTGTAGGAGGAGCAAAGAATATTACAAGTAATATAAGGTAACCGAAATAGGAAGAATACAAGTCTAGAAGGAATCTGAGTTGAAGTACAAGAAGCCTCCAAGTATACCGAAGGAAGGAAGGCATCTCCAAGTTAGTTCTCTCTCCTCCCACGTGTGAAATTGCAAAAGTACAAACTGCAGGTCTATGGTAAAGGGACCAAAAATTTCAGATAGACAACAAGTGAAGCGCATGAATATAGTTTGACTTGCAAAGAAGAAAAGAAGGAACTTGTGACTTGGTCTTGGAAAGGTTATTATGTTAAGGGTCTATGTCATGGTCATGGTATTCGTCAATTGAAGTTTCTATAAAAACAAGAATTCGTTTGGGTTTTCCTATCAAGTTTGGAGAGGTTTTGGCCATGGCTGATAGCCTATATTCTGTGTCTCTTGTCTCTTTATTGTTTATACTTTGATAATTGTTTAATGAAGAATATTGTAATAATCTAAGCAAAGAAAAGATCATAATCTAAAGAAGTAAAAAGCATTCACAAACAATTATCATCATAGAGAAATCTCCTAATCTTAGTGCCCTAGATTTCTCATCAATAAAGAGAAACCCAACTACCAAATAAAATTAGCCAACTCAAGAATCAGATGCATTAGCCCTCTTAAGGTCTATTTTGCCACTATTATATCATATCTAAAATGCTAATTACAACAGTAAGGAAAGTGCATGGACAGTGAGCTATTAATGCCAAATTTGACCCAAAACAAAGAAAATTTTACCAAAACTAAGAAATCAAGTTTTTAGGTTTTTTAGGGTGTGTTATTTAGAAAATTAGAACTAATTCAGTGTTTTATGCAGAAATTTCCAAGAATAAAAACTTAGATCTATGCTAGATCCTTAATGCCCAAGTGGCCAAAATTTAGGAAAATTCAAATTTTACAATTTTAACTTATTTTGACCAATTTAAATGTGATTTTATGACTTATGATTTTGCTGTTATAAACTGAAAATTATAGTAGTAATAAAATAGTGAGAATTAGGGTTTAGAGAGAAAACCCTAGGCCCAAGGCCTTGAATATCCTTTGGTCAAAATTTGATGAAACTTTGGGATCATGTTGCCACCTGAAAAATAGTTTTTTTAAGGCCCAAAAATTGCAAAACCAAAAAGTATTTAGTCAAGGAAAAGCATAGGTAAATTTAGGGCATATTAGGCTAACGAGGGCCAATGCTATGCTTAATAGGGCTAGCATTGAGGGCTAAGGAGGTTGAGTAATAGGCAAAGGAAGGCGGAAGAGGCCAAGAAACATTGAAGGGGGAGGGAGGAATCCCTAAAGGGCTAGACGACTAGGGAAAAAGCCCTAAAAGCGTTGTCATGGGCCATAAGGGCCACAACTTGAGGAAAGAGGGTCGCAGAAGGAGGTCGAGGCCTCTAGGCCTAGAAGGTCTTAAAACCCTAATGCTAGGCCCACAAGGGAAGGCCGAAGCCCTAGAAGGCTGACACTGATCCTTTGGAGGCCTTGAAGGATGACATAGAGACTGAAAAATGATGACGTTGGCTAAGGAAGGGAGACGCTAGCCCTAGGAGGGATGGATTCGGGCTCAGGAGGCATAAGAAATGAAACCCTTCAATTTTTTTTCTCTTCCAGATCTTAATTTTGCTGAAAATTTCTCAATGGCTAGCCTTGCAAAATAATTTTAGAGATTAGATTTTACCCTTAAGGGCCTAGATCTAGCTCTACTTCAACCTATTCTCTTAATTCCACCTACAAAAATGAAAATAAAACACCCAAACACTAAATTTATTCAAAATCTTAAAACCCCAAAATCCCAATTAGCAAAATTATTTTACAAATATACAAGGGTTTTGATTTTATTTTTTTGAGAAATATAAATGTTTATCGCTATTTTATTTGATAAATGGCTAAAAATACTTTAGAAACCCTATGCACACTATAGCCTCAGTGAAGATTAAATCTACCACATAAATATTCAGGATCCAAGCAAAGTTGATCCCTGGCCACAGTTTGTGAACTTGAAGACCAATGATTGAAGTACCTGCAAACACTATGTATTTATCTCAAGAAAATCTATTAAATCATATGGTGAGTGAAATCACTTAATATTAGCCCAAAACTATCAATAGAATGATTTTATCTCCATCTAATGAAAAAAAATATCTTACCATTTATCAACACAGCATAGGAAAGGTTGTAGTCAGTACATACCACAAATCATTTAACATGGAATACCTTGAATTGCACCTCAAAGCCTTTATTATAATAGAAAAACAAATTCTTATTGGGACAATAGTTTGCACAAATGTTTCGACAATAATTTCTCAACCATAAATGAGATGGCTAGAGACTCAAATGACTTTCGAATTTATAGATAAATCCTCCAGATGAAAAATAATGACTAGTTTTCTTGATCCATGTCAAACTAATCTTGGTCGTCGAAAAATACTTGATCATATTTTAAGCTTAGTCGTGAAATTTTTATTTTTGAGGAATTTTTGAATTTATCATTTAATTCTGTTATTATTAGCCTAAAGATAATTATTTTGAGCTAATTTCCTAAAAAAATTGACTTTGACTTAACCACTAAGGTCCAAGGGTCCAATTTTTCTTGAAATATTCAATATTCCCTTGAGGACCTCCAAAAATTAATTCTTTTAAAATCCACGAATTTGTCATTTTGGGGAATTTAATTTTCCTAAAGACATTTTAATTTGACTCTAGTTAATTAATTTTTTTGGCTTAGGATTTAATTATTTTTACTGGAAAAATTAATTAATTGATGTTTGAGGGGATTACTTATTTTTTCCACCCTTTAATATTTTAATCATGGTGTCTAAATATGAGGGACCATGCATTAAAATATTATTTACAATTCAACCCTCAAATGGGGAATACCCGTTCGACTTAGAACCTCAAATTACACACCCAACCTGCAACACAATGTTGAAATATGGCAACAAGAATATTCCAATTTAATTTGTCCTTGAATTAAATTGTGAATTAAAATCGAATTTAGTCTTAACAGCTACTTGGAAATAATTAATTAATTAATTTTAAATTAATTAGTTCGAGAAATTCAAGTTAGAAGTCTTTCTAAACTCATGCAAGAGTTATCCCTGAAATTAAGGAGATAAGATTGAGTTATATTTGAGTTGTAATTAGTTAACTCAGTTTACTGAGCTAAGTCCAGTTAAATTAGTTCCAAACTGTTTGAGGAACTAATAGTGAGTTAACAGTGAGTTGATGCATTAATGCACTCAACTAGTGCTACTCCAGTTAACTGAAGATTCCGTCATCAGAAACTCATGCATGTCTATTCTAAGAAAGATCCAGTTGAGATTAATGTTCAAGGGCAATGTACTATTAGCTGCATGTGTTTTCTCATGGATAAAACTCATGCATGCAGTCAAGGATTTATCCTTGAGGATTGCGCAATTTTAAGGAGGTTTTCCACTTGGTAATAAGTGAATCATCCAAAAGGAACAACACAAGGAAATAGGAGCTTGGAGGGCAGAGAACAAGACTTGAGAGAAGCCAAGATTGCTTGTGAGCATCTGTGAGGATTGTACTGAGCGCTGGCTAGCTGTGAGAGCTAAAGCTTTGTATAACTCCTATGTATTCCCACCATGTATGATAATACAATAGTGTGGACTTTTTAGCTGAGGCTTTCTCCAAAGTATTTTCATCTGTATTGTGCCATTGATTCTTCTTCTTCTGGTTATATTGTTCATCTCGATCTTTAAGTTTCCGCAAATTGATAGTAGAAGTAGGTTATAATATTCTGCTTTGATTTATATTGCATTATCGGGTTAACCTATCATAGATTTTCTACACACAATATGATCTAGTAGATCAAGTGATTTGTAATAAAATAATTTAGCAAACTAAATTAAATTATTACCAAATCACGTTTACATAATACTTGACTAGAACACTAGGACGCACCTAAGTCTTTGATGAATAATTCCACCCTAGCTTTGGGGTAAGGTTGGAGGGAAAAAAATTGCCGACCATCCGTGTTTAGAAACACAAATGAATCAATGAGACGAAAAACCTCCTTGGATGAAACTTTCACGAAAATAATAGGCTTCCCTAGGTTGTTACATATATTCATGGTCCTACTAGCATCATTTACATTACATAACTTGCAGAATGGGTTCACAATAACACATGAATTGCTCATAAATGATTCGATCATGTTGAAAAATTTTGGTACTTTTGCTTCCTTGGAAATTTGAAAAAAACTATGGAACAAGTCCCATTTATATTTCTCGTCCTTCTTGATCATCTCTTGCAAAGGCTTAACAATTTGTACATAATCAGAGATAAAATTTTGAAGAAAATTTACCTTCCCCAAGATGGATTGCATGGATTTCTCATTCACATGAAATGGAATCTGAGCAATAGCCTTCACCAGCTCCGAGTCCACTTTAATTCCGCTCTCGGCTATTATGTGTCCAAAGAGGTTTCCCTTGGACACTCCAAAGATAATATTCTTTGGATATAATGATATGCCATATTTTCAACATCGCTCAAAGATTTGCTTTAGATGACGAAAATGGCCAAATTTTTTCTTTGAAAATATTGTATTGTCATCCAAGTAAATGACCATGCTCTGGTCAATTAGTCCTCGGAATGTGATGTCGATAGCCCGCTAAAAGGTAGCACCAACATTTATGAGTTCAAACGACATTCAACAAACTGTGAATGTACCCCATTTAGTCCTAAATGTTGTTTTTAATTTGTCAGGTTCTGCTACTAGAACTTGGTTGTATCCTGAAAATCTGTCCATTAGCGAGAACATCCTTGACCTAGACACTCTCTGGAATATCTGCTCCATAGATGGCACAAGATAATTATCCTTATCTGAAGCCCAATTCAGGTTGTGAAAATCTACACATAAGCGTATTTCCCCAAACTTCTTTCTGACTAGAAGCAAATTAGAAACTCGGGTAGAATGATGAACTTTAAAGATGATATGAGCATCCAACAACTTCCTTAGTTATTTTTGAATCAGGGGTTCAAGCATAGGATGAAATTTTCTCAACTTTTGTTGAAATGGATTTACCCCTTCCTTTATAGGTATCACGTGCTGGATAATTCACGTATCATAGGTTTTCAAATCATCATATGTCCACATGAACACATCTCAGTACTATTTGAAAAGACAAATAAAATCTTGTTGCTCTTGAGGGGTACAACATGTACTGAGGTTCACATACTTCAAATCTTCCTTGGTACCCAAGTTAACTTGTTTATGCAACAAATTGGAACTTTGGGTCTTGGTGTTGATTGGTCCCCTAAAGTGGTTATACAGGTCCTAAAGCTTCTCTAGAGATACCACACCCTTAGGCATGGGGTTACCTTTATGTTCTTTAGTTGTTTCCTGCAAAGCATTTTCGTGCTCATCTTCGTCAATCACTGCATCTTTAAACACGCCAGCATTAGCCATAAAATCCAATATCTGTTGGTCATCATTGAACATACGTAAATTAATGACATTGTAAGGTATGGATGGCTTATAAATAATCTCAATAGAAAAATTGTCTTTAAGTGGTGATAACCTAGCAACTACATTTGCTAAGGTGTCCGCGACTGCATTGTGAATTTTAAGAATATATTTAATATTAAATACTTGAAAGAAATATATAAGACACCATACCTCTTACCAATAGTTTTTAAGCTTAGGTGACACATAGTGAATAGTATTTCGTACTTGATGTATAACAATCTCTGAGTCACCTATTATCTTTAGTGCTTCCACTTTGAGGTCTATGGATTTCTTTAGTCCCATTATGAGTACTTCGTATTCTACAATGTTTCTCACGCATTCAAACTCCAATCGACATGATATGAGATACTTTTTCTTCTAAGGATTAATTAGAATGCAACCAACTCCAAAACCCTTTTGTGTTTTCGAACCATTAAAATACAAAGTCCAAACTTTAGTAGCAACTGGGCTAGTTTCTTTACTATTACTATTTACATCTATATTACATATATTATTTGCACTAGTTGGATTGCAAGGAAGGAGTTCCAACTATGTATTTGGTGGTAAAGGGGATGGAAGTAAGATAACATCCATGATCAACTTCTAAAAAAATAATTTGTGAAAATTACTTGCGCAAAGCTAATCGACTCATTATGTGCCTCAAGCACCGTAATGATATGCTTCATAAAATATTCACTTTCAACACAAATATGATTATTCTTGCCTTTATACAGAAGCCACAAATGCAACCAGTCAATAGCAAAGTATTCTTGCAACTTGCTAGACCAATATCTACTTAGAAGCAATCCATAAGCTTTCAAAATGTCCACAATAACAATATCGATACACTGGTGAACTCTATGATCAGAAGATAAACAAATTATAACATTGTTTAGTTCACCAATTGCCTATACTAGTGATCTATCTAATTGTATGATTTTGGTGTCAATGTTTTCCCATTTTTCGTTGATTTTATTTGCAATAGATAAAGACATAACATTCATATACAAACCAAAATCAAGAAGGCAATTATGGATATTATAATTGAAAATTTCAAAAGTTAAAGAAAAGGGGGGCAAATAAATCTTAAATTTACATTGGCAACATTGACTATTGATTCAAGGAAAGTGGGAAACTTACCTAGCGAGGATTGGGGAGCAAAAATTGTCTTACCCGATGTAGGTTGAGATGCAAAATCCTGAATGATCTACTCACGTTGGCTTTCCAATTTTTTTAGCTCAGAGATGGAGATATCAACATGAGATTTATTCATATTCTCAATGATGTTATATTCAATGTCTTCATCCTTGGAAAACAATATTGAAGTGGTAGGTGGTGAAACTTTGTTCGACACTTCAAGAGTGACAAACTCGTTCTTATTATTCCTAGAAGTATTATTAGAAGGTGAGAACTTCCAAAATTGGTCTGTGAGCTCTAAGCAAGATTTCTTGGTGGTCAAATATTCCTCAACAATTGTTTCCTTACATCTTTCTTAGGCACTGATCCTTTTCTCCTCAAATTATATTTCTTAGATAGTTGTTGCAAAGGAGCTTCACTCACTGGGGGCTCACTAGCATCTTGTCGATTGTTATTCAAAATGAGATCAAATGTGAAAATTGAATCACCGACATTTGTATTTTCCTATGTTGAGGTTGTTTCATCTACTTCTTAAGTCTGTTATGAATGCTCTTCTTCTGATAGACTTTCTATGACATTGGCAACCACAACATTCATGTTATGTTTCCATTGTGGGCATATTTTTTTAGAATGTTCTTCTTGATGGAAGGTACAATAATTATCCATGCCCAAGTTTTCAATGATAAATACAACATTACAACTTTGTGTAGACTTGGTTGGTTGATTGGTATTCTTCTTAAAGTACGGCTTGAAGGAATTACTACTGGTGGATGCCTCACTTGACTTCCTTTTGAGTTCAGATACTTCATTGGTCAATAATTTCAAGGAATTGGTCAAGGTTTTAATGTAAAAAAGATATTTCTCTTTAGTTTTAGCGTTGGAGGATTGAGAAGTTTTCCCAGTGTCTTTGGTTTCTTTTCAATCTTCCTGATTAACAATGACTCCAATAGATCTTAAGTACTTCTCTACAATGATTGCTTCTGCAAAATTAAGAGCCAAAGTTTCCTTCGCAACTCTCTTCACAAAAAAGAAAATGTTAGTGGGAAAGGCAACAATATAATAATCCTTAGTGATTAATTCATGAGGTTGCACATTAGTAGGGAACTTGTTCAAAATACAAGTAAATATCTAATTAAAATCCTTAACCTTTTCTTTATACTGCATCTTAATGTTATTAAGTTATTTAAGTAACATCGCGGGAGTTTTATCATCAACAATTTTTTCTAAGAACAATTGCTTAAACTCCCTCCAATTATGGATTGAATTTGGTGGAAGGCTATGATACCATACTAACTCTCTACCCTCAGGAGTGTATGGAAATAATCTATAAGAAACATCATCATAAAGTACCTTTAACATCCTCAAATGTAAGTAGAAGTCATCAATGTGATCTTCAACCTTTACTTTCTTGTCTAGATCATATTTTGTAAGCAGTTTTCCGGGTGCTTGGGTAAGCAATGAAGGTTTCCCGAGAGAGCAAGAGGCCCTTCGTCTATCCAATCCAATTGGTCATCAACCATGTCTTCATTTTACTCCTCCTCTTCGCTCTCTAATTTTGAAGTCTCTTCTCCTTCACTGTTCAAATTTTCATTATCGTTCGGTTGTTCAGTATCCCTTGGTTGTTCGTTGTTTGAAAAATGAAAGTTCTCCCCGTCTCCCTCTAGATTTTCTGCAATGGGTGGTGGAATATCCCCCTAATGAAGAGGTTCTTCAAACTAGTCAACTAAATATTCAAGAGTTGTGGTAACCAACTCTTCCACAGAAGAAACACCACAATGGGTTATCTCTTTCTTTGATTGCTTATGAGGAAGAATGGATGTGACAGGGAGTAATCCAAGAGCTCTAGCAAGCTGACGAGTGATAGGTCGAATCCTCCGAAGTTACTTGTAAATGACTTTGTAAGCATGCTTTGGACCTTTTTGAGATGAATCTCCTTTCTCATATATATGAGTTGGATTTGGGCTCAGAAAATTGCTACCTTGAACTGAAGGTTCTTTATGTGAATGTGTTGAATTATCAGCTATAAATAGGTTGTTGTCCTTCTAGCTCCAGAATGTTGACGGTGTTGGAAACCACCAACATACAGGGAGTCTTCCTGATATGAAGTCCCAACTAGACCTCACAATATTTCGAGTAGGAGCCCATATGGAAAATGGGCCCTATTTCCATATTCTTAATGATTTGTCTTGGTTGCAATAAACAACATAAGAGAGTATGCATATTCTTTCGAGATGAGCAAGTAAGTTAGCCTTGTGAAGTACTCAACTACAATGTGTATAAAGGTTCTTGCAAGGATGAAAGTGAGTCTTTAGAAGAAAATTAATAGTACTATCCTAATAATTACACATGCATACATCTAAAAGAATCATTAATTATCTTTCGAAATAGTTCACAAAGAAACAACAATCATGAAAGCAAGAGACACACAATTCAAAGATGCATATTAAAGCCCATGAAATAGTTCATTTTCAATAGTATGTATAAACACAAACATACACCGTAAACAATAGTCTTACAACATTCATGATATATGCATGAAAGGGTGTTGGCTTTGAGAGCTTCAAATCATTAAGTAAAAGTTCCAAGATGCACTATTATAATGATATATCACTAGTTCCAATAGTAAAACATTAGGCTACCACTTCCTCCTCAAAAGGATGATTTTTTCTCCTATGCCTAGCTTGCGAACCCAAGGTGAAAATTTATTTGTTTAAGTTATGAGGGTCTATTTATAACAAATGAGGTAACTCTCCACCTCCCTTGTGACTCTTGACCTCCATCATGATTCTTGAACTCCTATGTGAATTATGTGAATTTGGAACTTTTGTGACCTTTGAGCTTCTATACGACTCTAAAACATTCCAGTGACTTTTCACATTCCATGTGTGACCCCTGGGATTCCACACATTTTACATCCTCTCATTTTGAAAATACAAAATTACATTCCACAAATTGTGGCAAAATAGATGGCCGACATAAGAATTTTGTGGTGACACTTTGAGAAGCCATGACTTGGCTATGGTGACATAAGACTTCATTGTAGTGTATCAATGCTAAGTTCTTTTTTTTTCTATGTCTTTAACTCTCCATGATAGGTCTTGCTTGTACCTCATTTTCACCCTCCAAAGGGTCTGGTTATAATATCAGTCTTCCAAGTCTTCTTGAATTTTCATCTATCTGTCGTGGTTCAAAGTTCCTCTATCTCTTTAGGTGGTGATATCTTAGTGCTTTGTCTCCACAAGTGTCTTCTTGCAACCTATCCTTTATGATCCCTTGAAAATCATCTTGCCATGACAAGATGATAACACCTACGAATGAAGTTCACTCATGACAAGATAATATTAGCCCTGAAATCACCTAGTTTACCTTGTTTCTCATGCAACATGCTAACTATGATGAGACAGTGCACAGGGGTTGAGGAGAGAGGCCTTCTTGGGTGCAGTGTGCAATGTCAGGAGGAAAGGAATGAAGGACTGGACACTGTGAATGCACAATGCATAGTGTCAAGGGAGCAAGAAATTCAAGATTGTGCATTGGGAAAGTCTAGCAAGCAAGGAGGCATGCTTGGGCACTGTGACTGTGCAATTCACAGTGGCTGAGGGATAGGCTCAAAGAACTGCACAATTGAGCACTACAAGGGTCAATAAGAGGCTCCACTATCCGCTAGAAGTGTGAAGTGTGTAAGGAAAGGAAGGGATGATCAGAATTGCACATTGGGAAAGTGTAACCAACAAAACTGAGTAACTGACCTCTGAAGTTGCTCAATGGATAGTTGAAGGAGGTTGTCTTGTGGGATTGCAGTGTGCAGTTCTAGGAGATAGGGACTTCATCACTATGGCTTAGGAATGCAAAGTGTGCAGTAGTTGGGGATTGGAAGCTAATAATTGATTGTGAAAATTGTGAGGACAAGATAACTCCAAAATTGGTTAAGTGTGAAATCAGTAAGACAAGAGGGTAAGAATAAAAGCATGTAAGAAGTCTTGAACATGATCACACACACATATATGCTCAAACACATGACAAGAAGATACAAAAAACCCAAAATCAACATGTATTCATTGAAATGACAACAAAGTGACACTTAACTCCAAGTGCGATACTTAAGATGCAACCCTTACAACACAAGTGTCAACTACAAAGAGAAAGTATGCAATGCCCTGGGAATGTGTCCAATGCATGTACCTATGATAGATAGGATCCATTAATGCAAGAGAATGCGCTAGAGATACATCTTAATGGTGTGCCAGAAATGCCTTTTACAAAGGAGGACACTTCCCCTAACAAAAGATGACACTTTGGATTTCTTCAAAAAGCAAATTGAAAACTTAGAGAACAAGTATAAGATCACTTTAACAACTCAAAATGACAATTCACATGATCAAAGGGAGGCTCCAAAATTTGAATGTAGGAAAAATTTGGAGGGTGTTGTTGCAGCGACAACATAAGGCTTTTTACATCATTACCCAATTATTTATCTTCATAGCACTATGACTTGTCGCCAAGTCCTTCCCCTAGTTCTTCCACTAGAACCTCATGGTACCCTTTAAGAACATTGTTGTTATCTTCACCTTTGTTTGTTATGAAATTTCATTCATTTTCTCAAGGTATTGTTCAACATCTAACATAAGTTACCAAGTAACTTACTATCGTGTGTGCCATCAAATGGCTCTAACTCCTTTATCTTGATCCTCCTAGGATCAATTAAAATACTTTCATTGGAAATGACTCATTTCAGTAAGTTGATGGTGTCACTGTGGTCTTGCATTTACATTGCCATATATCTGACTAGGTATTTCACCAATATGAACCTTTCAATGTCTTTTTGCAACATTGTTGTAATCAACACCACCATGTCATTACAGGTTTAGATAATGCATGCCACTAGTTGATTCCACGATTCCATTGCAACTATATTATTGTTCTTGAGGCATGGGTCACCTCAACTAACTTCCCTAGATTTCTCAACATGGTATCAGAGCTAGGGTGACTACCTCAAGGAAAAGCAACTTAAAAGACACTCGAGGGACAAAGAACTAGAATATCATCAAGAGCATGACCACTCATCTTAAGGATCATCACATCCCCAAAAAAAGACCTCAATACCCTATATTGACCAAAGAAGCATTCTTGAGAAGCTCACATCATATGATAAAAGTAATAAGTTTTTTATTAATATAAATTTTGAGAAATCTAAATTATATTTTTAAAATTAACATTTAATTTTTTTAAATATTTAAATAAGATAAATTTAAATTTACAATTCTAATGAATTCAAATAAAGATATTACATGAATGTGAAATCATGCCTCACAAAAACCAAATCCTAAATTATGTAATCTAAGCTCTTAACAATCCCACCACTGAACCTTCAAAAATAAACCTAATCTCACCACCGAACCTTCAAAAATAAACCTAATCTGTAGTACTGAGGGGAATTCTGGTTAATGAGAAAGATGTGAAATCAATAAAATTCTAAAGATCTAGTTCAAATCAAATCCTAAATTATTTAATCTAAGCTCTTAATAATCCAACCACTCAACCTTAAATAATAAACCTAATCTGTAGTACTGAGGGGAGTTCTGGTTAATGGGAAAAATGGGAAAAATGTGAAATCAATAAAATTCTAAAGATGTAGTTCAACTCAAATCCTAAATTATTTAATCTAAGCTCTTAACAATCCAACCACTCAACCTTGAATAATAAACCTAATAATCTGTAGTACTGTGGAGAGTTCTGGTTAATGGGAAAAATGTGAAATCAATAAGATTCTAAAGATTAGTTCAAATATCTACGTTCAAAGATCTAGTTCAAATATCTACGTTCAAATCCCTCTGTTGTGATTCGGAATCTGTAGTACTACTGAGGGGAGTTTTGGTTAATGGGAAAATTGCGAAATCAATTTTTTTTTTAAGATCTAGTTCAAATATCTACGTTCAAATCCCTCTGTGATTCGGAATCTGTAGTACTAAGGCGAGTTCTGGTTAATGGGAAAAATGTGAAATCAATAAAATTTTAAAGATTTAATTTAAATATTTACGTTCAAATCCTTTTGTTGTGATTCTGAATGTAAAATCAATGAAATTTGAAAAATGTGAAATTAATAAAATTTTAAAGAATGTGAAATCAATGAAATTTGAATATGAAATCAATGAAACTTGAGAGAGCCAGTTCAAATCCCCTGAAAGAGCAAGTTCAAATCCCCGAGAAAAAAAAAAAAAACATTTTAAAACAATTGTCACGCACGCTGCTGAGTTCCTCTGGGTCACAAAATAATTAAAAAACATAATAATAAAAAATACAAACCTTAACTGTAAATCTTACTTAGTAATCACAGTTACTGATAACCTCAGTTAATAATCACAGTTACTGATTACCTCACTTCCAACCTGGAGAAGTCCCACCCCTGTTCTGCCATCAAATAACATAGAAGCAACCAGCGCAAAAAACCCAACACAAATCCCCTACCTAAAACTCAAAACGTTCAACCTAACCGTAAAACTTAGTTATTGATCAAAAAATTACCGCGCAATACATTTCAGTAAAACGGAGAAAAAAACCCTAGAAGTAGGCGCGAGTTCTGATTCTCAATGCACCACATGATCGTTTTCTTCGAGCAAACCCTAAGTAGAAAATCCCATACCTAGAACTCAAAACATTGAACCTAACCCGGAAAACTTAATTAGTAATCAAATTACCGTTCAACACAGTTCAGTAAAACAGAGGAAAAACCAAAACCTTCCAGAAGTCGGCGCGAGTTTTGATCCTCAATGCTCCGCATGATTACGGGAGTTTTGATTCTCAATACGTCGTATGATGGTTTTATTTGAGCAAACCCTAAATAGACATTTGCAACAGATCTTATTCCTAAAAATTTGGGTGTTTTTGTGAGAAAACACAGAAAATTATTATCAAGACTACCTGCGTTTGACAATCGGTTGCTGTGCACTTAACATAACATGCAGAAGAACCAGCGAAAAAAATTATATAGCAAAGCAAAGCAAAGACAGAAACCATTCTCCAAGATCTACAGGAAAAAGGAAACATTAAAACCATACCTTAAGGACATTCACACAGCAAATTTCGCCACTGAAAACAGAACGTTGAATGCAAGAAAACACAGAAAAAAGTATCATATGGCAAGAATTTCTTTCATTTAGTGCACGTTTCTGTCTGTAATTTATGTTTCAATGGAACAGGAAACAGAAACACAACCTATGCCATAAAACCCTAAATGTGTACCATGTCCAATACAAGTCCTGTCAAAAAGCCAGAAAGGACGCAGCCCGACTAATTTTCAAGGGCGTTGTATTGATGTTTATCTAAGCACCTAGAAATGGCAAACCCATGATTGCATATTGCCATGGTAAGCTAACCAAAGGTGCTGTTATACGCCATTAAGCCTACATTACATTACTTGCACTACAAACATGAAAGAAAAACAGAACATAACAAACCGCCTCCTGGTTTTTCCTCTAGCAGAACATAATAAACCGCCCCCTGGTTTTTCCTCTAGCAGAACATAATAAACTGCCCCCTGGTTTTTCCTCTACCAGAGCACACTAATCCAATGAGTGGCCGTGCGATTTATGTTACAGTGCAATCCCTAATGCACACTTTATAGTGCTTTAACCTATATTGGTGATTGTAAATGATAGCGAGATTGAAATTTGTCGCCACATGGTCTTGAAGTAGTGGTCACATGGAGAGCATTTCCAAGTTTTGCACGTAGGTTAATCTTTTGGGTTTGAGAGGATGTCAATCTATATAAGGATTATTTCATGACGAGTTGACAAAATCGTAGTTGATGTAAAGCCACACTAGAGTGGTCCTATTACCATTAGGGGAGAGATATCGATATTGGTGTGCCTTGCATAAGCCAATGGGTCACATGAAAAGTTGATGTGGCATATAGTAGTATCTACATGGAAGGAGACTATGTTGGGTTGTTATTGGTGCTTTATGGCATCTTTGCCTATACATCTTATTCTTTCATATAATTTTGTTCACACTAGATGGTGGAGTAGTTTCTTCTCCATAAGGTGGAGAGACCTTACCATTTTATGTTTGTGTTGGTTTTTGTTTCATGGTGATGGTGGTCGTGGTTTAAAATTTGATGCTCTATTATTACCTATGCTTATTTTTTTGTCGTTCTTTTCTTATTGTTGGTGAAATTTTTTGCTCCGGTCCTTCTACAATCTTGTGGTGGGTGGGATATGCCTCTCTATTTTCTTTTTGCCTTAATTGTTCATCAACAAAAGGATAGAGGAACAAGCTTCTACAACTCATTCCTCTCGTGTAATTTTGTTTGCACTCAATAGTGGAGTGGTGTCTCTGTCATAAGATGGAGATACCTTGCTCTTATATGTTTGTGTGGGTTTCTTGTTTCATGGCGATGGTAGGTGTGGTTTAAAGCTCAATGCTTTGTCATTACCCACATTCAATTTCTAGTCATTCCTTCTTTGTTGTTGGTGAGATTTGTTTATGTTGTTCTTGCACAATCTTGTGGTGGGTGTGATATGCCTCTCTATTTTCCTTATACTTAAAATTGTTTGATGGAAAAAGGAGAGAGGAATAAGCTTGTACAACTCATTTTTTTGCCTTTGCAACTCGTAACAATGTTAACAAGTAGAGGTAATTTCTCCCTTTCGATTTTTGTTTGTTGAATTCATTTTTTGCCTATTGAATGAACTTGCTCTAACCCTAATTCACTTTTGTCATTGTTTGTGGTAGGTAAACAATAGTGGGCTTCGTCGTGGAGTTGGAAAGTGAGTTTGGGTTTGGGTATAAGAAGCATATACACGTGGTAGGATTTCAATCCTACCATTAGATGAACCTCTACTCTATTTTTCAACACATCTAGTTTTTCATGTAAATTTGATTGCCATTAAGTTTTTGTTTATTGGGGGTTTAGCTAATCAACCTTTGATATGGGTATTATTTGGTAGTTGTATGTAATTGACCTTTGACATGGGTAATTATTGGTGTTATGTTGCACGTTTGTTTGCATGTTTATAATTTCTAGGGACCTACCCTATGACGCCATTCACACACATAAACACATTTTTTATTTTTAGAATTTTAGAATTTTATAAATCAAACACAATATAATAACAAGAAGTTATTAGTTGCAGGAAACCATGCTCACATTTTATTAATAAACTAGTGATGATGTCTAAGTTACTATATTACAAATAATAAGCAAATAAAGGGCTCCTTTTAAAATTAATCATCCATCAACAACATCTGACATAAGAATCACATAATAATTAAAGGCACATCAACTATCATAATCACATAATAATTTTAAGGCACATACATCAACAATCCATAAATTTACGACACATCCTTCACTTTTACAATCTGATAGTTATATACAACAAATAAGCATGTAGGAAACTTTATGGAAACCCAAGATATCGTGCACCAAAGGGGTGGAGTCTTGATCTCAACTTCATTGATTCTTGTGCTCCCTTGATGTTGTCCGCATACATGTGTGTAGAATGTTGTGTCTCAATTGAACATTGTTGACTCATCGGTTGACCTCCTAGTCTACTCATTGGGTACCCTTCTTCCCCACGGATCCTTGCTCTGCAATGGGGGTGCAAGTAGAGGAAGAATAAAAAAAAAGTGGAGAGCACTCTTGGCTCAATAGTTCCCTCTCTAATGGCCTCCACTTCACCAAAATCACTATAGACTCAGTAGTCACTGTCACAATAACATTATGCAAGTCACCCAACAACATGGCAAAATTCCCCCTTTTCCATAGCTTGATCCTTCTTTTATAGGAGGCTTCATAGGTGACACTTGTCACTTCATGCAAAAACAATTATTTTTAATAATCTAAAAATTTGATTATTCACCCATCCATGTGTCAGTCTCTCACCAAGTCTCTCCTAAATTATTTATTTAAATTCTTATTAGAGAGCATAATTTTTCTCACCCCAACATGAATCCCTATTTCTTCTCCTATTTTTCTCTTGATATCCCTTTTATACTCCTTATTTTGTGTTCATTACTGAAGTCAATTGGTAGGTCTCAGATTTGGTTCCCTAACTACACCCTAGTTTATCTCAAGTTGAACTCTTGGATGGAGATCTTTGTGTTGTGCTCTTGCCACATGGAGGTTCTCTCATGAAACTAAATTTCTCTAATTTTAAATTATTATTATTTAATTTCATACACCACCCTCTTTTCTTAATGAGGTTAAACTATCCTTGGATTAATGTTAACTCCATGTTCGTTCCCATTTGCTATTAGAACACTTATATACTTGGGAGCTATTTTGATGCACATTATCTACCTAAGATTTTTCCAAACGTAAGAATGGTAGAGTTATTCAATTGTCCCCATTTTTTTTTTTATAAATTTTCCTATTCTCCATTTATCCCAAGGTTTACTCTTTGATTTAGTTAATTTGATTTAAAAACCTCTCTTACCACATGGCGTGAATTAATGCTCATCATTGTATGATTATCAACTCAATTATTTGTTGAAAATAACAAAAAGAAATGATAAAAACAGAATCCAGAATATTCCAATTTTAATTTGTCCTTGAATTAAATTCGAATTTAGTCTCACCAGTTGCTTGGAATTAATTAATTAATTCATTATGGATTAATTAGTTGGAGAAATTCAAGTTAGAAGTCTTTGTGAAGTCATGCAACAATTATCCCTTAATTAAGAAGATAAGATGGAGTTATATTTGAGTTGTAATTAATTAGCTCGGTTTACTGAGTTAAGTCCAGTTAAATTAGTTCCAAACTGTTTGAGGAACTAATTGTAAGTTATCAGTCAGTTGATGCATGCATGCACTCAACAAGTGTACTCTAGATAACTGAAGATTCCCTCATCAGAAACTCATGCATGTCTATTCTGAGAAAGACCCAGTTGAGATTAAAGACAAGGACGATGTACTATCAGTTGCATGTTTTCTCCTATAAAGGAAACTCATGCATGCAGAAGGAATAAGGTTCCTTGAGGATTGCGCAGTTTTACAAGGTGTGAGATCAGTGTTACACTTGGTAACAGGAGGATCACCCAGGAGAAACTACGCAAGGAAATAGGAGGCTTGGAGGGCAGAGGAGAAGGTTTGTGAGAAGCCTTGTTTGCCTGTGAGCATCCAGGAGGATTGTACTAAGAGTTGGTTAGCTGTGAGAGCTAAGGCTTTATATTATTTTGATGTATTTCCACCTTGTATGATAATACAGATAGTGGGGTTTTTAGCTAAGGCTTTCCCCTGAGTATTCTTTTGTGTTTCATGTGCATTGATTCTTCTTCTCGTTATATGTGTTCAGCTTGATCTTGCTCAAATATTTTAAGCTTCCGCAAATTGATTGTAGAAGTAGATTAAAGTATTTTGCTTTAGTTATATTGCATTATCAGGTTAATCTATAGTCAGAATTTCTACATTATCTTTCAATTTTTTCTTCTTGATGCCAAGGGTGTTAAGTTGGTCATGCCTTTCAAGAACTTTCCTTTGAAATTCCAAGGGTGCCACACTGCTTGCCCTTTAGGCATCCTATGACTATGAGGGGAAAAACTGGGCACGATGATGAAGACCATTATCCTCTCCTGTGCCGCCCTCTATAGTGAGACTAATGGTGTTGGGGATCAAGGAATCCACCTTGATGCACACCTCCCAGTAATCCCCATGACCAACCCAATCTGGGGCCCGCCCTAAGGACATTGATCTTCAAGGCGAAGGTATCCCAACACCTTCCATCTCAAGTCAAGACGAAAGTGCTAGTGGGTGAAATCAAGGATGATGTCCCACACCCCAACCCCCCCCCTTCCCCCATGAAGTTCTATCTATCTATACAACCTCGTCGCCCATGTGTGAGTCGTTCAACCAAGCACCCAACTTGTGCGTGCAACTATTAATATGTCGTCAATAATTATAAAAACATATTACTTACAAATCAAATTCTAACATTACTATACTCAAATGACCAAGCCAAAATTTGTTGACTCATCACGTGCATGTGTGCCAAGGTGATCCCATGCCACACTCAAACACCTATCAATAATATCTAGTCCCAAAAATAGTCATCCAAGTATATAAACATGATAAGACATCATCAAATTCATCAACAACCATAGGTAACATAAGGATCAACGTAATGTAGATTGAAATCATAATAAATACATCATAATCATCATCACATGGGTTTATAATAATAAAAATAATCACCGGATCATCATCTCTGATGTCCTCAAAATAAAGTAGAAGCCATAAAATTTGTCTCAAAAGTTCAAGTAACACAAAAGTGTTGGTCTCATAGTTAAGGCAAAACGAGGCATTACACTCACCCACCCTAAAATCCAACTTCGTCTCAAAGTTTTAGAATAACATGGGATTGATGACATGTCTCAACATCTCCTTTATAGAGATGGTACTAGGATTTCATTCATCTGCATAAATCCTATCCTATATAAATGGGTGACATAAATTTTCTGATTCACCTATCAAACCTTTATTAAAGAGACTTAAATATAACTTTTTAAGCGATCTCTTTTTCCCTTCCAAAATTCTACACACAAACACAAACATTTACGTTATTGAATATCTCTGCAATTTGTCGTGGTGTGCACATTTGAATACAAGAATATTATCCTGTTCTTAGAGTAGCTTGATTATTATCATCTATTCCCAATGTTTTTTTATTCTAGTGTTTGATGTATCAACCTCAAATTATAGGGAATCCCTTTTCAAATTAGGGTAGCATTCCTTGATGGTGATGCTCACAATCACATCTGCTAAACAAAATAATAATATCTATAATTTTTTGGAAACTAGAGCATTATTTGGATTACTGAGTAATAGTGACATTTCTTCGACAATTTCCAATTGGTTTAAGAACTCCTCCTAATGGCTCTAACAAATTGAGTTTAGGCAGAAAGTATTTTACATAGAATTTGAATATCTCGTGCATGGTCTTGACTCGCACAATAATTGACTCAAATAACAACACTTGATGTAGACCTACTACTACCACCTCAATTTAGCAGGGGAAAAAGGTTGGTCTTGATAACTCAAGATACCATTAAAACATACTTCTCATAAATTCCACCATAATTATTCAAACTATAACATGTAACAACCTAAACTTGCATGAACCCTTTTTTTTCTTTGAAAAACCTAATAATTTCCTTAATAACCAATCCTCATCACACATGTAGCAACCTTACACCTTACTAAGAAAATTGAGTATCATATATACAAGTGAATATCATTAAAACTAATACGATTGTGACAAAGGCATGATCAATATATTATCAATGCTTGAAGGTTATAAACTTCGACAACATACTACCTTGTTCCACTAGTCATCCATATCCAAGGTTTATGTTGACACCTAATCATAGGGATTGGGTGAACAACTGTAATTAGTGTAAATAAATAATAGAGGAAATGGAGAGTCATTGGGAGATGAATTGAACAGTCACTCCCTCTTGTATATAATAATGGACAACCTAAATGAATAATACAATTTCATTTGAGGAATTACCTCCTGGCCTGACATGGTATCAGAGCCAAACTCTATTTTTATTTTCCTGCATTGTAACTCTTGTCAGTTTCTTGCCCTCTGCCTCTTTTCTTTGTCGAATCTTTGCATTTGGACAGACCATCCGCATTCAATACATTTTTGAATGCGTTGAGTGCTATTATTGTGTTGCGTCGTTTTATATGGCGTGCTTGTGTTTTTTTGAATGAATTGAGTGTTATTATTATGTTGCGGCATCGTTTATATATAACTTTGTTGCAATCATGATTATTGGTCTCCCCATACCGTAATACGCTCGGTCCATGCCAAGTTTATGTTGCGGTCTCTATACCACTGTTGTTTTCATATATAAAGTTGTCTCATATATTCTATTGTTTCCATATTACGCTGCTCTCTGTTGTCAAAGTTCTCCATATTATGTTGCTCTCTGGTGTCAAAGCGTTGTATATTATGCTACTCTGTGGTGTCAAAGCATTGCATATTGCACTGCTCCTCCCATGCTGGAAGTTGCTCGGCTTGGCCTCTCCTCTGCACACATATCCAGCCGGTCCATACCTCGACGAGTGCATTGATTGGTAGTTGATACAATGCTGATGTCTCTATACTCGTTGATTGGTCGCAGAATGGTTTTAAATATTGTAAATTCGAGATGTTACAAATAATTTGTTATGTCTTGAAAGATTAAAAATAGTGGGTACAATGGATTATCCTGCCCATGTTTATACATGTTTTCCATACCTCTCCATGTTGTTCCATATATACAACGCTACGCTGGTATATATAACGTTGTCTCCATGTTGTTTGGCTCCCATAATGTTGTTTTCATATATATGTTGTCCCATATACCACGTTGTTTGGCTCCCACAATGTTGTTTTCATATATACGTTGTCCCATATACCACGTTGTTTGGATCCCATAACGCTGTTTTCATATATACGCTATCCCATATACCACATTGTTTGGCTCCCATGCTATCTGGTATAACCGTATTGGAATGTTATTAACGCTCCTGCATTTGACTGGTTTGGCTCCCCATATACCACCTTCCCTAAATATTCCCTCCCCCATATATTACCTCCCCAAAATAATACCTTTGTTTTTAATATATCAGAGTGCAATTTTTAACCACTAGAAGTGCATTTTTTATATATTGGCAGCAGGGTACATTTTTTTTAAAAATGCATTCATTGATATCTATTGTGGGAGTGGTTCTCACTGGGAAGGAGAACTATCCAGAATAGTCGCGGAAAATCAAACACACTCTCATTTTTAATGAACTGTGGAAAGGAGTGTGTGTTGGAAATGGAGACAAAGAGCCATAACAACCTACCTCAGACAAGGAATTCGCCATATGGGAAAATAAGAACAACAAGGCTTATGCATTATTTGCAACATCAGTAAATGAAGAGGTGAGTTGCCATATTTCGCCATTTTCAAATGCTTTCGGATCCTTACAAAAACTGAAGGAACTCTATGACTCACACTCTGCACTTGAAGTTGTTCAACTCATGATTAAATTGTTCACCCTTGAATTACAAAATGATGATCCTCTTGCTCTTGCATCAGAAGTAAAATATATTATGCATGATATCAAAGTCACTAATGTTGAACTGGACATTCCTCTGATAGCTTTCCTCAAGGCACTTTATCCCACTTACTCAAATTATCTTAAGTCATTGCAAGCAAATAGAAACCTCAATGATATTACCTTTGACTCCCTTGTGAAAAAAATTTGCTGAAAGAGACAAAGCTTTTGGGAAGAAGACAGCTCCTCAGTCTTTTGAAGAGGCTGTGTGTCTTGCACATAGAGAGAAGAATCTTGCTCAAGATTCTTCCAGAGGAAGAGGTGGTTGAAGAGGAAGAGGAAGAAATTTCAGAGGTAGGGGGGGCAGACACTCTCAAGTCAGATTTGTGTTGCATATGCTGCAAAAGAGATGGATCACATGATGCATCCACATGCAAGTTTCCTTGGGACAGAATTGAGCAGGAAAGAAACCAACCCAAAGGTAAAACTAATGACGAAGAGAAAGGTAAAGCACCTGAATCCACTCAATATGTTGTGGCACACTGTAATATTGGAGTAAATGAAGACTTATTTAATGCTTCACTTGCTTCTTGGAAAAATGATTAGTTGCTTGATTCAGGAGAAACTTGGCACATGAATTTTAGAAGAGGATTTTTTTGAAGATTTTACTGACAATGTTGATGGAGCAGTATACTTTGTAGACAAATCAAAACTCAAGCCATCAGGGCTTGGCACAATCAAGCTTAAATTCCCTGGTCTTCCAGACTTTCTTCTGCATCATGTTTTATATCTCCCACAGCTGAGGAGAAACTTGATGTCCTTGGTCCACATCTGCCAGTAAGGACACTCCATTCATATGTTTGATGGCAAGATTGAGGTGAGAAAAGCATCAGACCACTCACTTGTCATAACAGGGATAGAAGAAGAAAGGCTTATTAAGCTGCAAGGTACTTCTGCTCGTGCACAAAATTTCTCATACAATTCTCATTATGAATAAGGTACATTTCCATCAAGTTTATTATGGCATGCTAGATTTGGACACTTGAACTATGATAGCCTCCGCTTGTTGAAGAAAAATGGTGTTACTGGTTTGCTTACAATTCCTAGGAAACTTAAGCAAAGTGATGCTTGCATTCTAGGAAAGCATAGCAGATAGTATTTTCATGATTCACATTCCATAGCACATAGAAAACTTGAACTCATTCATTCAAAGTTATGTGGTCCAATGCCCGTTCCTTCTGTAAATGAAAATAAATATATGACGACATTTATTGATGACAACACCGGAATGTGTTTGGTTTATTTATTGAAGAACGAATCTGATGCTTTTCAAACATTCAAGAACTTTCATACATGGATTGAAAATGATGCACAATCTCATATTGGCTCTATTCGCACGGATAATGGAAAAGAATACACTTCAAATGAATTTGAAAACTATCTTTGCTAACATGGGATCAAACATCAAACAACTGTGCCTTATAATCCCCAATAGAACGGAGTAGGTGAAAGAATGAATAGGACAATCTTAAATATGGTGCACTCCATGATGTTTTTCAAAAATGTAAAATTGATGTTTTGGGCTTATGTAGTTCTATGTGTTGTATATGTAAATAATAGATGTCCATATAATGCTATTAGAAACAATACTCCTTATGAAATGTGGTATGGGCACATTCCTTCGGTAAAGCATCTCGGGGTCTTTGGTTCCACATGTTATGCCTTGATATCAAAGGTACATAAAACAAACTTGGTGCAAGAAGTCATAAGTGTATCTTCCTGGGGTATTCAAATACCTCCAAAGCATACCGTCTCTATGATGAAGTCAATAAACATTTTTTTGTATCTATAGATGTAATCTTTCTTGAATCATCTAAAACTGACAATGTTGTTGAGCGGCAACTTGATCGCTTGGATAGATTCACAAATGCAAAATCATTTCAAGAATTTGATATCAGATTCCACATCTTGAAGGGGGGATTCCTATACTAGATCAACCTGTGGAATTTTCTTCTGAAGCACTCTCTCCCCCGCATGAAACTACAACAACAGATGATACTTTGAGTGATGTGATTGACAGAATTGGGAGACTCAATCTTGATTCAGTCCCAACTCAATCAACAGATCAATATGGATCATCTCAGAAAGGTCCCCCAAAGTGGCTGACAAAGACACTTGAAAGTGTTCATCCTGAAGAGGTTGGAAAGACAGGAACTAGAAATTCAACCTAGCAAAATGGAGGTGATGTAGATGACTTTGATTCACCTGTTGATATGGATGTTTCTTATGATTGTGAATTGAATTTTTCTATAAACTTTGAACCAACTTCCTTCAAAGAAGTTGCTTCCCATGATGAATGGAAAGAAGCAATGCAAAAGGAGTATGATGCCTTGATAAAGAATGGCACTTGGAAGCTCGTTGATCCTCCATTGGGAACCAAACTAGTTGGCTGCAAGTGGGTCTACGAGAACAAATAAAGTTGATGGCTCACTTGACAAGCACAAATCGAGGCTTGTGGCAAAAGGTTTTTCACAAAAGGAAGGGATCGATTACAAGGAGACTTTTCCCCCACAACAAAATGGGCTACCATCTGGACACTCTTTGCCCTAGCAGCTCAGAATGGTTGGAAATTCCATCAAATGGATGTAAAAATTTCTTTCTTGAATGGAGATCTAAAGAGAATGTTTTTATGTCCCAGCCTGAAGGATTTGTTGTGAAAGGACATGAACATAAAGTATGAAAACTTGTGAAATCCTTGTATGGCCTCAAACAAGCACCGCGAGCCTAGTATGAAAAACTAACTGAGCATCTTCTGAATATCAATTTCAAAAATAATGATCTTGATGATGCAACTTTATTTGTCAAGAAGGTTGGAAAAACAATATATCTTGTAGTATATGTAGATGATCTTTTGATCACAGGGAACAATGAGAGATACATTGCATCCATAAAGAAGGAATTGAGGAAAGGTTTTGAAATGACTAATTTGGGCTATGTTCATTACTATCTTGGTATTGAAGTAACTCAACATCTGAAGTCCATATTTCTTTCTCAAAAGAAGTACATTAGAGATCTGTTGAACATGTTTGGTATGACTGAATGCAACCCTCTGACTACTCCAATGGAACAAAACTTAAAGCTCACATCCATTGAAGGAAAAGAATTTGAGGATGCAACAAAGTATAGACAGCTTGTAGGATGTCTCAACTACCTGACTACTACCAGACTAGACATTTCGTTTGTTGTTGGAACCCTCTCCAGGTTTATGCAAAAACCTTGTGAGGGACATTGGTCTGCTGCAAAAAGAGTTCTAAAGTACTTGAAGGGAACTCAAGACTTTGGACTCAAGTATACATAGGTGGGCGACTTTAGCTTGATTGGATACTCTGATTCAGACTTCGATGGAGACAAAGAAACTAGGGTATCTACTTCAGGTTATGCTATGAGTCTTGGATCAGGAGCTGTCCCCTGGAGATCACGAAAAAAATTAGTTCCAGCAGATTCCACAATAGAGGCAGAATATGTGGCAGCAGCTGAGGCAACAAAGGAAATTGTGTGGCTCAGGAAAATTTTGGAAGATTTGCAAGTAAAACAGGTACAATCAACTCCACTCATGATTGACAATACCTCAGCAATAAAGTTGGCTAAGAACCCAAAGTTACATGATCGAACGAAGCACATCAATACAAAATATCATCAGATTCGACATCATGTTGAGGCCAAAACAATGCATCTTTTCCATTGTTCCACTAATGAGAAGATTGCAGACATCTTCACCAAAGCGCTTGGAAGAGAAAAGCTTGAAAGATTTAGAATGATGCTTGGACTCACCAACGTCCCTTCAGATTAAGGGGGGGAATGTTGACACCTAATCACAGGGATTGGGTGAACAACTGTAGTTAGTGTAAATAAATAATAGAGGAAATGGAAAGTCATCGGGAGATGAACTGAACAATCACTCCCTCTTGTATATAATAACGAACAACCTAAATGAATAATACAATTTCATTTGAGGAGTTACCTCTTGGCCTGACAGTTTAGACCTAGGGTTTCTTACATATAACAATGTGTTCATTTAATTCTTGAGGTGGAACCAACTTGTCTTAAGTAATAAAACATTCCCCAATCCATAACTCCATGCAGATAATTTTTGATCATTCCTAGTGCCATTTCTTATGCTATGCAGATTTAATCATGATCATTACTATTATTTGTTTATTATTTATTTATTTCTACTATGTTTATGTGTGTGTACAAGAACATTAATTCATAATAACCTTACATCAAGATACATGTTTCAACTACTCTATACCTTTAATCTTTCAAGAGAAAATACAAAATGGAATCATTTCCCATTTTTTCTAAGTGATCACTTCACAAATAATGAGAGAAAATGAAATAATAGGAAATTTAAACCCGAGAGGCAATTTGAATTTGTCCACGGAGTTGTCCTAAACTAGTCCACCAAGCGCCATGCAAATTCTTTTGCTCTCTGTTGTGGGTCCCACTATGTCATCTTGTCTTTTGAATCATTCCTCACAAATTCTAAAACCACTCACTCCACATTCATACTAAAGCTTGTGCAAGAATTTTTTTCTAAGGTACATTTCTCAACATCAATTACCTCGACTTGAGCTCCGTGGTTCTCTTGTTATTACGATGGCTTATCAGACTATGATAGTCAATACTATGGGTTGTCCGTATACCATGGCTCACCTTTTCCTTTATTAAATAAAGTGACACTTCATATATATATATATATATATATTTTAATTTTAATTTTTTTTTCATTAGTCACCTTAATTGATTAATTCCTCCCCTGAGATTCACCAATGTATTTCAATTTGCAGCCTATGGGAATGGCTAGGCTACTGAAATGGTCTTTTCTACCCAATTCTAGGAAAAAGGACATTATAATAAATATCATCCATATCAACTTTCTTTGCTTGTGTCCCAAGCCAATCCTAAGTGTGGATGTTAGAGATATGTTGGTTGATTTTGACCTGTAACCCTAATGGTTTTTCATATAACTTATGTTTACCAAATGTTATGAATATCGTTCCTTAAGAAAGATAAGAAACCATTAATTACAATCCTCTTTGAGGAGGAAACATCCTTTTAAAAGGAATATAATATACAAGAAGATTTGATGATCCTAAGACTAGGTCTCCTTAGTGTATATATATAGGAGAAAAAGGGTACAATTATAATAAAATGAGACCATGAATGGTTCTAGCCTGGATAACAATTAAAATGTCAACACTTAATACCTAGGGAAGTAATAAGGAGTTTTATGGTTAACATGGGGCTTATATAGGGCTCAACAAGAAAGCCCTGAAAGGACGACTCTGAAATCATCAATGATGTTAGTACTAGAGTGAGGGAGGATGCTAATATATCAACCTGGGGACTTACACCCCAAAGATAGCTATTAGATTCGCAAATATATTGGTGTAGGTAATGCCTCATGAATTATCTTTGCCTGCAATTGTTAACCATGTGGGATTATTTGCAACACACACATACACCTACACATGGGTTAATAGTAACAACAATTATGTTAATTTGGAATGGATTCCCATCATAAAATTATGCCAATATAGTAATAGCTTGCAAGCATGGACATCACATAGATAACAACCATAAATTAGAGAATGCATAGAAGGCATAACACCGAAATTTCTAGTGATGTTAGTACTGGATTTGTTTGAAGCATCTTGAGAACTAATTTACACCCACTAAAATTTAGTTCAATATAGTTAAAATGATTTCTTCTTAACTATTAGAATATTCCTTAGTAGATTGTGATATTATAAGGCAATTTTAGAGATTTGATGGTAATTGAACTAGGTGCAGTTTGTTGACCAATTCAAAGTATCCCAAAGGCTACCATAGCTATGTACTTTATAAGGGGAAAGTAAAACTTAGGACTTTGACCACAATGGGTTTGAGCTGAATTGAAAAGTCTGAATGTACTTGCTTCTCTCAAACCCTTCTTGTTATAATCCAATTTATTAGATTTATAATGTAAGTATGTATGTATGCTTGTATGAGTTAAGGACATAAATTTGTTGTAACTACCTACTTCAAAGTTCAAAAACATGTTTATGGAGAAACGTATAAGGATTACATCATCTTTTGATACAATAGTTGTAGGGAAAAAGAGATTATAAATGTCTATTGGGATAATGTTATGCTTATAAATCCTCTAAGTTGTGTTTAAGGTAGGATGTGAGAATATTTAATGTAAAGCCAATTTGAGGGATCTATTGGACTTATGGGACTGCTTGATCATTTTTTTCATTTATGACTAGCCATTTTAATGGTTATTGTAGTCCCAACATTTGACGTCTTAGGGATAAACGTTAAACCTATTTATTAGTGAGGCTTTAGTCTCATATGAAATGCACAACATCCAAATTGCATACCCATAATGGATTGTTCCCTTTGTTATATTCTTACAAAGATGTGCTACATTTCTGAAGGTGTTGTCTGAATATCATTTGTCTCACTCAATTACCATGTGTTCATCTTAAAACCCTAACCATACCTATCCATGCCATTTTAGATTGGTTCTAGATTTGGAAGGCTACCATAGGAGATGTATGCAATCAGGATTTATTCTCCTATTTTGCATTTACTTTGAATACTTTATCTTATTTGATTATTCTATTATTTGGACACACATTCTCTAGAGTCTAAATTTCCAATATGATATTCTATTGGTTTTCTTATGGCTATGCATGCCATATTTACTAGTTAACATTTACTAGTCACTGGTATACCTTGTTAGATCATCATGGGCATATAAAATTCACATGTTTTGGAAAATAATGTATGGAAGTTAAACCTGATCAAATGCATGGAGTACCAATGAATACGAAAACACACTATAGGCACTTGTCAAACACTTTTTTGTTTTTTATGAATTCCATTTTCTGATTCAATAAATCATGTGTGAGAGCAGAGTTTTGTATTATCCTATCCTAGCTAAGGATTCATTTGAAATTTACATTGAGTATATGGTAAAATAAATTTAAGCTAGCTACTATGGAGCATTGTCTTGTATCAGTCATCATCTCCCGAAAACTATGGTGTCTTGTGCAGTGGGACATGTATTGCTTGTGACTAGTCATAGAGGAGCACATCATAATCATAATGGTCAAATTCCATCCTTTGTATGCATGGGTCACATATGGAGGGGAAGATTGATTGGTATCTCATCTATTCTAGCTGAGGTTTTCAGAACACGAATGAAAATAGCCACCTTCGGAAAACTCGCCGAGGGTCCCAAAAGCAAGAGTACTTTACAAACAGAGTTTGTGTTCTTCCTGCGTTCTATATTTTCAAACGAATTAAACTGTACTGTCCATCCAAAGTTTTTGAAACTTGCACTCTTATAATGCATACAAAAGCAACATATATACAATAAAATTTGTTGTGTGTCTACCAAGGCATCTTCAAATGTGGGCATATGAAGAATGGAGACTACATTTGAACCCTGAGTCTCTCCAACTAAAAGTGAAATATACTTAGCCACATCGCTGGCATTGCATATTTGCTAAAAAAATTGAATAAGAAAGATTTTGAAATTCCTTTTAGTAGTTAGCGAGAATTCTACTTCTCCATATGAAAGGCCAATTAAGGACTCTAAAAAATGTATTTGATTGAGACATAGTTGGGAGATTTATTAATGCTTCCTATGCTAAACATTTCAACTTTGTCTTTTCATTTCATACTGAAATTAATCCACAATAACTATATGAACAACATATAAAGATATCCCCTTGTTTTAGGCTCAAGTGCAAGTCAAAACACATTACAAATTTCTTATTGAAGACTCTGACCTGCTCCCAATATAGTCAACTACCTTAAGTGATTAGTCTTTGTTGGGATAATTAATTGTTCTAAATAATCAACTAACTACCACCTTAGGATTCATCTGGTTATTTTAAGGTTGTATGCAAAGTATATGCAACAGATGGTTTTGAAACTAATGTTAACTAATCCTCTAAAGGTAAGCAAATTAACTAGAATGAGAGAATCAATTTCTAACTTGAAGCTTGCATTCAAAAGATCTATCTTTCAGACAGACTATATTCTCTAGAAACCATTCAAAAGTATTGAATTATGATCACTATAAATAAGAAACAATAAGAAAATCTATAGAATGTTAAGCTGCTACTTAGGAAACAACAATTGCAAAATCAAAGTAACAACGTTGGAAAACCATACTCATGAAATAAGAAAGAAGGGATAGCAAAAGGAAAAGCGAATCTAGTATAAAAGCATCAACAATTAAGAGATAATATCTAGGAAACAACAATAAATCAACCACAATTACAAATCAACTCTTAAAGGAACAATACCTGCAAATCAATATCACGATGATCGATGTTATCTCTGCCCAAAGGAAGAACACGATTTACAATCAATCTAAAGGATAAATGATCAATGAAAAGAGATAATTGCGAACTTAATAATACAAATGAAGACAACACCTCATCCAGGAGAGGGCCCAAACTACCAGAGTTAGACTGCCTTGTAGAAAGGATCAAAACACTGGATTAATTCTCAACAGTGGAAACTTGCATTATATTATGAAAAATTATTACATTCAGCACTTATAGCGAGTCTATCAGATGGATGAAAAAGTTACAAAAATCTCTCTTTTGGGACACAACCCTCGATCTTATACTACAGTCGAGGGATATAAAAACAATAAATATTTTAACAAAGAGCAATCCTGAGAATCTAAAAATTCTCAGGATGCTCGCTTTTAGTTACAAAGAGTCTTAATATCGCCCATATAAGAAAATAAAGGGCTTTTTCCCTAACATATTTACTTAGATAAGAGTCATCCTCACTTGATTTTCCATGGTCGGTTGAAACAACATCACGCTATCCCGATTTTACCATGAATAACTCTAGAAACATCATCAAGTGTCAGTTGCCCCTATTATATCGTAAAATCTCTATTCATAGTAAAGATTCAACCATGAATAAATAACACTTTTGTAATCAAAATAATACATCTAAAAGGAGAAATAATAAAACTAAACTAATTCCTTCTAAGTCCTATGTTATACCAGTTAATATATCATAAATATAAGAAAAAGACAAGAAATCACATTAAAACTAAGGAATATGATAAGGGAATCATGACAATTGTGAGGCCCAACATCACCCCCCAACTGACCTTTTTGCATGTCCTCATGCAAATAAATAATTAACATGTAAGGCAATTAAGGAGTAGGCTCCATAGGGTTCTTCTCCTCTGAGCCTGAATCCACTCCTATTTTTGATTTCCTGAAAAGCCACATACTTACCTGCCTCTGAAAATTCATAATCAAACTTATAGTAAGGTTGAGGACACCAAATCATAGGGCATCTGTATCTACATCCCATCCATTTGATTCCTTCTTCCAACACAATATTCACATAATCATACACTCTGGACATAGCTCACTGAAAATTGTATAGGCCCAAAGGTTCCCTATTTTTAATTTCTCTGGATCACACTTGCCATATCATTTTAGCTCTGCTGGTAGCCTCATCTTTTATGTCTTCCAAATGTTCCCATACCGAGTGCCATACCTCATTTTGAATTTGCTCAAGTGAGGAAGGAACATCATGATTTTCTATGAAGGCATTGAGGTGATGAAGTGTAGCAAAGGGATTCTTTGGCTTATCTCTAACCCATAGATATTTATTATGTTCTCTTCGCTAAAAGGTGTGATACACTTTCTCCCACTTTTTATCTGATTTAGTGCAAATGAAATAAAAGCCTGAAGTTGGACATCTCCAACGAAAGGAACAATATTTTCATTTAGATGTTTTTCCAAAAGGAAGTTATGCATGTAGAGTTCACACAGGAGATACTTTGTTTGCTCATCCTGCTTATGAAAAACAATGATGAAATCTAGCACATTATTGAATTCATAAGGTTGGCCACATTGTATAGCTTTAACTTTAAGCAACAAATATTGTTCAATTAGGAATAAAGCATAATTACATGTTGGAGATCTACATGCCGGGATATCTAGAAAAATAGAACAAATTTCATCCTTTTTCTTTGTGGTCTTACGAATACGTTCCTGCAACACCAAAATTTTCTTCTTGGAAACTCTTAACTTTTCATGTGTTTCGTCTTCTATTATTGTTAATGCCTGAAACCGTTGGAGCAACTTCTGATATTCCCCTTGAGGCACTATTTCCCCTCGATATTTAGCTATGGTCTCTTTATGCTCTACTAGGGTTTTGTTTAGCACCTTTATTGCAACATCTACAATCAATGGAGTATAAGGAGGTACAACATTAATTTGCACTCCTCTTTCAATAAGAATAGGTACATGATTAGTTTGAGTCTCAACTTCAATGAAAACAGGTGTAGGATCAATTTGAACTTCTGCTTCAGTAGAGACAAGTGCAAAGTCAATTTGAGTTCCCGCTTCAGTGGAAACAAGTACACAATCAGTCTAAACTTTTTCTTCAATGGAAACAAATACAAGATCATTCTAAGTTTCAACATTCTAGAATTATTTCTTCCTACCATTAGTTCCAAGTTGTTCTACAACTTTCTTTACATGACTCTCATAAAACTGTTTGTTAGCTTGTAACCATTTTCTCAATTATTGTACTTTCCTTTGTAACCTATCATTTTCTTTCCTCAGTGTAATAACTTCCTTGAGAAGTTTACCTTTTATTTTATTCTTCACAACTATTGTACCTTTATTTATTTGAGCAATTTTTTTGACCAAAATTGTTGAAGCAGTAGTAGGGGAGACAAAAGTTGTTACTTCATAATCTTCGGGTAGAATCAACCACTAGAGTATCAATAGGTTGGTTACAAACTTCCATTGGCATTTTTTTAATCAAAGGTTATGAGGAAATGTTAATAAGAAGATCAATCTGAGGTCCACTTGTCATGGCTGAAGGAGCAACATTAAGCTCTTGGCTTACATCAATCACATCATTAGGAGGAAATTGTGGATCCATATCTTTTGGAGAAGAAGGTTCTAATACAATGGAAACATAATCCATGGAGTGATCTTGAGTTGAGATATCTTCAGAGTCAACGAATGAATCTAAAATGATGGTGGTGTGGGATCCAACAAAAGAAATTGCAACTAGAGAATTAGGTGAAACATATTGATTAGAATTAAGAGGGCTACCTATATGAGTTGCAAGCTTCTCTATTGCGGTGGATGTCAGTGCCCCTAGCTTCATTGTTTCTAATAAATTTTCCAATCCTTCCAATGCTTGAGCCACCTTTCTTTCCTGTTCTTCCTAGATTATATTTGTTTGTTTTTGAGTTGATGAATCTCGAGCCACGTTTTTTTTAGGGGTTTTCTATTGTGTCCCTTCCTCATTAGAAATTTCTTGAATTTTTTTTTTTTTTAGCTGTCTGCTTAGGGGGCTTTAAGGAACTCTATCCTTGATGCAATTTAACTAGTTTGGCTGATCTTCTCATTTTTTGGGGGAAAAGAGGCCAAAAAGGATGCCACTCATTTTTTTGCTCTGCTAAATTTCCGAGGAGTCGAAATTTCAAGTTGCACAACTTCTTGTGAGGAATATCTTGTCATAGAGGTTTCATTTTGGTTGGTTTCACTTCCTTTTTCTGCATGTTCATTGCCAACTAAAATATTTCTAGGTGTTTCAACAATCACTTCGCTTCTTAAGGGAATTTCTTGCTTATCTTTAGGGTTTCCTAAAAATCCATCCCAACTCTCTTGTATTTGATTCAAAATCCTCACAACTAGAAATTTAATGAGCCCATGAGGGCTGACAACTAAATCTTGATATTTATACCTTCTTAATCTACCAACAATTTCATGTAAAAGGAATGTAGAAAATAAGGAAGGTTAAGGACTACCTTTTGTCTCAAATAAGCCATTGACTTAAGATGGCAGCCTCAAACTACATCATACCTTCCATTGCAAGTGATCTATCGCCGAATAATGGCTTCTAACTATTTCCAAAGTTTGAAAAATGAATTGGGGTTATACCCTTTTCCTTTCTTAACTAGTTTTTCCCATGGATTCGAAAATAGGAGGGCCGCATTTTGTAGTGAGGTATGTACTTCGTACCATTTCTCCCCTTCTAACGAGAGGCCTGTTATATATGCTATCATTTCTTCATTGACATATATCTACACATTCTTTACCATTGTTACCCCTGCATTCAAATTATACATGAATTCAAGTGCAACTTCATTGTCGAATCCCTACAATCATCCAAAATAGTCTAGCCATCTTGTCGAATTCAAAATACTATATGCCTCTTTTGTGGCCTACAATTGGGTTGGGTCATGGCAGACTAAATGACCTCCCATCATTATCCATTCATCAAGGAATGATTGCAAATGGAAACAATGGAGCTCAAAGTATAATATGGTAACAATACTACACAAAATATGGAATTCAACAAACATAACATGCAACAACGCCTTCTTGCCCCCCAACAGAATTCGAGGGCCAACCGTGACCTTCGATCAACTTAATGTATTGATAAGATCTGTCATAATTGAAAAATAAAACTGCATTGATTAATCACGAAAAATAATTGTAAAAAATGGTGGCAAAGGACAAGAAATGTTTTTCACACACCAAATAATCATTAGGATGACCATCCAATTTTAAAGTGCAATAATGACAAAAATCGTTATGATAACCAAAACATAAATATTAAAATAAATAAAAGGCATGGGAAGATGACGATTTGGAAATAATAGATGGTTGGAAACTATGTTCAGTTAAGGAATACCACATAGATAAAAATAAAAGGAGTTAATAGGAAAGATGATACAAAAATGCTAGATTTCTGAATGTCCCATAATCTCTATCCCTGATATGTAGAATTACTATTAGTTCTCATTAACAACCAACATCATCACTTTATAGGAGCTATTTTAATAGTACCCCATGGTATATTTTAACAAATCTAATGGTTTTCCTTTGTTGATTATTGATTTTGAGGAGACAAGATAGCTAACTAGATTGTAGTGTTTAAGTTAACTTTAATACCATAGGCATGTCCACTGCTACCAGCAGGTGTCCATAGCCTCGACAGGGTTTCCTTTTAATCCATTGAGATGTCAGTGTCCCATCTATTAGAAATAGATTCATAGCTATAAGTTTATTTATTTATTCTTACATGTCTACGGTAGACCATTGTTCTAGCAGGTAACCAATTAATAACAATGCCATTCATGGGGGCTAATAAAGTGGACAAGACGAATCATGATGAGGCCTCTTTTCTCTCAGCCTTAAGACTGAAGGCCATTACCCTGGCTTGGTGACCAGAAGTGGTAATGTCACTTCACTAGGACCCATGATCATGGTAGACCGGCTCATGGTGAGGCCTCCTATCCTCTGACGAATTTTTATTTTTATTATTTTTTTGCTATGATTTTTGTTAATCATAAAATATTAATTAATAGATGGGGTGGAAAATCAACTCCTTAAGAGTTAGGGATGGCGTAAAAAGTTTTATGACAACTACTCTTTAGTTGGCTAATCTTGTTCCCAAAAATTAATTTCTTCAAAAGAAACATAGAATTTTTTTCTAATTGGAGTAGAAGGTTGGCTTCTTAAGTGGTGATAGAAAGAATGTATAATGAGTACTTTATGAATTTCTTACAAAATCAGGGAATTAAGTATTTTAGGAGATTAAAAAATCCATATAATAAAATCATCTTAAAATAAATTATCCTTTTTAAAGTAAATTCTTATGTGATAAACATTAAACAAACTAGTTACCCAACCATCATATTGAAAAGGGTCTTAAAAATGTTCCGTATCCTAGGAAAAACAAAGAAATTTGCAAACAACTCAAAAGTAATGGACGCATCTAGGGAAGCAAGAATCACATCTAAGGAAACAATTGTGACTAAGGAGACAATAATTGTGAAAATGATGTTGTGACTAAGGAAACACCAACTGTGAAAAAAATGTTGTGACTAAGGAAACAACAACTGTGAAAATGATGCTATGACTAAGGAAACAACAACTGTGAAGATGATGTTATGAATAAGGAAAAAACAACTGTGAAAATGATGTTGTGACTAAGGAAACAAAAATTGTGAAAATGATGTTGTGACTAAGGAAAAATCAACTGTGAAAACAATGTTGTAACTAAGGAAACAACCACTGTGAAAATGATGTTGTGACTGAGGAAACAACAACTATGAAAACGATGTTGTGACTAAGGAAACAACAACTGAAGAAACAACATTCTGACTTAGGCACAAAAATTGCAACAACATCATAACAACAATGTTTATTTTTAAATGATTTTGATGTTTCCCAAAACAAAGAAAATATACACATCATAAGAAAATAAAGACTATTTAAATTATGTACATGGAAATAAGGGATTTCAAAGAAAAATTACCTGATCATCGCCATGGGGACATTCCCCCACTTGGCCAAAACCTGTAAGTTTGCATCATTATTGATTTCATGAAGGAAATACTATTTTGCAAGTGGCTAGTGGTACAAGCGAAGTCAGTGACCATTAACAAGAAAATAAATGCTGAAATTGTCAATCATAGTGAGGCATATTGTCCCGTTATCATAAACTTCACTGACTTCATAAGGACCTAACCACCTTGTTTGAATCTTACTTGAGAAATCCAGAAATATGGATCCATAGAAGAACACCCAATCCCCCTTTTGAAAGGTCTTTTTAATCAAATAGTCGTGCCCCTTAACTCGTTGTTGCTAAATTATAATTGTATGTTAGAAAGCGGAAAGGCACATTTCATTGAGTTGTTGAAGGTGTTGTTTTTGTGCTTCTAAAAGGTCCAAACCAACTTCTTGAGCAGTTATAAGAGTCTTAAATTCAAATTCAATTGAAAAATATGATCCTTACCAAAAATAATATGATGTGGTGAAAAATCGGTAGTATTATGCCAAGTTGTTCGATAAACCCACAAGGCTTCAGAGAGTTTAGAAGCCCAGTCCCGATGATTTGTCGATACTGTCTTAGTTAGGATTCCTTCTAAGACTTTATTTGTGTTTTCCACCCGATCCTTTGCTTTTGGATGGTAGGGTGAAGTAATTCTGTGCTTGATGTGATACTTTTTCAGGGTTGCATATATTTGATGGACCGTAAATAGTGATCCTCTGTTAGTTACAAGTTCTCGAGGAAAACCATATGTACAAATAGTTCAAATAGAAAGTTGATGACTACCTATTTTGTGGATCTCGAGACAACTACTGCCTCAACCCATTTTGTTACATAGTCCGTGTAGACTAAAATGTATGATTTTTGGTTTGAGGGCAGACTTATGGGACTTACAAAGTCCATCACCCATCTCTCGAATAGTTTCAATACAAGTTATGGTTGGAGAGGCATTTTTTTGGAATGGCTCATCCTTTGACAACTATCACAGCTATGGACATATTTCTTAGTGTCTTTAAATATTGTAGGCCAAAAATAGTCCATTTACAATACTTTATGTCCACTCCTGCGGTCAGAAAAATGACCTCCACAGGGTTCATCATGGCATACCTTGAGGATGCCATAGATTTAATCCTCTCTAATGCATATGTGAACTTGGAGATCCACCCATGTATGAAAGAGATAGCCATCTATACATGATAATTGAGCATTGTGTTGAATAATGTGCTTCTTTTCCCTGGGTGAAAAATGTGATGGTAGTTTTCTAGTCGCCAAGTAGTTTGCAACTTCAACATACCATGGTGTTTTGACAGTTGTGAAAAACCAGTGTTCCTCCGAGAATAGATATTCCACTAGTGAGGAATTGACTATAGGTGGAATTATTGACAAAAAAATTGCAATATGGTTCTCCTTTCCTATTTGGTCCTTTATATTGATGTCAAATTCTTGTAACAAAAGTAACCAATGAGTTACTCTGCCATTGGAAACATGTTTATTAGCTAAATATCGAATAACAGAATGATCAATATAGAAAACTGGATAGCCTTTGTTTATAGCGTAGACAACAACGAAAAATTCTTTTTCTGTCACAATATGATTTAGTTCTGCATGTGTTAAGTTTTTGTTGATATAATAAATTGCATAAGGTTTCTTATCCTCTTCTTGTCCCATAACTGCCCCTATCGTCGTATCAGATGCATCAGAAGATATATGGAATGGTAGGCTCCAATCTGGTCCTCGCAACACAATTTTTGTTGACACCAAATTCTTCAACTCCGCAAAAGTAATATCACAATTATTAGTCCATTTGAATTCCACATGTCCAGTTAATGCATATAACAATGCTGAATTTTCGAAAAATGTGCTATAAAACGATGATAATATCCAACATAACCAAGGAATCTACATACCTATGTTGGTGCATGAGGAACAAGAAGTTTGAGGATTACCTCGATTTTAGCCAGATCTACTTGGACACCTGCAACAAAAATAAAGTGTCCTAGGACTGCACCTTCTGTCATCAACATATGGTATTTTTCTTTACTGAGGCATAACCTGGTAGTTATACATATTACAAAGACCTTTTCCAAATTATCCAAAGATTCATCAAATTAATTACCATAGAGAGTAAAATCATCCATATAAAGCTCAAGTTCATCATCAATTAGATCACAAAATATATTCAAAATTACTCTGTGAAAAGTGGCTGGTGTATTGCAAAGCCTGAATGATAAGAATCTATATGCAAATGTTCCCCATGGACATGTGAATGTAGTTTTGTCTTGATCCTCTAGAGAAATATGAATTTGATTGTATCCATTGAATCCATCTAGGAAGGAAAATTATTTCTTCCTAACAAGTGTATCAAGGACTTGGTCTACAAACGAGAAAGGAAATTGATCTCTTTGTGTGGCCTTATTTAGTTCCCTATAATCTACAAAATCCTCCATTTTCCATTCTTTTTAGGGACTACAACCAATGGTGAAACCCATTGGCTGTCAGATATAGGGTATATAAAGTTGACATCAAGTAGTTTCTAGAGTTCTTGCTTAAATATGTCCCTAAGATGTTGATTCAATATCCTTTTTGGTTGACGAATAACTCAAGCATCTTTTTCAATGTAGTTGTGGTGCATACACAGTTGTGGTTTAATGCCTTTCATGTATGCAGAATCCCAGGCAAAGGCTTGTTTATATTTTTGAAGGATTTGTATTAGTTTCTAATTTTGAAGGTCATCAAGACTAGCATTAATGTTCAACGTTTTTCCTGGTTCAATCTCAATAGGAATATTGTTATGGATTGCTATTGTAGGTATGTGATCATTATTTAACTCCTCCATTGGATCACCTTGGGCTTCATTATCGAGCACAAATTTCAACATTTGACATGTTGGATGTCCTACGGTGGAGGGCTGACTAATAAAACCATTGATTGTGTCATCCTCAGTCTGTCTCTTAAAAATAAGAGTTTTTTCAACAGTAAGAGGTGACATAATCTGCCTTCTTCGCACTTAGGAGGGAGTCGCTTAAAATTGCTAGATGATACACTGGGTTTAACAGGTGGATATAGAATAAGGTTCTTAATGGCAGTTCCTTTGGAAATAGTTATGCTACTAGTGTGACACCCAATGTACGCATTAGCAATGGTGAGACAAAATCTTCCCAATATGTGTTGGGTGTGTGTTATATTCTTTCCACGACTATGTCCAAGAGTTGTACATTGCGCTAGGCGTAGTGGGGGGGGGGGGTAGTAGTCCCCCCTTGTCGGGGGGTTTGCAAGGTGGCAGTAGCCCCCTCTGCACAGGGTCCGGGGCATCGCCCCAAGAATTTTTTATGTGGACCCAATAATAGTTTGGTGGACCCAATGATGGGGCTAGACCCAAAGCAGGTGGGCAGACCTACCCATGGTTTTGTGCATGGGTTTTGCACATGGTTTTGGGCATGATGGTTTTCTGCCCATGGTATTTTGTAGATCCAGTCAAAAGAACTACGATTATGTTCTAATATAGGGTTAATGGAGTGGGGTTTATGAATGCTTTGACATGTATATATATGTATTGTAACATTAAAAGGAATATAATGAAAAATCAATCTGGTAGTCCCAGTTTTGGGATCCAGGGGAAAATCTTAGTGTATATTTGTTTTATGTTCTTGCCATTGTTTATTTTCCGTTTTAAGAATTCGTTTGCAGGTAATTTTTGTGCAGGCTTAAAACCCACAATATGAGAGGGTATCCTTCCAACTTATTTTTAGGATTAAGAACAAAAAAGTCTACCAGATACTCCCAAGAATCCACGAAGACGATAATATCATCCAAGGTTCCTTCTGGCTTTTTAACAGATCTATTAGCTAACTCTAGCATGGTTGGGTTTGGTTTTAATGAGTTTATTACAAGGAGGGCACAAGTTTCAAGTGTTATGACGTTTATAACAACTTTGAAGTCCACTAGAGTATTTGGAAAGTTGAGACCTTGAATCTGAATGGTGACCACAGGGTTTCTAGGATCATCGTACTTAATGGGTATCTGCCTTCCTAAGATAAGGTCATAAAGTTTTCCAATGACATGGACTATTCGAGGGTATTTTGGTTTTCTTCTAAGTTTCTTGACACATAGATCTTTGATAATTTTAGTGTAAATAGGTATGTCTCTAATAGCCTGGAGGAGAGGAATTTTAATACACAAGTTTTGTAATTCCCCTACAAGATCAAATTCGGGAAATGTGTATGGTCTTACTATGTCCAATCTCCTTGGGAACAAAGGAGCAACATTTGTAATTTTACTAGGTTCTTGATTTTTAGTTAGTTTACCAAGTGATTCTGTTTTAGTGATAATCACGGTAGAAGGGAGTTTTTCTTACTGATGTTGCTCTTTGGTAGAATTTTCATCTTCTAATTGCTCCAATTCCTTAAGGGGTCCTCTGGAAAAATGGTTCGCCCAATTCTTAAGAAAAATTTGTTACATTCTAGGGAGGGAGGGCAACAGTCAGAAGTGTCAAGGATTTGTAGAAGCTATAAAGGCATATTATTTGGATTTGGGATTTAGTTATGTAGGTAGATGAGGGTGTAATAAAGGTGGAGCGTTTGGAGGTAACTAAAACGATTGTTATAAGGGTTGTACTGATGGTTGTGATTGAAGAAACATGCCCACTGATTGATTGATAGGTCCAGAGGGCCACTGCCAGTTTTGGGACCACATTGCCCCTTGAGTAGGTTGGTTTGACCATTGTGAGGGATATGAATTGCTTTGTGAATTTTTCCATGGGGGTGCAGAATATTGTTGGTTCGACCAAGAAGGTCCAAGAAATGATTGATTTGACCAAGGTGATGGGGGATATGGTTGATGTTTCCAGGTAGTATTGGAATGTTGTTGACCCTGCCAAGTTAGTCCAAGAAATTGTTGTTGACTATATTGTCCAAGAAAAAACATGGAAGGGTCTTGAACTGTACCTGTAGGATGCTTTTTCCACTATCGTCACTGTGCTACAAAATATGTAGGTTTTGGATCTTCCTCAACTTCCTTAAATACATCCTTCAATCTAATAAGAGAGGGACAATGATCAATGGAGTGTTACTTAGTACAAATAAAACAAATCTCAACTGTATCTAATGGACATTCTTTATAGCGATGCTTCCATCAACAATGAGGGCGGGAAATTTCTAATGCCTGTTCTGCTTCATCCTGCTCCTGCTTGACCTGCAAGATGTCCAATTATATAGTTAGTGTGCTTAATATATCAATTTCAGAATTTTCTTGTAGATTACCTATTTCTGCATGTGTGACTCCTCTGCTTGCATTCCTACTAATTTTCGTAAGTGGATCACGACTTTCGAGCTTAGTCCTTGTGCTCCCATGTAAACACATAATACACAATTTCATAATTTCATCATACTCTTCTTTGGAAATATCACCTTGCCCCATTAGGTTAAGTGTTTCTATGAATTCATCCTTCATTCCCTTAATTAAGTAGTTTTCTGTACTTCTTTAGGTAGAGTGGTGTATGATGACCTTTGTAATTTATATTGGAACCTCTCTATATATTCTTCTAAGGTCTCATCTTCCTTAAATTCCATTTTAAATATTTCTTCCTTTAGATCTCTAGATCGACAATAATCCTAGTAGGTAAAAAAGGCTTGTTTCATCTGATCCCACGAGTTAATGGTACTTCCCCTAATCCCATGAACCAACGTAGTGCTTCTCCCTTTAGAGTAGAAGGAAACAACTTTATTTTATGCAGATCAATGGTGTAGTCATATACCCGACACAAATTGTTGAATTCAAATGTGTTTACATCTTTAGATGCCATCCCATGAAAGTTTGGAAGGTTTTGAAGTGGAATAGCCTTCATGGGTGCATTGGCTAGTGGATGGAAAATATGATACTCTATGGTTTAAGTTTGTGTGTCTGATACTTGCTCTGCCATTTGATTAAAAATCTACCAACAATCCTTAGGAATCCCAAAATCAACGGGTACTAACTGAAAAATGTTGGTATGGTGGCGAGACTCTGAACCCTGTGTAGGTTTTATAACACTACTTGAATCAGGAATTTCAATTCCCTCTTTCACAATCCATGTCATAGGAGGTTCTTGCTCAAGAGTTTTAGGGTGTAGATCACCATTTCACCTCTTCCTTCCTTTAAATTACAAGAGCACCCCTCACTCTTTCTAAAAGGATCAAAATGCTTGCTTGAAAAGTCTTGAAATCTCTGCTTAGATCCCATGGTTTTGTCGTGAATCTCAAGTTCAACCACAACAGAAGATTCTGCTACTAGAGGGGTGATAAAAGTAGAGCCCTTCCTGGATACCATTCAAGGGCCTACCAAGGCTTGAGATTCTGCTCTTCGGATGATTTCATATATAAAGGTCGCTCGTCCAAGGCCAATTTGACCCTAACTTTTGGTAATTTTTAAACCAGATTTTTGATCTATTTCTATATGATTCCTACCTATAATTTTATTTTTAGTTATGCATACTAAATAGCCTAAATCTATCAACCGATGGTAGAAAACACCACAAGTTTCATTTTACTAGGGTGCGTGGATAGGTTCTTACATTTCGTCTTCAATATCCAACCCTTAGGGAGTTAGGTATCCAACTAAATATAATAGAACTCTCCTTTGACAACCTCCGTGACAACAATACCAAAATATTGGGACAATTAATCGTTATAAAGAATCAACTAACTACCACACATTAAATTATCAACCCAAGGATTCGTCTGGTTATTTCAAGGTTGTCTGCAAAGTATATGCAAGAGATGGTTCTGAAACTAATGCTAACTAATCCTCTAACAATAAGAAAATTAACTAGAACGAGAGAATCAATTACTAACTTGAAGCACACATTCAAAAGATCTATCTTTTAGGCAGATTTTATTCTCTAGAAACAATTCAAAAGTATTGAATTATGATCACTCTTAATAGGAAACAACAAGAAAATCTATAGAATGTTAAGCCGCTACTTAGGAAACAACAATTTCCTAATCGAAGGAAAAACGTTAGAAAACCATACTCATGAAACAAGAATGAAGGGATAACAAAAGGAAAAGCGAAGATAGTATAAAAGCATCAACAATCAAGATATAATATCTAGGAAACAACAGTAAAGAAACGACAATTACAAATCAACTCTTAAAGGAACAATACCTGCAAATAAATATCACGACGACTAATATTATCTCTACTCAAAGGAAGCATATGATTTACAATCATTCTAGTATATAAATTATTGATGGAAAGAGATAAAATTCAAACTTAATAATACAAATGAAGACAATGCCTCATCCAAAGTGGGCCCGAACTACTAGAGTCAAACTGCCTTGTAGAAAGGATCAGAACAATGGATTAATTCTCAACAGTGGAAACTTTCATTATATTATGAAGAATGATTACAATGAGCACTTTTAGTGAGTCTATCAAATGGATGAAAAAGTTACAAAAATTTCTCTTTTGGGACATAAGCCCCCATCTTTATACTAAAGTTGGAGGAGATAAAAACAATAAATATTTTAACAAAGAGAAATCTTGAGAATTTAAATATTCTTAGGATGCTTGTTTTTAGTTACAAAGAGTCTTAATATTGCCAAGACAAGAAAATCAAGGGCTTTTTCCATGACATATTTACTTAGATAAGAAACAGTCTCGCTTGATCTGCCATGGTCTGTTGAAACAACATCACGCTATCGCGATTTTATTACGAACAACTCTAGAAACAACATCAAGTGCTAGCTGCCCCTATTACATCGCAAAATCCATGTTCATGGTAAATATTCAACCATGTATAAATAACACTTTTGTAATCAAAAGAATACATCTAAAAGGAGAAATAATAAAAGTAAACTAATTCGTTCTAAGTCCTATGTTATACTTGTTAATATATCATAAATATAAGAAAAAGACAAGAAAACAACATTAAAACTAAGGAATAGGATAAGTGAATCATGACAACTATGAGGCCCAACAGTCTTAACCTTGGAGGCCAATTTTAGTTTTCTTAGAGGATTAGCCTCCCTTATAGTTCTCCATGTGATCATCCTCTAAGAATTAGGGAGTTAAACTGGTCAAACATCTATGTGTTTTCAATTGTGTTGTTTGAATGTCATATCCTAACAACTTGTTCTTGTGAATTGTAGAGTGATTAAATCACTTGTAATGGGTTTTCTATGTTAAGGATAACTCATAAACAAAAGGCTTATTGGAATTTCAATTGGGGTCTCATTTGAATTTATTTTGTTTTAATGATCTTTCAGGAGAAAAAAGCTTAGAAGGGTTTTTCTTGGAATCTCATTTCTTGGCTATTAGTTTTGAATTCATAATATCTCCAAAAACATGTCAATATTATATATTTTTTTCTTGTTTGGTAACCATGAATGGTCCTATGTTTTAACAAAGTGAGCTCTACCTTTAGTGTAAATTCCATGGTCATAGGGTACCTATTCTATCAAAAGCACCTAGGACTTCAACCTGGTTTCATCACTTTGCAAAATAAATGCAATTGTAAACCATCATAGTTTGCTAACTTCCATTAGGTCTTTGTTTTGTGAAGTGTGGAGATTTCTTTGCTGGTAACAATACTTGGGTTGTTTATGCAATGCGTTGCAAATTGTCACTGGACCATAGCCTGCTTCCCAACATACATACCAATTCATCTTTTATAATTTATAAATAATTATGGTTAATAGTAGGACTTCCAATACAAGAATTTTTTTAAGATCATATTTAGTTCACTAGTTGATTTATTTTAGCAATTCAAGAGCATTTTCAGGCTTGCTGGTTTGTTTTTTAGTACTAGTACTTTTGGATACCCTCTAGTTTCTTGGTGTTGGTGTTGTTATAATTTTTTCTTTAGTTTTTCTTGTGCACTCTTGTTAAATTTGGCAACTAGGGCCAAACTCCATGTGGGTCATCTTATTTATGGAAGCTAATATTTTTCTTGGATCCCTCTCATCGAGAGGTGTAGGATTGATCTAAAGATCATCCGATTTCGATAAGTATTCATGGAGTTATGAATTTATTTGTGTTATAAGACAGTTCGTCAAGATCGGCCAGCAACCAAATAAACCCCACATGTGCTCAACGTTTTAGTATAAAAGGAGATGACTTGAGAGTCATTTCTCACACACACTTCTATCTTGATTTCTCTCCATTTGTCTTGGGTTTTAGTGGAAGAGAAATCTAGGAGGGGAAGCCCTAGACGTTGGAGGATAAGGGGTTGCCCTAGCCGCAGTCAAGAAGAAATACGTTGCCCTAATCTAGAGGATGTAGTCATGAAGAAAATCCCTAACGCTATCAAGAAGGAGCCCTAAACCTATACGCTGGTACCTACTAAAACGTAGACCTAAAGGCTACCTAACGTAGACCTAAAGGCTGCCCTAACGCAAACCTAAAGGCAACCCTAACAAAGCTATCCTAAGGCAGCTCAAGAAGAAGGAGAACGGTGATGTGAAGGGTCAAAGGGGCAGTGTGGAGGCTGCCCTAGACAACTTGAAGGGTTGTGTGGACAACGGAGCCTTAGCCGCAACATGAAGGATCAAAGGGAGAGCATGGAGGCTGCCCTAGACAGCATGAAAGGGCTGTAGGGATAGCGTGGGGATATGACGGTTAAGACAAAACTAGGAAAGAAACTAGGCCGAGGAGAATAGAAGCAATATGTTGTTGTTTGTGGACGGATAGCTGGGTGTGTAAGGGCTGCTAGATGCCCTAACCAGTCACCATATAAGCAATAGTAAAGGCAACATTGGAACAACAGTGTTGTGGATAGCAACAAAGTAAATAGGATAACTGGGCTATAGGACAGCTGGGCTACATGGTGCTGCTAACTAGTGCAACAAATGTATGGGACAACAAGCTAACTAGTGCAGCAAATGTATGGGACAACAAGGTAACTAGTGCATCAAATGCATGGGACAACAAGCTAACTAGTGCAACGAATGTATGGGACAACAAGGTAACTAGTGCAACAAATGTATGGGACAACAAGCTAACTAGCGCAACAAATGTATGGGACAACAAGCTAACTAGTGCAAAAAATGTATGGGATAGCAAGCTAACTAGTGCAGCTAAAATGTATGGGACAACAAGGTAACTAGTGCGGCTAAAATGCATGGGACAACAAGGTGACTAGTGTAGCCAAGATGCATGGGACAACAAGAAAACTTGGAATGAACAGTGGGACAACTGTATGCCACATAGTACAATAATGACTAGCATGTTACAACAAAGGCATATGGGACAACAACAAGCATGGACATCAAGGCAAGCATGGTGCAACAGTATGATGTGTACATCATGGTCATGAGGTCCAACATTATGATGATGGGTGCAACATGGTGCAGCATGGTGAGGTGCAGCATGATGACGAGATGAAACACAATGATAGGTGAAGGAGTCACCTTGGAGAATCAGTTGAAGCAACATGTCTTCAACTGATCTCATGTATCATCTTCTTAGAGATGATCTATGCTCTTATTTGGATAAGTCAAAGTGTTGACTTCTATTGTAAATGTACTATCTCTCTCTCTCTCTCTCTGCTGAACTATTGAAGAACATATAAGAAGAATTGATCAAGGGTTTCCCTACATTAGGCTTTGTCCTTGGCTAGCGCCACATCTTGTGTCCTCTTGTCTTGGCTGGTCTTCTACGATTTATGTTTATGTTCTATCTGCAGTTTACTTTAATGCTGATGTGATTGCTAATCTGGAAAAGATATCAAGCTAACTGTGAAAATTGAAATAAATTTCTCTAAGAATAGAACATACCTAAAATTAACATGGTATTAGAGCTGAGGCGAAGACAATGCCCAAGCAAGAGTGAAAGAAAATCACTGAAGACAGTTGGGAAAGGACAAAAGGATCAATGGATTCCTCATCCCTCTTCAAATTCACCAAGGGTGAAATCGAAGCAGAGAATATTATCAGAATGGTGTAATGGAAGCTTCTGATGGCCTGCCTAAAGATCAATTCATTGGGAAGTTCGGATCTAAGGGTGGAAGGAAAGGAAGATGCCTTGTTTGTAAATAAGTTTGGCCATTATGTGAAGGAGTGTCTAAATGGCAGGGACACATCACTTGATGATGATAATAATCATTCCACGGACATCTTCAATGATCAAAGGAATGACAGGTAATGCAGGTCATCAAGGAAACAATCGACTCTTCATAGAAAGCAAGGAACCACAAGTATGAAGAATCAAATGTTGTTTCTGATAAGATAAAGAAGCATTATCTTGTACTAGCCCTCCTTCAGATTCTTTGGGAATCTGGCTTATTGATTGTAATGCTTCAAGACACTTCATTGGATAGAAGGGTGCTCTCTCTAATTTAGTAGAGATGGAAACAATCATGGGATTATACTTGGAGCTGATGCCACCTATCCCGGAAAGGGTGTAGGGAATGTTACCCCTCAATGGAATGAGGGTAACTTGATTCATTTACAAAAAGCTCTTTGTGTACTTGGTCGCAAGAAGAACCTGGTGTCCATTTCAGCAATAGAAGTCAAAGGTTTCAAGGTGGCATTCATCGATGGAAAGGTACGTATTTGAAAATGGAATTTTCAATACTTTTGAGTTCAGGGTTGTATCAAGTTGCTGGAAGTCCATTGGGGACCATGTTAGTTGTCACATCTCATCTATAGCACTAGAAGTCTACTTATGGGGCCTTACCCGATGTGAGTCAGATGGTGAATCGTATGCCTAAATTCAAGAAGAGCATGAAGGTACATGTCTGAGATGTATCGAAGGAAAATCTTACAAGGGGACTATTCCCCTCATGTAATAGGTCCACAGGTTTGGAACAACCCGAGGAGTTTGAGATTCATGATCAGGAATCTTAGGTGGAAGAAATCCCTCTATGGCTTGAAGCAAAACACCCTGGGCATAGTATGAGAGGATTGATAGTTGTCTGATGAAGCTGAGATTCACTAGGAGTGAAGCCGATCCAAACCATTCCTTGAAGGTTGCGGGTGATAGGTCTCTCATACTGGCACCTTCTGAGGACGACCTATTTCTGACAAGTGCAGACCCTCTCATTTGCAGAAGTAAGAGGGAGTTGGATTAGGGATTTGAAATGGTGAACAACAAACCTTCGACTACCTCAATGGAGCTTAATTATAAGAAGTTATATGGTGGTGATGCCGGACCATATTTGGGAAATGCCTCTGAGTTTCATAAACTTATTTGCATTGATGTTCTTGGTGAACTTCCGTCCGGATATATGTTTTGCAATTAGCATGGTGAGATCATATATGGTTGAGCCAAACTGGATTGGTGCTAAGAATCTTTTGAGATATCTTCGGGGCACAATCTCTCATGGATTGAGATACATTGGCAGAAACATAAAGCTGCATGATTATTCAAATGTTGACTAGGCAGGCAGTGTGCAGGATCGCAAGAGCACTGTCGAGTGCTGGTTCTCTTTGGGTTATGTTCGATATCTTGGATGAGCAGGAAGCAGAAGTGGGTTTCTATAAGCACCGTTGAGACCGAATACATAGCTATGAGTATGATATCGTGTGAAGCTACCTGGTTGTGGAAGCTCTTCAACGATCTGTTTGTACACATGATGGATACCACCAGGATCCTCTGTGTCAACCAGGGGGGGGGGATTCGATTGTTGAGGAATCTCGTATTCTATGATTGCTCCAGTATATAGACATCAGATATTACCCTATTTGGGATATGGTACATCGATGACAGAGGAGGTTCTATCGCATTAAGATTGATGTACAGGTCGCAGAAATTTTGTCAAAGCCCCAGGGAAAGGTCAAATTTGTGACTTTCCCAAACGACTTGGAGTCGTCGAGGGACCTTCTTATGAGGGTCCTGCATGATGCATGCATTGAGAATTGGGAGCTACAGGGGGCTTGGGGTACTTATTGGAGCAACAAGCGACCATAGGGCGACTCACCCTCCCCTAATGGTGCATTTTGTACAGGGTGAATGGCTCAACCTTCCCCTGTGATACCCCGTGGCAACTTAGGGACATGATGAATGGTTCTCCTGTCGAGGCATCTTACCCATGCAGTCTGGGACTCATGGGAAGTACCTCTCATCTGGCCAATGAGCAGGGAGACGGGGTTAGGGACCATAGTAGTACTATCGATGGACGCATCATTGTATTTTCCGTAATCCCTATGCTAGGATGACCTCCATTGATTTGGGATCAGTATGAGTGGTTTGAGACACTCTCTTGTGATATTGATCTGGGATCAATACTGACTTCGGGTCAGTAGAGAATGGTATGAGACATTCTCAATAAATTCTTCTTCTTCATGGTTCACCAGAGCAGAGCAGAGTAGAGTGGAGCAGTGTAGGGCACTAATGGCAGAGATAGTATAGTCGTACATATGGATCAGCGGATGGAGTTCTCACTAGTTGAGAGGGAGTGTTAAAATTGGAAACTAGGGCCAAACTCCATGTGGGTCATCTTATTTATGGAAGCTGATATTTTCCTTGGATCCCTCTCATCGAGAGGTGTAGGATTGATCTAAAGATCATCTGATTCTGATAAGTATTCATGGAGTTATGAATTTATTTGTGTTATAAGACAATTCATCAAGGTCGGCCAACAACCAAATAAACCCCACATATGCTCAACGTTTTAGTATAAAATGAGATGACTTGAGAGTCATTTCTCACACACACTTCTATCTTGATTTCTCTCCACTTGTCTTGGTTTTTAGTGGAAGAGAAATCTAGGAGTGGAAGCCCCAGACGTTGGAAGATAAGAGGCTGCCCTAGCCGCAGTCAAGAAGAAATATGCTGCCCTAATATAAAGGATGCAGTCATGAAGAAAAGCCCTAACGCTATCAAGAAGGATCCCTAAACCTATACGCTGGTACCTACTAAAACGCAGACCTAAAGGCTGCCCTAACACATACCTAAAGGCATCCCTAACGAAGCTATCCTAAGGCAGCTCAAGAAGAAGGAGGACGTGGATGTGAAGGGTCAAAGGGGCAGCATGGAGGTTGCCCTAGACAACGTGAAGGGCTGTGTGGACAGCGAAGCCTTAGCCACAGCATGAAGGATCAAAGGGACAACGTGGAGGCTACCCTAGACAACATGAAAGGGCTGCAGGGACAGCGTGGGGAGAGGACGGTTAAGAGAACAATAGGTAAGCAACCAGGCCGAGGAGAATAGAAACAATATGTTGTTGTTTGTGGACAAATAGCTGGGTTTGTAAGGGCTACCAGATGCCCTAACCAGTCGCCATATAAGCAGAAGTAAAGACAGCATTGGAACAACAGTGTTGTGGACAACAACAAAGTAAATAGGACAATTGGGCTATAGGACAGCTGGGCTGTAGGATAATTTGGCTACATGGTGTTGCTAGCTAGTGCAACAAATGTATGGGACAACAAGCTAACTAGTGCAGCGAATGTATGGGATAACAAGGTAACTAGTGCAACAAATGTATGGGACAACAAGCTAACTAGTGCACCGAATGCATGGGAAAACAAGGTAACTAGTGCAACAAATGTATGGGACAACAAGCTAAATAGTGCAACAAATGCATGGGACAACAAGCTAACTAGTGCAGCAAATGTATGGGACAACAAGCTAACTAGTGCAACTAAAATGTATGGGACAACAAGGTAACTAGTGCAGCTAAAATGCATGGGACAACAAGGTGACTAGTGCAGCCAAGATGCATTGGACAACAAGGTGACTAGTGCAACCAAGATGCATGGGACAACAAGCAAACTTGGAATGAACCGTGGGACAACTGTATGCCACATAGGACATTAGTGACTAGCATGTTACAACAAAGGCACATGGGACATCAACAAGCATGGACAACAAGGAAAGCATGGTGCAACATTGCAAGCATGGTTCAACAGTATGATGTGTACAGCATGGTCATGAGGTACAACATTATGATGATGGGTGCAACATGGTGCAGCACGGTGAGGTGTAGCATGATGATGAGATGCAACACAATTATAGGTGAAGGAGTCACCTTGGAGAATTAGTTGAAGCAACATGTCTTCAACTGATCTCATGTATCATCTTCTTAGAGATGATCTATGCTCTTATTTGGATAAGTCAAAGTGTTGAATTTTTTTATAAATGTACTATCTCTCTCTCTCTTTGTTGAACTATTGAAGAACATATAAGAAGAATTGATCAAGGGTTTCCCTACATTAGGGTTTGTCCCTGGCTAGCGCCACATCTTGTGTCCTCTTGTCTTGGCTTGTCTTCTGTGATTTATGTTTATGTTCTATCTGCAGTTTACTTTAATGCTGATGTGATTGCTAATCTGGAAAAGATATTGAGCTAACTGTGAAAATTGATTTAAATTTCTCTAAGCATAGAACATACCTAAAATTAACAACTCTTGATCCGAGATCTTTACTTTGGTGATGTTAAACATAATTGCTTAAAGAGCATGAAAATACCATAAATGCAACATCCATGAAGAAGCAACACAAAATGAAGACAACATATGCAAGGAACCAAGATTTGTTAATGAAATTCACTCACAATGCATGAGCTACGTCTCAAGGCTCAAATTTAAATTGGAGAGGCATCGATATTATCTCAAAAAAATGAAAGGCAAGAACATAGAAAAATACATGGAAATACCTCACAATTGGGGATGACCCAAGGGTACCTTGCTCAATCTCCAACATACTCCAGACCAACAACCCCACCTCAAAATTATGCAACTTTAGAGTATAAACACGACCACTTTCTGACATGTCCAAGGTTGCCTCGAAGTTTGTGCTAAGAATTTAATGGCACATGTGTGATTCAACCATGATCCCTCATGTATGTTGCTCATATCACAGTTCTTATTGCTCCAGTGGAATCCTTGCGAAATTCTGAGAAAAATAAGTATAAACTTGACCAAGTTTTGGCACTGTCACCTTCTCCTCAAATTTTGTGCCACAACAAATCATAATATGCTTAGAATATTCTTGCAAAGTGTTGTTCCTTAAGAAGCCAATTTCCTGGCTATAGAGAAATTGTGCTTAAGACATTAATAAATATTATTTACTGTCACTTCTTTGTCACTTTATTATTTGTTGTGTCCTCAAATGAAGGACATGGAGAACTTGGTCTTTAACCATTAATACATGTATGACCAGAACATCTCAGAATGCCATTTGTTGCTAGATATAAATGATGAATGAAGAATGTTTGAAGGAGAAGTTAAAAATAATATGGTGATCTTTCACATAAACTACTATCTGTAACTTAGAATAATTATGAAACTGAGAATTGAATCATAGACAATATGTTGTTTAACACAGAAACTACTATCTGTGACTCTTGGAGAAGTTAAAGATAATATGTTGGTCTTTCATAGAAACTATTATCTATAACTTAGAAAGGAAGGTGAAAACTTCAAGTATAGGAGCGCTCTTTTAAGGAATTTTAACTTTATCTACATAAGCAAATAAAGACCTGCAACTTCATTACTATACTTGAAAGAAGAAAACATAAGATGACACATAACAGAGAGGGTTACAAAATTATACCCAACAATTCATGGAAACTTCTGATTCTTTCATTAATCAACAATTATATCAGGAATACAGTGGCCTAGTCTCCGGGTTCTCCAAAATTCCAACCCTTTCTTTGTAAATTTTCATCTTTTTATACATTGTGGAACAGTTGTTGATTTCTGAAACTGCCCAAATTATTTAACTGCTTCTCTAACTATATAAAGTAAAACTATTACAGAATTTTACAGAGGGTAAAAGACACCTCAAAGAACATGAAATAACATGAACATAATTGAATTTAGAAGAGGACAATAATTGCTGGCTTTCTCTGTTAATTCGCTGCCGAGTTCCTCTGTATATGCCCTAATGATGTTTAATTCGCTTTAGCCATAATGAAATGTGTTGACTTGTGTAATCCTAGGCTTACATATGTATCAGACGTTTTGATTGGCCGAAATACAAAGAAAACATACCCTATTGTCTTCCTCTTCAACTTCGGCTCTAACCTTGATTTTCCACTTTACACTGTGAAATTAATGTGAACCTTTGGTTAATATGGAACTCAAAAGAGTTAATCTTGCTTTATAAATCTGTCAAATCCGCCCATTCAACGCTCCGTTGACTTCCATCGTAGATTGCAATCGACCCTTTCGCATGATATATCACCACAAAACTTAACTTTACGCACCCTTAAGCCGCATAACTATGGTAATATTGGACTTATGCATAAATCCTTCATATTTGCACTTTTTCTATTATATACCTTTATAATAGAAATATGCCATAAAACATGCTTTTTCTTCTTTTAACACAGGCTTTGCACAACTATCGAGGCATACCTTTTTCGCCGTTATAGAACTTGCCCGATAGATCCCCACCGTAGATCTGCACTTAGTGGATCAGACGGTCTACAAAGATTTCAGGTGGGACATAAGCTTGGCGAATACCTGCCCGAAATGGGCGGTTTTCTCTTTCCACCCAGCTGCTACGTGTTAAACGATAAGTGGGATCGGGTGAGCTCCACTAAAAACCACTTACCATTTTTGCTCCACCCGAAATCTCGCTTGTAACTTTAAATTCGTCTTTTTGTACGCCTTGCGGACCCACCGGAATTATAAAACACAATATATAGTTTTCAGGTCCGGATCGCCGTCGTAGATCGCAATCGGAATACCATATACATATGTATAAAGCGTTATGTGATGATCGCGGACCCGCCAAGACTTTACAACAATATATATATATATATATATATTTCGGGTCCACCATCACAATTCGCAATCGGTGGAACCCAACGTCCATAGCTCTGTGGTGCGGTGGACCCGACGGGACTTTAAACCACGATGTATATACCTTTCGGGTCAGGACCTTTAACACTTTAACACTTGTTTCTTTTGCGATTTCGCTATGAAATAAATAAATAATTCATGTCTTTTAGACTTTGCGGGGGGTAAAAATATAAAGAAGTTTCGTTGAGGTGAACCCTCGATAGTGATATATCTAATAAATAAAGCTAAAAACACAACATAAGCTACAACATTTGCCTCCAACTGGTGATAATTCTTCTGCCACAGAAGCACTAAGAACCATAGATCAATGCCTTATCCATTGGGCATGGAGTCATATATTGCTTCACCAAACTTAACTGTGTGAAAATTTTGTACAGTGAACCCACGCCGATATCTGCAGTGATAAAATGCTTGTGCTTTGATAGCAAAGTATTGAGAATCATAGATTAGTAGCCTTAGTTGGGCATGGAGTCCAAAACTGTGAAAACCCTGAAATTTGACAACTGAAACCTGACAATCTTGAAGTATGACACCTCTGCAAACCAGTTTCCAACTGGGAAAGTCACCCTTATTCATCAACTAATGATTAAACTGAAGAACTGCAACTAGAAACCAAATGCTCAACACCTGAGCTTATTTATGTACAAGTTCCTACATATGTACATGATTGATCTCCATCAGGTGAAGTCAATCTTCCAATGGTACCAGGTTAGCATTTGGGTGCTTAATCTAGAACCATTCTGCCAGTGAATCTTGAAAAAACAATTCATTCTGAGTTTCTCCTGAGTTCCAATGTTGTGATCCTGAATGTGTTCATCCTGTGAAACCTTCCTTGAGTCAACAACCACATCATTGGGGTTAGAAAGCCTTTCAAGAGGAACAAGTCCCTTTGGCAAAATATTATCCTTCAATTGAAAAATATTCGAATTAGCTATTGAATCCTTTGAACCATTGATTTCTACAACTTCTATTGTTTCTTCTTTATCCTAATCAATTTCTATGCCCTGAAACTCCTCAACTATAGTAAAAAATTCTTTAATCTGCTGATCATCTTCAAAAGCTTGCCAATTTTTAACATTATCAGGAACAAAGGGTCTGTGTCTCATCCCTACCTCATATCTTAGTCTTGGATTAATAGGAGACTTGAAAGTACTAGCAGCCACAACCAATGAATCTGCTAATCTATTCTCATTTCTTGGAATAAATTGAATGTTAAAAGCTTCAAAAAAATTCTCAATCAAATCCCATACCTCATTTCTGTATACCCTAAGCCTAGGGTTCTTTGTTTGGAAATGATTTTTTATTTTCTTGATAATCAGCTCTGAATCTCCAAAAGCGGAAATTGACTTAACTCCCATCTGTTTAGCTGTTTGTAGAGCAATAATCAAGGACTCATATTCTGCCACATTGTTTGTTGCCTCGAACTCTAATTTGAAAGAAAAAGGGAACATATTACCTCCAGGTGCAACTAGAAGAAAACCAACACCTGTTCCTTCCTTGGAATAAGCTCCATCAAAGAAGCATTTCCACACTCCTTCAATTTGCAGCTCTGTAATTACATTGGCTGAAGCAAGCTGCTTTTGATTATCTTCAGCCAACTCTGCATTATCATACAATGTGAAACAAGCAAAATCATCCTTCTCCTGGCTATATACAGGTGAATTACTTGCTCCATTTATTGTAATTGTTTTTACAAATCTAGTTTCTTTGTACAATCTCCTCTCTTCCCCACCAAAAATTGGTATAACAACATATGTAAAATCCAGTTTCAAAACACCACCCAATTTAGCCCCCCAGGACCTAGATAGAAGCATTCCAAATCTAACAAGGAATCTGTTACTACTACATCCATGACCAAGCTTCTAGCTGGAATTTGAGCTAGTGACACTGCCAGATTCTTAATAACCCCCAGACACCTGACTTTGCTCAAATCAAAAGAATACAAGTCCCTATAGGGTTTGGTAACTTGTAGATCTAGTTGCTTCATCACTGACAAAGGCATAAGATTATGTGAAGCTCCCGAATCAAACATACAATTATGTAAGAGGAAGTCATGGACCAATAAGGAAATATAAAAAGGAGGTATTGAAGGGTCTACTTCCTCTACATATGGACCAATAACCACTACTGGTTTGTCATCTTGCAGATTTACAGTGTCATTTATAATCTCATTTTCTTTCAAACTAACAAACTCAACAATCTCCTTTTGATAAATAGGTATTTTTGTTAATTCTGTAAGAGGAACCTGAATTCTTACCTTTTCCAACTCCTTAGTAAGACTAAACAAGTGACCTTGTTTAGTAGTCCTTTCGTTCTCCTCCTCACCTTTTTTCATGACTGGGATTACTTGAGGAATTGAAACAAGTCTCTCCAAAGGAATTTTTCTAGTTTGATCTTGAGAAGACTCACCTTGAAGTATTTGTGTCTTGCCATTTGCATTCTATTGCTGCTTTCCTTTATTCACTTGTTTTGCAGATTGAGATTCTTGTGGAGTTTCCTTTGGTGAGGAAGTTGAAACTTGTTGCTCACTTTCATTTTATTGATTTCTTGATCTCTTCCTCAATCTCAAGTCATATTTCTTATGTAGTTTAGCCTGCATAAAATCAGAGAATTGCTTCCAATATTCATCAATTTTATTTTCATCACGAATGGCATATGTTTCATCATATTCATACTCTTCTTCTTCAATACCAAGTTCATCTTCATCCACTGCATATAATGTAAAAATTTGATCTTCATATGGTCTTGTTTTCCAACAGGATCTACCTCTATATATAATGGTGCTTGAATTTGATCTTGATCTTTTCTTTCCCTTTGCAAGATTTGCAAAGGTTGTCTTCTGTATTGGGGATTAAAGTTCTTATTATACTGTGTTTGCTTCTGAAAATTCTTATTTTCTAACTAATTTATTTACCTTATCTGGCAAAATTTTAATTACATCACACATATCCTCCAATGTTTGAATTTGAGAGGATTCCAACTTTGCCTTTCCCTTGTCTTGGATAGGTTGTGTTTCTGGTGATTTTCCTGTAGCCACCATATTTTCTTCTATCTCTAATGCATTTGTTTGGATCTAATCAAGGGTTGGAGCTCTTCTTTCCCTTAATGTGAATCATTCAAAAGGCCCTATAAAAGTTATTTTTGCACCAGCAGGAGGAGGCTTAATCTCTGTTGGGAGACTATTGTACAATTTGTTAAATCTTCTGACAAATTCAGCCACAGTTTCATCAGACTTCTTCTTTATGGCATTAAACTTTGTTAATGAATACCCATGGTCTCTTTTTTCTCCCCATCTCTGAATAAATAAACGTTCCATCTCTTCCCAAGAAGGAATAGTATTATTGGGAAGTCCTTTAAACCATTTTCTTGCTTCTCCATCCAAGGACTGAACAAAAAGTCTTAGAGCAACATCTACATGTTCAACATCTTTGTTTTCTGCAAAATTGCAAAATACTGACACATGATTCTTTGCAGTTTGTTCATCTTCCCCTGTAAAACGAGGAAGAGTTTTGAGGTAATCCTATGGCATTTGATTTAATGGTTGTGGCAATTGAAGAGGTGCATACCTATTCATCAAGAATGCAGGTACTGCCATGTTTATTGAACTTTGATTACCAACAGATGTGGAACCTGACTGAGAGGTAGATGGAATGTGCAGAGGTGGTAATGTAGCTATTGGTTGAGGTTGAATGATTATAGCAGATAAATGAAAAGTAACAGATTCTAAAGATTGCTCTTAAGGTTCCTGAAATGAAGATGATGGAAAAGATGACTCTTTATCAGATGAATGTTTGGATGAATTGCTGCATGATGTAGACAATGTAGGAATTGGTGTAATTGGAATCTTAGACCTTCCAACCCTCTTAGAAAATAGCCTTTCAGGATCTGAAAGAGCTTGAACCTTCTGTTGTGAAGTGTCTGATCTTGTATGGGGTATTCTTGAAGCCAGAGTTATTGTTTTGATTCAAAACAACCAAATATTTCCTCCACACTGAACAACTAGAGGAAAATATTGAAAACCCAGGGAAAAGTTCTCTTATCTTCTCTCCCCGGAAACGACGCCAATTAATGTTGTTCCTTAAGAAACAAATTTCTTGGCTGTAGAGAAATTGTGATTAAGACATTAATTAATATTATTTACTGTCACTTCTTTGTCACTTTATTGTTTGTTGTGTCCTCAAATGAAGGACCTAGAGAACTTGGTCTTTAACCCTTAATACATGTATGACCAGAACATCTTAGAATGCCATTTGTTGCTAGATTTAAATGATGAATGAAGAATTCTTGAAGGAGAAGTTAAAGATAATATGGTGATCTTTCACATAAACTATTATCTGTAAATTATAAGAATTATGAAACAGAGAACTGAATCATAGACAATATGCTGTTTAACACAGAAACTACTATCTGTGACTCTTGGAGAAGTTAAAGATAATATACTAGTCTTTCACAGAAACTATTATCTATAACTTAGAAAGGAAGGTGAAAACTTCAAGTATAGGAGCACTCTTTTAAGGAATTTTAGCATTATCTACATAAGCAAATAAAGACCTGCAACTTCATTACTATACTTCAAAGAAGAAAACATAAGATGACACATAACAGAGAGGGTTACAAAATTATACCCAACAATTCATGGAAACGTCTGATTCTTTCATTAATCAACAATTATATCAGGACTACAGTGGCCTAGTCTCTAGGTTCTCCAAAATTCCAACCCTTTCTTTGTAAATTTTCATCTTTTTATACATTGTGGAACAGTTGTTGATTTCTAAAACTGCCCAAATTATTTAACTACTTCTCTAACTATATAAAGTAAAACTATCACAGAATTTTACAGAGGGTAAAAGACACCTCAAAGAACATGAAATAACAGGAACATAATTGAATTCAGAAGAGGACGATAACTGTTGGTTTGCTCTATTAATTCGCTGTCGAGTTCCTCTGTATATGCCCTAATGATGTTTAATTCGCTTTAGCCATAATGAAATGTGTTGACTTGTGTAATCTTGGGCTTACATATGTATCAGACGTTTTGATTGGCCGAAATACAAAGAAAACATACCCTATTGTCTTCCTCTTCAGCTTCGGCTCTAACCTTGATTTTCCACTTTACACAGCTAAATTAATGTGAACCTTTGATTAATACGGAACTCAAAAGAGTTAATCTTGCTTTATAAATCTGTCAAATCCACCCATTCAACGCTCCGTTGACTTCCATCGTAGATCGCAATCGACCCTTTCGTATGATATATCACCACAAAACTTAACTTTACGCACCCTTAAGCCGCATAACTATGGTAATATTGGACTTATGCATAAATCCTTCATATTTGCGCTTTTTCTATTATATACCTTTATAATAGAAATATGCCATAAAACATGCTTTTTCCGCTTTTAACACGGGATTTGCACAACTATCGAGGCATACCTTTTTCGCCGATATAGAACTTGCCCGATAGATCCCCACCATAGATCTGCGCTCACTGGATCAGACGGTCTACAAAGATTTTGGGTGGGATATGAGCCCGAAGAATACCCACCCGAAATGGGCGGTTTTTTCTCTCCACCCAGCTGCTACGTGTCAAACGATAAGTGGGATTAGGTGAGCTCCACTAAAAACCACTTACCATTTTTGCTCCTCCCGAAATCCCACTTTTAACTTTAAATTCGTCTTTTTGTACGCCTTGCGGACCCGCAGGAATTATAAAACACAATATATAGTTTTCAGGTCCGGATCGCCATCGTAAATCGCAATCAACATACCATATACATATATATAAAGCGTTATGTGATGATCGTGGACCCACCAGGACTTTACAACAATATATATATATATATTTTGGGTCCTCCATCGCAAGTCGTAATCAGCGGAACCCAACGTCCATAGCTCTGTGGTGCGGCGGACCCGACGGGACTTTAAACCACGATGTATATACCTTTCGGGTCCGGCCCTTTAACACTTTAACACTTGTTTCTTTTGCGATTCCGCTATGAAATAAATAAATAATTCATGTCTTTTAGACTTTGTAGGGGGTAAAAAATATAAAGAATTTTCATTGAGGTGAACCCCTGATAGTGATATATCTAATAAATAAAGCTAAAAACACAACATAAGCTACAACACAAAGTATTCCCTGGAATATACCACATAATATTCTATAGAATATTCAGCCTCAGGAACTATGCCTAGTAGTGGTTCCACTTCCTTGTTCCACCTGCCAAAATTCTCATTGCCTCTCTTCGTGCTTGCGGCCTCCTCCACTAGTCAAATGACAAGTTTAAACATTATTTTGTGGGAAAATATCACAAAGGTTATGGTTAGCTAAGATATATTAAGGTGTTGATGGTTGTGGAAGGTCCTAGGGTCAAACCCTACAAACCCTCCCTTTTTGATTTATAACCAAATGATTTGTTGCATATATTTGCAAATATATATGGTTATAATATAGTTATATGATATTCTTTGGTTATATGGTTATAATATAATTAGATATAAACACAAAAAAACCAATAACCATATGTATGAATTCTTGGAGGTTCAGTGCATATTTCAAGCCCACTTGGACTATTTGGAGGTTCCATGTGGCACCATGTAATTGGGACACATGGCACCGTGTGATTTGGCCATGTGGCATGCTCTCATTAGTCAATTCCATGCCATGTCACCTTTGACTCATTTCCATGTATGTGATTACATCATGCCATGTGGCATGTTTGGCGGGTGCGATGTTAGAAGTGGGTCCCTATTTGCCGATTGGGTTTTCACATGGCATCTTGGGGAGTGTCGTGTGGCACCTTGTGGGTCCACCTGCTTTAATAATTTTTACTATTTGTTGTGAGCTTCGGATGCGCATAATTTTTTCATACGAACTTAGATTGAGGTTTTGTTCATGCCATTGGAATTAGGTTGCTGAGCTCTATGACTTGATACTATTTCCATAAACTTTCCAGAATTTTGATTTTTGTGGTTTTCTTAAGCCTCCTGGATCAATCCTCCCAATTGAAGGACTTTTAGACCCCAAAAGTTACATAAGAAGATCATACATGTTTTCTCTAATTTAGAACAAAACCCATATCCTTTTCTATCAAACAAAATGCAAAAACTGTCACTATGAAATGTTGCATGTTCAAGTGATATTGTACACTTGATCATTTTTACAATTTTTTTTCCATCTATGGGGTCTTTAAAAAGAAACATGTGATTTACAATTGTGGCCACACTCAACTACTTAAAAAGGCTACCAATCTCTTACCTAACTAGGCTAATGGGCTTTCTTCCTGTAGTTGTCTTTCTTCCTTAACTACTTCACAAACTGGTTCCTTCACAAGTGCTTTCTGGTCATTGTTAGCACGCAACTCTAGATAAAGCTTCCAACATTTGGCTTTCTGATGCCCACCCTTGTTGCAATGGTTTTTCTTCATCTATAATCTTGACCTTCTTTGTATTTTGATGTGGAGAGTAGTCTTTATGTTGTGTCTCCTTGTTGGTTGACACAACCTTCCTTGAAAGGTTGTCTTTGCTGTAACTTTGGCAAGTGTTTTTGCTGCGACAAACACCCTCCAAAATTTTGTGTACATTTGAATTTTGGAGCCTACTATGGATCTTGCAATCAGTCATTTTGTAGTCACTTCTTGGTTAGCTGATGTGTTTTGAGCTCCCTTATTGGATTAGAAGTGTCGAAGTCACTTGCTCACACATGCTCAATCCGTAACAAGTGTGGTGGGCTCCATTATTGCAACAATACTGCTACAACTCCTGGGACTCCCTTCTTTACTTTTATCAACCCGGTAGTTCGTAACAAACTTGGAAGCGACGGTGCTGTATGCACAAGTACTAGCTCTTGCCGCAGCTATCACTTGGTCATCTGGCACAAGTCCGCTAGGAGCTTAAGCCAACTTCTATGAGCTCTGAGAAGAAGCTTTTTAACTGATGGATGAAAGCTAACTCAAAGAAGGCTGATCTACTTGTAGAAAGAAACTGGAAAGCTGAAAGGGAACGTAAACCCTAGCAAACCCTAATTTTACCAGCTAGCCCTACTGATGCAAGAAAGAGGATGTAAGCTACTGAAAGAGATGCCATTGACTTCTAGGAAGGTAAAATACATGTGTCTAAGTTACTTCTACAGTAACATTTGAAAAAAACAACTTTTTGTATTTTTGAATAAGTTGCCAGAATTATCATGCATGCGATTTAACTGTTTATGACTGTGCAAAGGTGGATTGGCGAGAGGAAATGTTTGGAGGAGGTCGGGAAGGTTCAGAGAGGGCCTAAGGGGTCCCTAACACCCTTCCAGAGAGTTTCACAGAGTTTGGCTATCAAGAAATCTCATTCATGAGCCTTTACAGGAAGTCTCCAAGGGTTCTACAGGATGTTCTGGAATTTCTACAGGATGTCTGTAATTTTTCTACAAGATGTTCCGAAAAGAGGATTTTGGAGGGTTGATGGAGGAAAAACAGTGGGAAAGTGGACATGGGGGTTGGATAAGGAGGTTAAGGGGTCTAGGACCTGGCGAATGAGGCTAAGGAGAGATGAAGATGACTGGATTGTTCAAAGAGGAGTGAAGCAATGTTGCACAAAAATTAGGGTTATGTGAGCAAATGTGGCAAACGTGAGGCAAGAATCTGAGTTAGGGGATGGAGCGGATGGTATTGATGGAGTATGGGCAGATAGAGAAGTCGTATGGGTGCTCTGCAAGTTTTTTTTCCAACTGAACCAACGAAGACTTGTAAAATCAGAGACCTAGTTACGTTAACCTAATCTGATCTAGCTAACAGTAAAGAGAATGAACAAAAGTTTTAATTGCAATGAAACCATGTATACTAACTATGCAACGAAGAAATCAAGAATCTGAACATGTAACCAACTTCTGCAAATCAAAATCGAACACTAATGGTTGCATGGTGAAGCAAAGATAGTGTTTTTGGTGGCAGCAAGGTCACCTTGATCCCAGCTCCTGATCCCACTGAGGGAGAGGTGAAATCAGAGGTGCTTTATGGCCCTTTTTCTAAAGATCTTCCCTGTTATTAACCTATCAACTAAATCTAAACATGAAAAGCCTTTTTTAATCATCAAAAGAAACCTCAATAACAAAACAAGATTTAAATCTAAATAGCAGATTTTATTCTAAGAATGCAGCAAAAACACATAAAGGTAAACAAAGGAGGTACTGGGCACTTGGGTTGGGCCCAACCCCAAGAGCTACAACCTACTAAGGAAGATTAGAGCTGGTGCAAAGCTGGATTCATCTTTATTGCTCAAGAAATAATAGTTACATCAAAAACTGTCCACAAGGAAAAGCTTGAAAATGTGTTGAAATGCAAAGCTAACCTACTGCCTAAAAAAGGACTAAAATCGAACCACAAACTAGCTAACTTCTGCCTACAAAATGACTAACTGAAATGAGGCCCTAAGCCCTCTTATTTATACAAATTGAGGACCCCAACAACCCTCCTAAACTTTAGGAACTCGGCTCCCAAAACTTGTAGTTAACAACACCTTTACTAGCCCTTGCTCGACTGCCCTTGTGATAATTGATTTGGTGGCCCTTGAACTCCGAGCTGATGGTGGAGAATTTGAGGTAAGGGCCCATAAATGAAGGGGACACCTTCCTAAAAATCCTCTCCACGAATTTGGCTACCAAGTGCTCATTTAAACCTTTGATTTTGTCTCCAAATTGACCAAAAAGACTGCATAAAGCACACATTAGACTTGTTGGCATAATGACTAACCCAATTCACCCTATTAGCATAAATATAACAAAAAACATGCAATAAACTAATGAGAATGGTGGATTAAGTCGAATTAGGAGCTGAATGAGCCCATATAATTATCCATTTTTGGGGCTCATCAAAGTGCATGAGCGCATTCTTTTACGACAGATTGGACAAGCATAGCACGTTCCATCAATACTGTGCTTGTGCAATGTCCAATCCAAGTCGACAATCATTGCGCACTGACAACAACAGTTTCTCGCATTCTAGCTACATTTGTACTTCCATTTCGATGTATTTTGCAAACTGTCACTTCCACGCACCTTTGTTCTCGTGATTGTCATTTTCATGTTTTCAGCTGTCGCTTTCACTTTCTTTCACTTTAATTAGTTTCTTTTTCATATTATCTTTTCTCTGGCATGTGTTACTTTCACTGTCATTCACATATCGCAAGAGTCGTTCACACTTTACAATTGTTGTCTTTTTGCATGTTAGCTGTCGCATAATGTATGTATGCTTGTTATGGTGGTTTCAAGGGGTTATCTTTGTGTAAATGAGTTTTTCTAACCATTTAAACATCAGTCCCATTCATTCCCAAAGTTTTAAGCATTGTTGCACAACTGTTGTCATGGTCATCGCAAAGTGCACCTTTAGTGTCGCACTTGTCGTAAAGTCACTGCAAAGTTGTCACATTGAGGGAAATATGTTGTTAACATGTTCCAAATGATCTATGTTGTTGAGTAGTCAAAGTATTCAAGTGTGTGATCATAGTCAAGTCATATCATTGTTCACAACAGTCACTTCAATCCCACACACAACCAAATTTCAGAAAATTCCCAATAACCTAGTCTCATCCAGCCCTCCTGAACTGCGTGTTGCGCAGTCTCAGCCCTTAAGCAATGACCTTGTCTCTTGGCACTACACAATGCATAATGTCTTCCTCTCATAACTATGCATTTCACAACCTCAGTGCTCAAGCCCAGCCCCCGAGTCTTAGAAATACGTAATCTTTCTCTCCAGCCAAGCCAGCATTGCGTATTCTTAGTCCACGAGCCTCAGTCTTGAGCTCTTGAACTGCACAATTGCACAACCATCTAACCTCCTATCCTTCCATTACTGCACATTTCACATTTCTTAGTGCTCAAAACCAGGCCTTGGCCTCCAAAACTACGCAATCATGCCTTTTAACCAGGCCTAAATTGCACATTGTGCAATCTCAGTCCTCAAGCCTAATCCTCGAGCTCTTGAGTTGTGTAACTGGGCAATCACCAAATCTGCTTTGCCTCCCAGAACTACGCAGTTGAATCAAATATTTCCCAACCCCTAAGCTTGGTTCATTGAGGTCCCAAACTATGCAATCTTCTTCCTCAGTCTAGATGGAATTGCGCATTGCACAATCTCAAGGATCAAGCTTCACCCCTGACTGCCTGAGCTGCACAATTGCATAGTTACTAAGCCTCTTTCCTAGCTTGTCACCCGGTTCCAACTCAGTCAGTGGATCAATATGCACCATCTTAGACTAGGGTTTTATTAGACTAATGTCGCCTTGTCATGAGTGGGTTGCAGATGCAGGTACTCTATCATGCTATGGCAAGATGATGAAGAGGGATATGGAGAAGGAGAACATGTTAGACAAAAAATATGGAGCTGAAGAGATAAGATGATCATCAGGCGAGAAGATGAAGGAACACTAGACTATAATAGAAGATGAAAATCAATATCACATGGAAGACTCCTCATCTTCAAGTTATAAGGAGGAGGAAGAAGAAGAACATGTACCATCTTTTCACGAAGACACAAAGAAAGAAGCAACAAGAAGGAAAACTTGGCACTGTCACATCAACATGCAGTCCATGTCATGTTATGTCACAAGTCATCATATTCCACATCATTATTGTGGATTATGTAATTTTCTATTCAAAAATGTATTGTAAAGTGGAAGTCCAAAGGACACAATCAGAATATGAAGAGTCATGTAAAGTCAAAAAGTCATAGGAAGTAAAACAACCATGAGGGTAGTCAAAGAGTCACAAGGAACGTGAAGCATCACCTCTTGGTTATATATACACCCTCATTGTGTGAGCAAAGGACTTTTCACCTTGGATCCTCCTGCAAGGCATTAGAGAGACAAACTAGTTCTTTTGAGGAGCAAGGAGTGGCTCCAATGCTCCACTATTGGAGCTAGTGATGTTCATTGTATACATGTGTCTTGGGACTTTTACTTAATAAAAAAATCCTTCATGGTCGACATGTTCTTCATGCATGGATTATGAATATTTGTAAGATTATTCTACGAATGTTTGTATTTCATGTTTTCTTTCATCTGTGCTAAAGTAGTTGAACTATTTTAGTTATTTTATTACTTATCTTATTGAGAATGTGTTGTAATGGTTGTTATTGTTGTCCCATCCTTGTTGACTATTCCGAAAGATACTAGACATATCTTTCTCATTTATTGGTTGTAATGATCATTGCATCTTTTCTGGACTATTCCGTTGGATGTCAGACAGATCCTTTTTGTTCGCGTGTGTCTCTACTTGGGTGGTACTATTACATTTCTCTTAGAGGCTCACTTTACTCTTTTGCTCCATAGTAGAATAAATTTGACACACTTAGAACCGAACACTCAACAGACACACCTTCCTGCTTTTCGAAGACACCATGCGTTCCTATCTCTTATTGAAATTTAGAGCCAAGGAAAATCTATAAGAATACATGGAAATTGGGCCAATACTCAGGATGGGGCTCCTATTCCAAGCAATGTGAGGTCTAATTGGGAATTCACATCGGGGAGACCCTTTGGATGAAGTATTTCCAACACCACCAAAAAGAAGGAAAATTTGACTTAGCTCATCCTCTGAAATTCTCACCTCCATTTGGAGATGTCTGGAAATCACAATCACTAGAATGGTATGATGTGCTCTCGGCCTACATTAATTTAGAATCTCTTGCTTCCATGGATTTGGAGTGTCTTTCATTAGTGGTCTTGGGGTTTCTTTCTTCAATGGACTTGGGAGAATGTTCCATCTTCATCCTTGACATAGCCTAGTCCTGCATATCGAGGTAGTTCCACCACTTGGATAGGATTCACAATGCCCAGACCATTAACTTCTAGGCCCTTTCCTTTATATCCCATCTTCTTCATTAGCTTCAAACTAATGCCTGTAGTGTGCTTTTCAAAAGCACCAAAATCATCCTCATAATGGGAACATGAAACTAAAGAATCACTGACACTGTTTACCTCAGTTGCTGATTCTGGATTGGGTGAGGATAGCTTTGCTAAGCCTTCATAACATTGCAACTTTTCCAAGGCCTCTTATGTGGCTTGTAACTGAAGCTGTAATCCCTGCTTCTCCTCCTCTTCTTCTTGTAGTAGTATCATAAACTCAACAAAAAGAAATACAAGTACATGGAAAAATACATGGAAATACCTCACATCTAGGGATGGCCCAAAGATCCCCTACTCAAACTATATCATACTCCATACCAACAACTCTGCCTCAGAAGTTTGCAAATTTAGAGTATAAACACAACCACCTTTTGACATGTGCAAGGCTACCTCAAAGTTCATGACAATAATTTTAATGGCACATGTGGGATTTAGCCATGAAACCTTAGGTTTGCTACTCATATCACATTTATAACTGCACCAGTGGAATCCTTGTGAAATTTTGAGAGAATGAGCATAAACTTGACCAGTTTCTGGCACTGTCACCCATTCCTCAAAATTCATGGCATAACACATCAAAGTATGCATGGAATATTTATTGGAATATACCATAAAATATTCTATGGAATATTCCACCTCAATAATTGTTCCCGGGCGTGGTTCCAATGCCCTCTTCCACCCACCATAATTCTCATTGGCTCTCTCCGTGCTTGCGACCTCCTTGACTGGTTGAACAACAAGTCTACATAGTATTTTGTGGGCACATTTCACAAAGGCCATGGCCGACCCATTCGTTGGCTGAGTTATATTAAGGTGTCGATAGTTGGGGGAGGTCATGGGATCAAACCTAGTGGACCCTCCCTTTTTGGTTTATAACCAAACAATTTGTTGCATAAATTTAAAAATATATATGGTTATAATATAATTATATGGTTATGATTTGGTTATATGGTTATATTATAATTAAATATAAACACAAAAAACCAAGAACCATATGTATGAATTCTTCGAGGTTCAATGCACATTTTAAGGCCACTCGGACTATTTGGAGGTGCCACGTGGTACCATGTGATTGGACCACGTGGTAGGCTCTCATTAGTCAATGCCATGCCATGTCACCTCTGACTCATTGCCATGTATGCCACCATGTCATGCCACGTGGCATGTTTGGTAGATGCTACATCAGCAATGGGTCCGTATTTGCTGTCTGTATATGTTGATTGGGCTACTACATGGCAACCTGTGGGAGTGCCACGTGGAACATTGTGGGTCCACCTACTTTAATAATTTTTACTGTTTGCCACGAACTTCACATGAGCATAACTTTTTCATAAAACTTGGATTAAGGTGTCATTCACACCATTGGAATTGACTCATAGATCTTTATGACTTTATGTTGTTTCCATTAACTTTTGAGCACTTTGATTTTTGAGGATTTCTGGAGCCTCCTAGATCAACTCTTGATTTTGTCTTTCAGGATTAGACATTTTATGTTCTAGACTATTTTTTTTTGCAAGAATTTCATTGATGCTACGAGCACAAAATTCCAATTTGTCATGGATCATATTATCAATGAAGATTCATCTGTTGTCAGAGTAACATGGCACCTAAGTAAGTACATACTTCTTTCCATTTTCTTTGTTGTTAAGATGATGTTTTTCCTGCAGATGAAATGAATGTTGAGGGGTTGAGTAAAAAGCATGGCTATCCCTTTTGAGTTATCGTTGCAGACACAAATGGTGCATCCTTGGTTAGAGTTCTCTTGGGCTGGGTGACTAGTTTCCTTGCTCATGATTGACTAAACATCCATAAGGAATGTCTCTCTTTGATCAACAATACAATAAGGCACATACTCATCATCTAGTCCTTGTCTAGAAATCAAACCAATACAAGTTCAATATACTTTGATTAGAAGTCTCCAAATGTCTTCTTTGAACCTATGCTTGGAGCACACTATATAAAATCCCTAACCTTCACCACTGTTCTCAATCAAACCAAGATGATGGTGAGGATAATCTTACTACTCTCTTGTGTAATTGAGTGCTAATTTTGGGTGTTCTTGGATACCCTTATCATTCGGGGGTGTCATCATGAATTGAATCCTATAGTATGACTCTCTACCCAAAATTTTAAAGAAGAAATTTGATTTAACTGCTCTTTCGATAGCCTTGTAATTTCTAGTTCACTTTCAGTTACCACACTATGCATATTGGTATGGGATTTGGGTTTTAATAGCTTTCAAGCTAATGAAACTTGAAGTGGATATCAGTATGGGATCAAGGTATTAATGGATCTCAAATTGACCACACTCATTTGAGGTCAAACCGAGGTCACATTTGCAATCTATGACATCAGGGATATTCTTGTCTGACAATGTAATTAATAAATGAATCTTAGATAGGGAAGGAGTATACAAATGTTAGAGTTAACATGTACATACCTGTTAAAATACATGAATGAATAAAGAGATTTAGGATAAATTGTGGAATCCAATTCTATTAACATGTACATGTTAAAATACATGAATGAATAGATAGATTTAGGATAAATCATGGAATCCAATTCTATTCAAAAAAATGCACATACTAATACATATTTATGACCCTTGGTTTTCATATTCCAAGAGGTCCCTTGGACTTCCATGATTTTTGGAAATCCTCCAAAACTAATCCTTATAGATTAGGTGTCCAACATTCCCCCCTTAATCCAAAGAGATTTATTCGAGTCTAAGAAGAGAACTGAAATACAAAAGTGCATGGCATCCAATGGTTGAATGTGCTCTCTGAAATGGTGGTTTAAGGAAGACCACAAACTGAATAAGGTAAAAGAACTCGAGGTCTCTACTGGTGGTGGTTTAAGGTTGACCACCAACTTTGGAACTAATTCTTGAAGCAATTCCTAGAACAATTCTAACTTTGGCTAGAAGCTAAAGTCTTTTGCTAGTGGGAGTGCTCCCTAATGATGGTTTAAACATGACCACAAAATTATGTAGCAGAAACCAAAGTATTCTTCTGGTGGCATTTTAAGGCAAGCCGCCAACCAAGAACATGCTCATGGAGCATGAATTTGTCTCTAGATATAACTATGAATCTGGTTATGGCTGACTATGGCTCTAGGCTTTGGGAGCTAGCTCTGGTTTAGGCTATGGCTTAGGATCACTTGATAAATCTTCTAATTTGGTAACTGACAATCAATTCCCCCTATCAGATATAAGGTGAGAATATGAATAAATCTCCACTCCAAGATGAGTCAATACTTGTGAATGAATTATGTGGTGTGACTGATATATCTTTTTGGTTGTTGAAGACCATTGCCAAGAAGCGATCCATCCGAGGTGAATCTTTGTTATTGCAGGAGTCTTGTTTCTTGAACATATGTTTGATGGATGAGTGTGCTTACCACAATGCTCACAAGGGTGAAGATCAAAACACTGATATTGCACATATCCAACTCGAATACAATGCTGACATTTAACAATTTGATGTGGTTGTGTAAGAGGAGCATGATGTGGAAAGGTGAATATGAACTCTCTTGAAGAAATCCAATAATTTGAAACTTGATGGGTTTAGAATAATCTAGAATATGAAAGGACACATCCTTGTTATATCTAAGACCAGTTCTATTCTAGTTGTTGGTAAGTTCTTCCCAAGTTCTGATGATGGGCTTGGGAACTACAATGTGAACCTATGCATCTTCATGCAAAACTACTCCTGAAATGGGTACTTGATGTGAATAAACCTCAATGATCTAATCAATTTTTGGTTGCTGATGGGAGTCTATTTCAAACTCGAAAAGAGAGTTGTTTTGAACAAAAACTAGTTTAGAATGATGAATCTTTTGTTGTAGCTCATCTTGTTGTAGTTGTTACTCAAGCTAAAGAAACTCATCTTCTCTTGTGCATGTTGTATACAGATTATAATATCAGTAAGAGTGGATTTGTTGATTTTTACTGTGTTGTGAACAATAGACAACATTAGAGTGCTTAATAACTCTAACAAATTATTAAGTCTAGCCATTTTTTAAGCAAAATTAAAGGCACAACAAACAAAGGGTGTTGGATTCTACTAAAAATGCATCCATTTACAATGCAATTCAAGAAGAGTTATTTACAAGTTAGAATTCATGCTTTTAGGGTTGAATTGATATGTTGTCTAAGATTTGAGTTGCTAGTCCATACACCAAATGGACTATAACTGCAACACCTTGAAGAAGGAAAATGGAACAAAAATTACTAGCACTAGAATATGTTAGAAAACTCTGGTGTCCCCTCTAATCACATGCACAAAATTATTGTTGATTTAGCCAACTTAAAGCTTTGTACAAAGGTACAACTATGATATTGCTGAAAGTTGCTTTGGCATAACATAATAGATAACTAAAAGTCTAGAAAGACATACTTCACAAATATTTTTGCATATGTACCCTATAAATATATCTCCATTCCATTAAAATAAAAAATCTACCACCTCTTCACATTAACATATGAAAACTTCAAATTTATAACAGACAAACAATCATCTTCTCCATATCAAGCCCAAGTAAGTTAATTGTTAGGAATCAACTAATTGAGCACGTTAGGTGTCCATCCGACCCTATCGCTCGACATTGTTAAGACTACATGTAGACCTCCCCGAATAGTGACTATGCATGCACGTTGACCTCCACATGTCATAGATTCCTAGGCAATGTCTCAAGTGAGCAATAGTGCACACCAAAGCTCACCAAAGAGGGAAATCAAACAAAATAGCACACACAACAATGCCAAGTAAAGTGTGAAGTGAGTTGATCTAAGCAATCTTCTTAGCCTTATGTGTAGAGCTTGGGTCAAGGAAAAAATATGGAAACAATGGCCATACATTGAAATTAAATGTTGCAGAAAATTCAGACTCACTGTGATCACCAGCTGCCGCTACTAAAGAATAAAAGAAAATGGTTTTTCCGTGGTCAACATGGGAAATAATAGACATGTTTTATATGTTATGCTTCATGTCCATGATCATATGAAGGTCTTCAGCTTTGAACTTCACCATTTTTCCTAACTCTTGTATTCACCAAAATTCTTCTTAGCCAAATTGGAAGAATACCAATGAGTGCTTGAAAACTACAAACACAAGCTTTACTTTCCTCCTGACTTGTAAGATCCAATCATAGCGTTGGTTGCTATAATTAGAACACGCACATACATTCACAACAAGCCAAAGATCCACAACATCTATGTAGCATAATTCAATTACTCTATTCAATGGACCAACAAAGCATTGAAATATATGAATGTAAATATAACATAACACATATAGGAAAACAATATACTCTTTGTACTAATAGAAATAGGAGAGAGTTTACAACTAAGAACAATAGTTGATCTTGTAGAGATTCCCCCAAGTTGAATTGTCCTTCCTTATCACAAAGCACACCTCAATGTCACCTTAATGCATGAAGATAATGACTCTCTTAGATTGAAGGTAGTAGCATGAGGGCATGATCAGTCTCCAAAAGCTAACCCTGATGTTATAGATGGCAGTAAATTTATAGGAGAGTGATGGTAGTTTAGGAATTCTTATCCATTTACCAATCTAGGCTTGAGATCCACTTAAGATGGGAGGATGAGCTCAAAGGTAAGAGGTGAAGTCTCTAAGGTAGGATCAAATAGGATTCAAGGTCCTTATCCAAGGTAAATGGTTAAAACAACTCCTAGAAGCTTCTGGAAAAGGAAGCTTCGGGATCCTTTTTAATTTTCCCAAATTTCTAGAA